>CM023458.1:112856336-113160250 GCA_013339765.2 Haemaphysalis longicornis | reverse complement strand
CAATTCCTCTTCACGGAGTCAATGACCTACTGGTAAATGCTGCCGCTAGAAGAACACCGTGATGCTTTTGACGCAGCGCCGTTCCTCGGCCGAGGTCGCTCGCATCTGTTTGTATGACGAAGTCTCTGTTCAGGTCAGGCAGCTTCAGTTCGGTCGTATCCCCAAAACCTTTGGTTAAAAGAGCGAAACACCGTCTCTTGCTCCGTGTTCCACCTCCACTGAGCATCTTTTTCCATCAGTCGCCTGCTGAGCCGTGCCATTGGGCACAAATTGGCGATAGTAATTCACCATGCCCAAAAAGCGTCGCAGCTTCTTAATATCTGTCGCAGTTGGGTACTTGAGTCAAGCTGCAACCTTTTCTCCGCACAGCATGACGCGACCACTGTCGATTTTCAAACCCAGCAGTGGAACACGGGCCTCTGAAACTTGGGCTTTCTTGGGGTTGTGGGTGATGCCAGCCTCTCGTGGCCAAATCAGAACTTCGTTTAAATGGGACAGGTGCACATAAAAGGTGCGAGACCAGGCCACGATATCGTCAAAATGATCCAGGGCATACTGCCATTTAGCTTTCTAGAGGACACAGTCGATCAGCCTCTGAACTGTAGCTGCGGCGCCATCGCATCCAAAGGACACACGAGAAAACTCGAAAAGCCCTCGGTGACAGGTGAAACGGTTTTCTCCGCGTCACTGGGGGCCATTCGCACTTTGAGGTACCCGCGACGAGCGCCAAGGGCGGCAAAGTTCACCTTCTGAGCTAGCCACGATCGAGTTAACATTCGGCATAAGATCACCATCTTTAAGGGTGAGTTCATTCAGTCGGCGATAGTCTACACAGAGATGGATTGAAGCATCCTTCCTTTCAACCATCACAACTGGGAACCGCCAGCGACTCTTTGAGCACTGAGTTAGCCCACTTTCTAGCTTCTCGTCCAATGCGAGAACTATTGCCTTCCACGTAACCGTACTGGTCAGTCGGGATTGCGCTTCCAAGGCAGGGCGTCGTCTGTGCGATCCGGTGCTGGACCAGGTTGGTGCACCCGGGGCGCTACATAAATATCGCTTCAAAGCGAGTCAGCAACGAAGTCAGGCGCACTTGCTCGCTTTCTGACAAACCATCCGACAAGGGACCACGTCGCTTCCTGGGAAAACAGGGCCGTCCACTTTAGGTGCGAACCCGGCCGGACATGACTCTCCTCCTGCCACACTCCCCTTACGGCGTTCGCATTGGGGAGTCTTTCTGCCTGCTGGCGGAAGTTGGGGGAGGCGCTGCTAACCCATTGTTTCTACGCCGCCGCACAGCGCGTTCACAGGCGCAGTGTGTGCGCCGCAGCGCTGGTTCCAGCCACATGTGTGATAGTTTGCGACGCGGAAAGTACATGGTTGCGCATCCTCCGATAAATATACACTGTTGTACAGTAAGCTGCCACCATCTAACCTAGTAATGTTGGCCAGCACTCATAGCGGCGATAAGTAATGGTGGCGCCATGAAAAGATGCACTGAAGATCAATCGCATTGTGTAGAAATGGCTTCGTGTTCTGCACGTTCAATTCAAGGAACTAAAATTGCTACATTCACATAGTGAGCGCCTTATAGTAGGGCTGTTTCCTTCCAACAAGCTAGGATTATTTGGTCCGTTGAAGCCTCATCATTGAACTACAATCCACTCAACAGTTGTATTTACTATTTGTCAAGGAGCATTGGCCAGCTGTATATAAATATCCAGGCCTCTCCAATTTTTTAGAGAAATCAACCCGAAAAACACCCACAGCGGGGTAGGAATACAGCTCACAAAGATTAAACTTTTATAAATCTGTAAACCAGAGATCGGATCATATATAGTTGCAGCATACTGGACAACTAGTCAGCCTTTGTATTTTTTCTACCCTGCTTACTTTTTACTTTTCTACCCTGCTTACTTTTCTACCCTGCTTACTTTTTGTATTGTGCAGATTAGGGCGGATTTCTGACAATGTTAGTATTGCATCTAACACCTACTATTCGGTCACAGATATGTAGGGCAGACATAGTGATGCTTGAACGTGCGTTCGCGCGAGCATCTGCGCGACCATCTGGGTTCACATTGCCCGACATGCGAATGCACGTTTCTGTTTCATGAGACTGTAGGGATAGTAAAATAGAAATACCAGCTCGGAAGAGAAACCATTGGAATGTTTTAGACGGCTCGCTTTGGCCACACTCGCATACGTATGCCGTCATGGGGTTTATCGGCAAAATCAATTGCGTATCTTGCTCATAAGTAATTCCAAACAACCGCACCTTGCTTTCTCTGCCTTATTTTTTTTTTCTTTTTTGTCTGTGGTACCGGGTGTCACACAGTTGTGGGTTGTTGCCTATTTGTTATCTGTACTTAAAAACACGAGCTGTGCCAAAACATATTGTCATTTGGTACCCTGACAAATGGTTAATACGCTGGGGTATCTAATTTTTCACTGATGTGCAAATTTTTATATATTATATGAGCATTTTTTACAAATAAAGGCTGGCTGATTGGGGGTTAAATGCACCGATGCTACACAGGCGATTAGGCGCACCCTAGTGGAAAGCTCCGGATCAATTTTGACCACATAGGTATCTTAAACGTCGGCCGAAATATCAAACACACAGGCGTTTTCGCCTTTCGCCTCCATTAGAAAGGCAGCAGCCGTGGCCGGGATTCTATTGATTGATTGTAGGGTTTAACGCGCCGATACAACGCAGGCGATGAGGAGGGCTCCGGAATAATTTTGACCACCTGGGGATCTTTAACGTGCGCCGAAATCTCGTACACACGGGTGTTTTTGCCTTTCGCCTCCATCAGAAAAGCGGTCGCCGCGGCCGGGCATCGAACCCGCGACCTCGTGCTCAGCAGCGCAAGGCCTTAGCCACTGAGCCACCGCGGCGGGTGGCCGGGAATCGAACCCGCATCCCTGAGCTATGAATAAATGCTACTTGGAAGTAGGGCTTGTCCCTGCAGCCGTCTTCCTTCGTCCTTGGCGTAATTTTCTGCGTCTTAAACGTCCACATTAGGCAGTTCTTGTGGGGTGTGTTCTTTTTTATTCAGGTGTGGCCATACGGGAGATGCTTCTTTCCCAAAACTGCATAATGCTGGGCATAAAATAAAATCTTATGCGTCGCTCTGCGCCTCAAGTCAGGAACGTCGCAAGCAAGTATAATATATACGCGAACAACTTTTGTCCTGATTTATTGCGTAAACAACTGCTTTGCGTACATATCGTTTATATACCAGAACAAAAAAATCTGGGCCATATCAGTTACACCAACTGCGCCATTTTATACGGAAATACCACCGCGATAGCTACCGGGTTATGTCGTCGACGCTCACGCGGCATTGCTCTTGCCTTGCGCGGACACGCGGCCACGCGGAGCTTGCTTTGCGGTGAGGTAGTGACCTCGCGTGGTCAGCGCCTCCATTTATGGTGGTGAGATATTTGAGTGGCGCCCCCTGGCTCTGACATCAGCTTAGGCACTCGCGCCGCTGTCGGCTGCTACGCTCGCGCCCCTGCTATACTCTCGCCGCTGTCATCCGCTTGTGAGGGGCAGCAGTGCCTCCGCTCAAAATCTCCCGCTTTGAATTTGAATTTGATTTTTTATTATTTCCAACGGTGTGAAATACATACAAGTTAGTATACAGACAAGGGTCCGAAAGTCAACAGACTCCAACGGGACCCTTGATTAATTAATACAAAATAAAGAATACACAGAAAGCAGCAAAAAAATACAGTAACTAAAAACAATGAACACAGCTTAGGCAGTGCTAAACTAGAATAAGAAACGTGAAGAAATAGGTTAAACAAAAATGCGCGAAAAAATACGTGTTGCACATTGCTAGCACAATACTAATTCAAACAAGGTAAAAAGGTTGGCAGCAAAAAATACATTAAGTATACACTTGCATTACACATACAATCTAGCTCAACTCAGAAATATTGGGCAATGAAATGAACGGTAACATAGCAATAGAGATAATAAAAACAATACATTCATCGATTCAACAAAAACGTTTTTAGCAAGAGTTTGAAGGGAAAGAATGATGATGGAGATTTTAGTTCTGCCGAAAGGCTATTCCAGAATGAGATAGCTGAAAAAGCGGATGTCATCTGACCATAGTTAGTACGGGCTACGGGCAATAAGTAATTTTCGTTGGCTGCAAATCTGGTAGAGTTGTTATTTTGTAATAGTTGCTGTCAATAAATTGGCACGATACATTATTAACACGTAGTTTGAAACAAAAACGTGGCTTTGGAGTAATAGAGAGAGAGAGAGAGAGAGAGATGACTTTACTGATGCCGAGATGGGTTCTGAAGGGTAGACGACTTGGAAGGTCTCCCTCCCTCATCCGTCAGCCAGGATTCCTTGGATCCTCGCGGCGGCTTCGGCCATCCGGACTGCTGTCAGTTGTGCCTCCGGTGTGGAGCTGAGCAGAACAGTCTCCCATTGTTCTGCAGTCTTAATTTTGTAGCTTCTAAGTGTATCTACATCGGATTTGCTATTATAGCCATTCGTATTTTTTTGGAGCTTATGGCAGGACCATATCATGTGGTGTAGGTCGGCTCTGCTGTTGCATAAAGTGCAGAGGTTGGAGTAAAGGTCTGGGTAGCAACGGTTGAGGGAAACAGGGCTCGAGAAAGTGTTCGTCTGCAACCGTCGCCACGTGACTGCCTCTTTCCTGGAAAGAGTGGGGTGGGCCGGTGGATATTTGCATCTGGATAACCTGTAGTGATTTATTATATCCCTGTATGTGACTAGCCTGTCTTTGTGAGATCTCGTAACGTGTGCTTGTTCTTGGCTTTCCTGCGACGTCTTGTGTGGGGATGATGGTGGTTGTGGTGGCGTCGTAGAAAACACAGTTCGGGTGACCAGAGCTCGAGCGGTTGCGTGGGCCAGTTCATTCCCCTGTAGGCCACAGTGGGCCGGAGTCCATATCAAAAGAATTTCTCGTTGGTTAGGGGTCGTCTCTAACAACGAGGCTGCTGCAGGGGAGATCCTGCCTTTCGAGAAGTTAAGAATGGCGGACTTCGAGTCGCTTATGATTGTGGTTGCGTGGGTAGAATTTATAGCAAGGGCTATGGCCATTTCCTCTCCCTGAGTGGGATGTTTGGCCGGCGTGGATGCTGACGTCACCGTGACGCCGTCATTGCTGACGACTGCAATTGCCATGGCGTTGAGACAGAATAATGTGTATACCGATAACACAATATTATGTTGAAGCAAAACACAGGCGTTAGCACGGTATGAGCTGTTAGTAATGATACGAAGAGCCTGATTCTGAATATGTTGTAACGGTGCCAGATGACAATCATAAGTATTACCTCATGCAACAATACCATATGTGATATGAGTATGAACGAAAGCAAAATAAAGAGACATAAGGGCTTGGCGTGAAAAAAATGGGCGGGACGCCTTAGTGCATTAAAAAGAGTATTTCCAGTATTCAGTAATTTTGCCCGCTTCTGACACCTCTGAATAATTTCAAGCTGTATCCCGCAAAAGTTTTCAACATACGAGGAGAGATCAACTTTCTTCAGAGCATCGGTCAAATGACCGTATGTAACTCATCTTTCAGTGATAAGAACTCCTTGATAAGTATTCGAAATGCGTAGGTTTCCTTAGGGTATTTTTTAGATGCTCTGATAAAGACTCAACAGTCACATGTTATGCACCAAGCAACTTGCTCCTCATCGCACAGCAGGAAATAAAACGGCTGTTTTTTTTTTCATTCGTTATTGTTGACTTGTATCGGATGAATGTTTTTTCTGTACCCAACGCGTTATTTTTTTTGCACCGTCACAAACGTCTTATCAGTAGGTATGGCGATGATTGGGAGGCTTGTAAAGTTTGTTTGGATATTTCCTTTGGTCTGTAAGGCATACAATACCTTCTTTAGAAATTGGCATTCATTATGGCTACGTACAGGAACGTGCATATCCGCAGACTTCGTTGTTTTTTCACGTGCACATTCAATGTAAAAGTTGGTGCCCGGCAACCGCAACACGGCGCAGACAATGTTGTGCAGAGTAATCGAGGCGGCCTTTGTGCCATGAATTTCTATCCTAACCATCGTTATCGTAACGAACGAATGCACTAAATAGTGTACGTGCCGGTTTTTAGCATAACAAGAATAAAAATGGATGAATATGTCCAAGCATCTCTCTTTTATCATCCAACCCCTTCACACGTAAAGAAGTAAAGAACAAATCCTGGCCTACTCGGAAGGACGTTCGCTGAATTGAAGAAAATTACTCTCACTCTCTTGTCCTGGAAGCCCGGCCACTCACCAGCTCAATTTTAATTTTAAAGTTTTCCCTCCTCCTCCTTCAGAGTGCAGTTTTACTATAACGCATATCTTAATAATGCAAAGATGGGGCTCGACAGGAAATACCAAAATATCCCTCCAGGTCTGAACGAACATAGTTCTACTGTATTTACCAAACACGTGACTCGTTTTGCTCAATAAACCTCTATACTGGTTAGAAGCCTGGTATAAAAACTGCGCGCGCCTATGCACACAGTAGGTTATTTGGAACTCAACTTACATTTTTGGCGCCCATATTGAATATCGCCATACTTAGAGGTGCCGTCAGAAGTAATTGGAGCACGCGAGCTATGGCCAAACTGTATCGGAGCACCATGTCGCTGCACCGGCAGTAAACGCAAGGACGAGAAGACGCATGCGCACCTGCTGACGGCGACAGCCCATCCATACTTCACCAACCACTTCTTTTAACCTAGCTTCGAACATTGCTCTCAGCATACTGGTCTCGGAGATGGCGCTGATAGGGTGCACACCTAAAATATTTGGAAGAAAAACTGTCACTGCAGATTCCTGTGATAGCGCGCCGTTTTTCCGGCAGCTCACGTGCGCTAGAAGTGCGCCAGAAACGTTGGTAGAAGCGTCTCTGCTTCAGCGCCATCACTGACACCACTATGCTGCGGACAATGATCGATGGGATCGATGGGCCTGGGCAAGCTAAAAGAAGCGGTTTGCGAAGTATAGATGGGACATCGCTCTCGGCAGGCGCGCATGCGTGTTCTCGTGCTTTCGTGTACCGCCGGTGCAGCTACACGGCGCTCTGATACGGTTCGGCCACAGCTCCCGCGCTCCAATTACTTCTAACGGCACCTGTTCATCCTATGAGAACGTAAAGTGATGTGATACACTACTTCCGATGGGTTCGGCAAAGTTGCAAAAACGGTTTTACCTTACTTACGATTACCGGGAATCGTAATGCCTTCTGCCAAAGCCCACAGCCTCTGAGGCCTTGACTTGGTCTTGCATTTGTCTTGCATTTTCGCTGTTGTCGGTTATTCGACACTGGCTGTCCCTTTGTTCGAAAGATTGCTGATTACAGAAGCTGACGCCTAGCTTCGATTCTTCGCGCTCCGCACAGGAACGGCTTCGTAGAAATGGGCCTACGCCGGCAGTATTGTTTCCTCCGGAGCTGTATATAAAACTATACTTTAAATCACGCCTTGACCAAGTGTATGTATTTTAAGTCTTTTATTATGATAAAAAGTTGCGCATACGCAAACTCTCGGGAAAACAAGCTTTAAAAGTCAACCGCGCCCTAAAACACACCAGGGAGAGCGAGCCCGAGTGAAGTAGACGACAGATGCGGGAGTCCCTAAGCCAACGTCATGGCGGCGCGTTTCGCAGTGCCGCCCGTGGTCGCGCTCACCACCAATACGTCAGAAAAAATCCAATGCGGCGGGCCAGTATTGCGAAAGTCGTAAGCGGAGAGCGAAGGAGGAGAGTCGAGACCGGGCGTGGTACGAACACGGCGCAACGTGGCCTTGGTCCGTTAGAGATGGCCATGTGTCAGGAAGAAGGAGCCAGGCTCTGCCAGGGGAGCTGGGGACGCCAGCAGGACGACGGGTTGGGAACCTGGTTGAGGGGGTGTGGTTTGGCGGATGAAGGTCTGGAGGGCCACTCGTGAAACAGTCTGTGTAGCCTGCACCAGCTCTGTCGTCACCCGTCGTGCATGTGGCCAACGGGTGCACCGGGGGTCATTGGCAAAGTGGGCACCACGGCAGTTTGGGCAGGAGGGTGCTCTGGCACCGCAGTTGACGGGCCGGTGTGGCCCCCCCCAGCTCGCACACCTCGCGGGGCCTGGGCAGGAGGCCGTCGCGTGGTCCAGCCACCCGCAACGTTTGCACTGCAGTGGCCCGAGGGCGACAACTCTCGCCCAGACAAGCCTCTTGAAGAGCCTAACTTGCTGTGGAGGGGACGGACCCGCGAAGTGCTGGCAAAGGTCACCCTGTCCGGCTATCCTGGCGGAGATAAAAGGGACTGTCGTCTGGATCCCAGCAAGGAGGTCCGCTGTGGAGATGTTGACATCAACGCCGTAGATCATCCCGTGGGTGAAGTTGCGGCCGATGGGTTCTCGGGGGTGGACTGACAGGTCACTTCCAAGAGTGTGTGTATGTGTGAGTGCGTGTGTATGATGTAAATAGTCTGTATACATCCTGCATGTACATAGCCTTTGAGAGCATGTCATATTTAATTTTTTATTGCCCTTAGTGTTTTTTTTTTCAATGCTATTTTCTTCCCCGCCGAGGCCTGTGCCATCAGTCGAGAGGCAAAACTTCGCCTGGTACATGTTTTCAGTTTATTAAACACTTTCTCTTCTCAACGCGCCCGTGCTCCGCGGAGCGCCAGCGCACTAGCCGCGGCTCCTCATCGAAGCTAAGCGGCGTCGGCGCATTGGGGCTTGTAGGCGGGGCTTCGTGTCGTCGGCTAGCGCGGGAGCCCGCCGTGCTTGCTTAGCTGGGGAGCACGCCAAACTCTTGTCATGCTTGTAGCGTTTTGCGCACCGCGACTTCGTTGCGGAAAAGCGCACTTCTCTCACTGCGCCGTGTCGTGTAGTTTCTGCAATGACTACTGAGCGCTTCCCCTTTTCAGGTCTGTGGTCGCAGTAAATGCGTACATTGTTGCAAACAATTAAGAACTGCTTTGGGTTGGTTTATTGAGAGACGATGTAGAGGAGGGGTACATATATAATTTCGGCCACCAGGATTTATTTCATATGCACTGGTATTACGCAGCACATATGGTGTGCATATAGACTCCGAGGAATTTTGGTAATAGTGACTGGGATTCGATCTCGCGACTCTGGTATCGATGTGCGTTGGATTTTTTTATATATATGAATATTAGACACTGTCGAGATGGTTCAAGCAGTCTCCCAGCCAGCGGGTCGCGCACCCAGCACAATCGTCGTACTCTCCGGCCAATTCCTAGACTGATTCCACTCTAGTGTGCTACATTAAAATGGATATGCTATTGCTTGCGTTGCCTATCTGGCTAGTTATTGGGAGACAGCGGCTGTCCCCTTTGTTGCCACCTGCTACGTATCCTCCTTTATGGTACGCCCTGCAGTTCCTCGCAATGGACCTACGCGAGTAGTGAAGCAGTGGTCACCAATTACATGCTACACAGTTGTGACACAGCTTCTCCGTTCTTTAGGTCCATAATTTCTGCGTTCTTTTCTTTACAATCGTCAGATACACTGCCTAGCCAAACACCACGAACTGAAAAATTACTGATATGTTCATTACGTTTTCAATGTGCCTAAAAATGCAAACAATGCCTCACATATAAACAAACACTTGCATGGTTGACTGAATGTATTTTTATTTCTTTTCCTGTTTACGACATTTGTTGTGGATTTTCATGACTTCGCTGATCACACTCCAAGTAGCATCGAGCAATCTGAGAGCGACTTCGACTGAATTAGCATATGACACTCCGATAACAAAATTTCAGGAAGCTTGCACTATCTCACAAGACTTGAATGGCGGAGCTGTTGTAGGTTAGCAATGCCCGACAGCGTTAGGTTTGAATATCATTGCTTACTTGCATAGTTGCGACGCTAGTAATCGTCGCCTTATGCATCAAACAGGTCGTCGCCTTCTTCGCGGCGAGTGGTGAATGGAAAGTCACCCTTAGCATTGTATCCTTCGTCATCGACTCGAGGAAGAGGTGGAGGGATCTGCAAGTCGTGGCGGGAAGGATTCGCACACTCGTAGGTATGTCTCCCATTATCCATATTGGCTTCCAGAGAGTGGTCGGGGTGACCTCTGCCAAGAAGGGTGTCTTTTCATCTTCAGAATTAGATCTTTAGTAATGGCGTTGGAGTTTTTCGTAGACGCGCTGTAGCGGTTGAAGATGGAGGTGGGGTTTTTTTTTTTTTTTTTTTTGCTAAAGCCGCTGTACGATCCGGGGACTCGGTGGTCTCCGCAAGGCACCCGTTCACGACCACCCGGTATTTTCTTCCTCTTCGCGGTTTTTGACAGTTTCTTTAATTTTTGCTAAATCCACTGCGCGTGAAAAGGACGTTTGCGCAGTAACATCGAGGCACGCGCCTACGGGCGCTCGAAATTTTCTTGGCATTTTTTATTCAAGTGGGAACTTACAGCCAGTAACAACGGCTCCGCTGTTAAAAAACGCGCTGGATGGCATATCAAGTCAGAGCGCACGCCGAAAATAAAGCTTTGTTCTTTGACCTTGTTTACTTTTAGGGTGCGGTAGGTCCTGAGAAACCTGCCAGGAATTGACCAGTCCCGCCACGGTGGCTCAGTCGTTAGGGTGCTTGGGTATAAGCCGGAATACCAATTTTCGATCCCAGTAGCATGTCCCGCTTTTCAAAACAGGCGAAATGGAAGAACGTGCGCTTGCTGCATGGTATCAGTGCATGGTAAAGAGCCTCACGGTGTTGTCCGTAGCCCTTGTCTAGAGCGTCTTCGCAGCAAGAGTCGTTTTGCGGCATTAAACCATCTAAACCGAGACAAAGCATTCCTGAAATGCCTTCAACAATACATGCATTTGACTGGGACCGAGTACCCGAAAAAAAGCGCTAAGTTGTACACAAAAACTAAACTACGCGGCGCAGTGAGAGAATTACAACTTCTCGCAACGCGCTCGCGGTGCACTAAGACGGTACAGTCACGGCGAGAAATAGGCTTGCTGCCCGGCGAAGCACGCACGGCGCGCTCCCACGCTAGCAGACAAAACCGCCTCCAAGCTCACCCCGCCTCGAAGCCCCAATGCGCCTGCGCCACTTACCTTCGATTGCGCGGCCGCGGCTTGTGAGGTTGCGCTCCGCGGAGCGCGGCCACGCTGCGCCGTGTTCGCACATAAAGTGGCCGGCCCTGTACGTTCTCGGCAGCACCGACATCGCGTTTACGGGTGCGGCGTTATCTGGCGCAGATCGTATCTCTCGCGCATCGCAGCCGCGTCGTCGGCTGTACTACGGTCAAGCGTAGCGGGCCGAGCGCGCGCGAAAGCCGGTGGAGTTTCTCTCCTCTCAGCGCGCGCGCGTGATGGCCCCGGCGCCGGGTGTTGCCATATCCGCTGGTGGAGCCGCGAAAGCTGTCAGGGGGCCGAAAGGGCCATCGCTATAACACTTTTTATGACGTCAATCACGATAGTGGTGCGGGCCAGAAATTCGCAGCCCGGTGTCACCACCACAGCAAGACCGGGGAGGTGCACGAACCCGTGGCGGCGCACGCGTCTCCCCAATCGCACAAACAGCCTCGCAGAGCCAGCGGATCGAGCGGTACGGCTTGCAAGGTGGAAGGCTATGTCTCAGGCTCGCAGCCGGATGTTCTCCCGGAGTAAATGAGCGAGGAGCTCGTCTCCGAAGAGAGAAGCTGAGGTCCCGCTGGTCAGCAGCGCTGCAAACGTTCGCCCCATGATAGTGAGAGCGCGAAAAGGGAAGGACAAGCAGTCGGCGTCTCGACCCTGCAAGCGATATCCGCCAGGGAATCGGAAAAACTGTCGGTTTGTGTCTGCGCCGGTGCTCGGACGAAGCGGTCACCAGCGGTGACACGCGTTTACATCCAGTTGCCTATTTAAAGCAGCAGGGGGGGGGAGGGTGGAGGTGTGGTTAACACTAGGGTACCTTGATTGACTCGTCCGCCGTACAGGGCGGAGACACGTATGCGTTGACGCCGCCATTTTGGGTCACTCGCTCGCCGCCGAAGCAAGTCATTGTTTCAAAACCACGCTAAAATTATCGCCGCAACGCGGTTTACTGGCGAAGTTTGAATCATCTTATCTGTTTCGAGTTGCTAGGTCCCTGGGAAAAGAAAATAACAACGCGTTGAGCACGTTCACACAATAGCGGCGGCACGGGGCCGTTCAAAGGGGGTATCCACCGTGTACGGCGGCGCTGGCATTGAATCACCCTAGTTAACGCCGGCGAGGGCGAGGAGGCCCGGGTGTTTGCAGCATTAGTAGACCACAGCGCCCCCCGTGGTGGCGGCGGTGGTGGCGCGCTGTTCGGGGTAGAAAGCGGGTTGCTTTCCGCGTGATCGTACCAATGGAGCCTGTGATGTCCGATTCTGTCCCAGCGATTGCGATTTCGGCCGTGATTAGTGGCGTTACCTTCTCGCATTAAGTATGAGTAGGGGTGAAGATCGAGGTCCAAAATGTCCCACGAACTTCTCTGCCCATTCTCGGCCAATGCCTCTGCTTCTACGCTCCACGTGAGTACGTAGGCAAAGTGTCGCGGCCGTTCCACGTGAAGTTTTCGCAAGGAGGAGGCATGATGGCGGTGGGGAGCGGTAAGACCGCGCGGCCAGTGCGGCTCCATAATAAAAATTTCTATGTCCCGTAAAAGACAGTCTACGTCCCGAAGGAAATATACTGTGTGCGTCCTGTGTGTTTCCTCTGTGTTGGAATTTCGCCCCCGACTTTCTGCGTCCTCCAAGTGCCCTGTGTGCTTCCGTCCTCCATGCGTCCAGTCTATCTCCCAAAGGCAACAGACCGCATTCGTCCCTTGTGTGTCCCCTGTATTGAAATTTCGGCACCGACTTTCTGCGTCCTCCAAGAATCCTTTATGTTTCCGTCCTCTACGTGTCCCACAAGCTTCCACCTTTTGAGTGCCCTTTGAATGCTGTCAAATAACAGCGCCCAGCAGCCAGCTGCGTGTGGAAAATGTCGGCCAGCTCCACAGTCAGTTTCATGCTTCAGTTGTTTCTGTAAGAGCAAGCTGACGAAACTCACATGAATCATATATGACTCTTACAAACCTGACTATTTTATTCAGGTTGGATCTATACGTGCTACTGCCGCCTGCCACACCAGGTGTTTCCTCATCTTTACATCTCACAGGACGGGAAAGCCACTGCCACACTTGAACCTGAAATGAAAAACGCATTGATCGCATATGAAGGGGTTTAAACAAATACGTCTGGGACATTTTCTGGTTGTGCTTATAAATATAAAGGAGTGTTCCCATACAAAACTGAAACAAGTATCCTGAAAGAGAAGGTATAACTTCTAGGTTGCAAAATTATCCACAAAATTTAGACCAAATAAATTAACCAATGAGGTTACGAAAATCAAATATGACATACTGTTACATAGGCAACACAACCAAGAACTAAGTACTGTTTAGATTCATGGCCTCCTCATGACGGGCATTCATACAGCCTTGCAAGAACATTTGAGAGATGAGATTATTGCAGCGGCCCTGTGGGAACAAGCAATAAGGGGGGGGCAGAGAAGGCAACATAAAATTGCATGAACATGCCAAGACAGGCATTTACCAGTCGTCATCATGAGCAGTTGCTTGTGTCTACGCCTTCTTTGGAACCTATAAAGACAGCAGGTTTATTGTGCATTTCGCTTACGAGACAGCACTTCCATTGTTTAATTTGTCTGTGCTTGCTGTCAAAAAGCCAAATGTACATCACCATGAATGACCAACCTCTCCAGGTTGTCTCCTCACTTTTTATATTTCGTTGTGTCGATGGGTCGACCATAACATGGGTAAATAAAGCAGAAGGAAGTGTACACCCCCATGTGAATTCCATAATTATAGCTAGATACAAATATAAATTCATCCTTTGGGCGTTAAGAAGGTGCACATGTATACCAGACATCTGTGACTGGGGGGTGGGGGTCTCTTCAATAATTATGTCAGCAGTATTAACCCTTTCACTGTTGGGGGTTTCTGGCCCTGACGCACCCCCAGTGTCGGATTGGTTTCCGGATATTGCCGCGAACCATACATTGGGTTTGTTTATTTGTGTTTTGCTTTTACCGCCCGCTGCGCCGGTCTGTGTTATCTCTGCGCCAAGGGAAGCGCGTGTTCCATTCTTCTTTTGTGCCGCATGTGTTATCTGTTGTGATAGGGAGAGCATTCCGATCTAACGTGAACAGCCCAGAATAATCTTCTTGGATCTACTATGTTCTCGATGTGAATCGACGTTTCGAGAACCACGCGCGCCGAAAGATAAAAAGCCTGCAGTGCGGACGCCGGGGCATTCGATTCTGCGACGCTCGCCGACGCAAAGTCACTTTGTTGACCGCTGCTTCGCCGCCTCTGTATTCTTTTGAGTTGTTAGGGGAGCACAAGTTCGCTCCAATAAACGTGTTTCTCATTCAAGACAACTGCATCGTCCTTGTCTTCGTGACATCTGGTGGAGGGTGCGGGGTACGCACCCTTCATGCCCACTACAACCTCTCGAAGCCGCCAAGCCAGTCCAACCAGAGCCAGCCTCCGCCTGCAAGATTTACCACCCGAGTTCGGTTTGATGCCAGAAGGGCCCAAGAGAAGGAACGCTGCAACCAACACCATGGTGCAAGAAACAACGTCGCCAATCATCCTGCAGCAGCCCCGAGAACCGCCATCGTTCCGGGGAGCCCCGCTGAAGACCCCGAAGAATGGTGGGAGAAGCTGGAGCGCGTCCGCATCTTCAACAGGTGGGACGACGAAGAAGAAACTTTCCGGCATGTCTTTTTACTTAGAAGATGCTGCTCGAACTTGGTTCGAGAACCATGAGAGCTCTTTGACCGACTGGACTCACTTCAAAAGGGAGTTCCTTAAGACCTTCACTACCGTGGTGAGAAAAGAGCGAGCTGCGCTTTTGTTGAAACTCGAACGCAGCACCCCAAACGAAGGAGTCGTGATTTCGTTGAGGAGATGAAGCGACTTTTCGTCGTGCGGACCCTGAAATGACCGAGAAGAAAAGAAGCTCAGGTTTCTAATGCGAGGAGTGAAGCAAGAGCTTTTTGCTTGTCTAGTCCGTAACCCTCCGAAGACAGTGGCCGAATTCGCGTCTGAGGCGGCCGCGATGGAGAAGACGCTACGAAATTCGAACGAGGCAGTACGACCGCCCTGTCAACGCGCTGTTCTCGGAGACCATCGGTGCCGCAAATGGAAGCTCCGATACATTGCGAGAGACCATCCGAGCAGTGGTCAGGGAGGAGCTTCGGAAGCTTTTTCCAACGACGCCGCAACCTCAAGTGGCTTCCCTGACCGACGTAATCCGAGAAGAAGTCCAAAACGCACTGGGAACTTCTACGCCGTCCGAAGCACCCCGCGAACCACAAGCCTATTACTCCTCGGCTGTTCGTCAACCCCGCCCTGCTCCAACCCGTCGTCAAGAGGCCGCCCAGAGCCCCGCCGTACCGCCGTCCAATGCCGCCCGCCCGACGCCCTGTAGACCAAACCAGACGCCAAGGAAGACCGACGTGTGGCGAACGCCCGATAATCGCCCGCTGTGCTACCACTGCGGAGAGGCCGACCACATCTACCGTCGCTGTCCCTACAAGAGGCTCGGTTTGCGAGGGTTCTCCGTCGACGCCCCACGCCCCCGATACGGCCAGCGCCCTGCTGAGATCGAAGAATACCTCTCCAACACCAACCGAGGACCAGCCCGCTTCAACCGTTCACCGTCGCCCTACCCGTCTCAGTCACCGAACCGCCGCAGCACTGCTGACTTCTCACGTGGAAGGTCCCCCAGCCCACGCGGGGGAAACTAAAAGCAGCAACTTCGGGAGGTAAAGTTGCACAACGGCGGAAAAATAAAAACCCTCCAACGAAGCAGCGACTCGCTGAAGACCATCATTCACGACATGCCCTCATCCCGACGACCCGACCAGCCCTAACGAGACTCCTGAACACGACGACAGCTACACGGCGCGACGCGTACCCGACCTGACCGAGACGTCCGTTGAGAGAAGACGACGACAACGACGATGCACAGTGTCCGACCGTCAACACGTACATGCAGAGATACGACGCCCCGACGAACCCGGAACTCGAGGAAGACTGCATCTGACGTCAAGGTGTCCATCGACGGCTTTGACGTAGTCGCCCTCGTAGACACGGGAGCTGACTATTCGGTAATGAGCGGACCATTTGCGTCTAAACTGAAGAAAGTTATGACCAGATGGGACGGTCCGCACATACGCACAGCAGGAGGCCACCTCGTGACGCCAAGTGGAACGTGCACATCGCGCGTCACCATAGACGGCACAACGTACCCTGCGGCGTTCGTCATTCTGCCTAACTGCTCCCGCGACGTAATTCTTGGAATGGACTTTTTGATGGACAACGGTGCAATAATCGATCTGCAGACCAAGTCAATAACGTTTTCCCCAATCACTCCATGACGCCGGAACCGAACCCCGAACGACGTGCTGCTGTAAGGATTGCCGATGATCATGTCACCCTGCCACCCCCGCGCAAGCTTGATGGTCGCAGTCTACTGTGAAGATGCTGCTCCTGACGTCGACGCTATCGTAGATACTGATCAAAGGGTGCTTCTCGACCGTGGTGTGTCGGTCGCAAGAGGCATTGCGCGCTTCAAGGAACACCAATCCCACATTTTGGTTACTAATTTCACCGAGGAGTACCAGCATTTAAACAAAGGCGCGGCAATTGCATTCCTCGAAGAAGCGCTAGAAGCAAGTGACGTGATCGCGGTCGCAGACTTTGAACGCACACCCGTAGAAACCTTCAAGCTCCCGCAGCCCTTCGACGTGAATCCGGCGCTACCGCAAGAACAACGGAACAAATTATTGGCTTTGCTGCGTCGCTATAGAAAATGTTTTTCGTCGAGCGCAAAACTACGTCAGACCCCTCTAGCAAAGCACCGAATAATAACCGAAGATGGAGCCCGACCTACCCGACAGTTACCGTACCGCGTCTCTTCACATGAACGGGAAGCCATCCGGACTCAAGTCGACGACATGCTCAGCGACGACATTATACAGCCATCGAAAAGCCCTGGGCTGCGCCCGTCGTACTCGTAAAGAAAAAAGACGGACATTAAGGTTTGTGTTGACTACCGGCGACTGAACAAAATCACGAAAAAGGACGTGTACCCCCTCCCCCGAATCGGCGACGCCCTCGACCACCTCTGCCACGTGAAGTACTTCTCATCGATGGACCTGAAGACCGGCTACTGGCAAATTGAAGTACACGAGAGAGACCGCGAGAAGACTGCATTTATAACCCCGAGACGGCCTATACGAGTTCAAGGTGATGCCGTTTGGTCTGTGCACAGCACCAGCGACGTTTCAAAGAGTCATGGACACTGTGCTAGCTGGCCTTAAGTCGCACACCTGCCTCGTATACCTCGACGACGTAGTGGTATTCGCCCGGACTTTCGACGAACGCCTTGCAAGGTTGGAGTCTGTACTCGAGGCCATTCGTACGTCGGGTTGACGCTGAAGCCTGAAAAGTGCCGTTTCGCATACGGGGAACTGAAGTTCTTGGGCCACGTCGTCAACGCCGCGGCAGTCCTACCTGACCCGGCAAAAACTTCAGCCATTGCGAACTTCCCAAGGCCGAAAGCCAAGAAGGGCGTGCGAAGATTTCTCGGGCTGTGCGCATACTACCGGCTATTCGTCGCAAACTTCGCACGCATTGCAGAGCCACTCACGCGCCTGACGAAAGATTGCACATCTTTCAGCTGGGAAAACGACCAAGAAAAAGCATTCTGCGAGCTGCAAAAATGCCTCCAAAGCCCGGCCGTGCTCGCTCATTTCGACGAAAATGCCGAAACGGAAATGCACACGGACGCCAGTGATATCGGCTTGGGTGCCGTCCTTGTCCAAAAGCAAAGCGGCTGCGAAAGGGTAATCGCCTATGCCAGCCGTGGTCTGTCGAAGGAGGAGAAAAACTATTCTGCCTCTGAGAAAGAGTGCCTGGCTATTATATAGGCGATTTCAAAATTTTGCCCATACGTGTATGGAAGGCCATTCAAGGTTGTAACAGACCACCATGCGCTGTGTTGGCTTGCCAATTTGAAGGACCCCTCTGGCCGTCTTGGGCGGTGGAGCTTGCGCCTGCAGGAGTTCGACGTTACAGTCGTTTATAAATCCGGCAGGAAACACTCCGACGCCGACTGCCTGTCCCGCGCCCCCGTCGACCCACCACCACAAGACTCTGATGAAGACAGCGCGTTCTTCGGGATCGTGACGGAGAGCGACCTAGCCGCCCAGCAGCGTGCCGACCCCGACTTACGCGTCATAATCGAGTACCTCGAGGGATGCAACGTTGCCGTTCCTAGGACCTTCAAACGCAGCTTACCAGCATTCAGCCTGAGAAACTCCGTCCTCGTGAAGAAGGATTTCAGCCCCGGAACAAGAGCGAATTACCTTCTCGTCATCCCCGCGGACCTTCGTGACGAAATTTTGGAAGCGTGCCACGACGACCCGTCTTCCGGACATCTCGGCACAGCCGGCACTATTGGAAAAATCAAGGCGAGGTACTACTGGCCCGGCCGTACCTCTGACGTCACCCACTACGTCCGGAGCTGCCGTGACTGCCAGCGACAAAAAACGCCGCCGACAAGACCCGCCGGACTTCTGCAACCGATCGCCGTCCTATCGAGACCATTTCAACAGATTGGAATGGATCTTTTAGGCCCGTTCCCTACGTCACGATCACAGAACAAGTGGATTGTGTTAGCGACAGACTACATGACGCGCTACGCAGAGACCGCCGCTCTTCCGAGGGCGACTGCACAAGAAGTGGCAAGGTTCTTTATAAGCCAAGTTGTGCTGCGACATGGAGCCCCGGAAGTCCTAATCACCGACCGCAAAACGGCAATTACTGCGGAGCTGATGCAAGGAGTATTACGCTACAGCAACACGGATCACCGAAGAACGACGGCGTACCACCCCCAAACGAACGGACTAACAGAACGTCTGAACAAGACAATCGCAGATATGCTGTCAATGTACGTTGACGTTGAACATAAGACTTGGGACGAAGTGCTCCCGTATGTCACGTTTGCGTACAACACGGCTATCCAGGAGACGACGCAGCTGACGCCGTTCGAGCTTGTCTACGGTAGAAGGCCGACTACGATGCTCGACGCCATGCTTCCGCACGTAGAAGACGACGACCTCAACGCCGACGTCCACGGATATCTTCAATATGCGGAGGAGGCCCGCCAGCTCGCACGAGTTCGTATAACGGACCAGCAGCGGGTGGACGCGGGCCGCTACAACCTCCGACGCCGAGACGCCGAGTACCAACCAGGGGATCGTGTGTGGGTTTGGACTCCCATCCGACGACGCGGACTCAGTGAGAAGCTCCTGCGACGGTATTTCGGACCCTACCAGATTCTACGACGTGTCGGCCAACTTACCTACGAGGTGATCCCCGATGGTGATTCCGGAACATCACGACGACGCAAGCGGCCCGAAGTCGTCCACGTGGTTCGCTTAAAACCTTTCTACGGACGATAACGAATTTTATTTTTATTTTCGGACTGTCGCTTATGTTAGTATCGGGTCGATGCACTCTTAGAGGGGGGGTAATGCCGCGAACCATACATTGGGTTTGTTTATTTGTATTTTGCTTTTACCGCCCGGCTGCGCCGGTCTGTGTTATCTCTGCGCCAAGGGAAGCGCGTGTTCCATTCTTTCTTTCTGTGCCGCATGTGTTATCTGTCGTGATAGGGAGAGCAATCCGATCTAACGTGAACAGCCCAGAATAATCTTCTTGGATCTGTATGTTCTCGATGTGAATCGACGTTTCGAGAACCACGCGCGCCGAAAGATAAAAAGCCTGCAGTACGGACGCCGGGGCATTAGATTCTGCGACGCTCGCCGACGCACGTACGTCACTTTGTTGACCGCTGCTTCGCCGCCTCTGTATTCTTTTGAGTTGTTAGGGGAGCACAAGTTCGCTCCAATAAACGTGTTTCTCATTCAAGACAACTGCATCGTCCTTGTCTTCGTGACAATATCAAGGAAGGAACTTAGTGATTTGACTATGATAGCGTCTGGAAGGTAACGCGTCGAAAAGAAAGAGCGTGGGTGAGAAATCGCCTTTCCAGATATTTTCAGTATGCCGTGCACACTTCCGGGAGGATGACCCATCGTTTCAACATCAGAATCTGATGCTGTGGAACTCACACCCCTTCTTCAGATCAGAAACTCTCACAGTGCAAATTCGCGCTCAGCTCGCATTCGAATTGGAATCGAAGGACCATCGCTCCTATCCGCAGTATAAGGCCCCGCACGGTCAGCCATCCAAAAGTAACGGCACTTATAGAGGGAGCACTTTCAGCAGCCCCACAACGCACAGAAATGGTGCCTTGTGAAATCATGATGGCAGATAGAGATTAAAAGGGGATACAATTTTAATACAACAACCTCTTGTGCTGCTGAAACACGAGGTTGTTGCTTACACGAGTGTGTGCTGGGCTAACCTGGCGCTCCGTAGCAGACACAGGAACAGAAATAAAAAACAACCCTAGAAAACCGTGGTGGATGGCACACTTGCACTCATAATTGCATGCGTGCCACGTGGTCACTCATCCCGACAGATGTACAGCGCACAGAGTGACCATCCCCCCAAGCAACGAAAGCTGGGCGTGGTCGCTCTGTACTTTGTGAAAGTACAAGCTACTAGAAAGATTCGACAGATGGCACAAACAGTACAGGTGCGCCAACTTTGCGCCATGACACGAATTTTTCAACGCACAAAAGAAAACGCACCGGTATGTCAGTGACACTGTGGAGGAGAAATTCGAAGACAAACCAATACATCAGTGACAGTGAAAGGGTTAAAGCGATCGAATACAGCAAAATTTAATTCCAGGGTTTATGCTTGTCAGCAATGAGGAAAGCTACCGCGGTAACTTGAGCTGACTACTCTGTAACGTGCGCTCGAATGCTAAAAACACACAAGCGGTTTTGCATACGTTTTCACACACAGCATTCATACTCTTCCGAAATATTGCCGGTTTTTCCTACATTAAACATCATAATATTGCCCCCAACCACGCCATTTGATTTGTTTACGAAATGTTTTGTTACAAGCACCTGGCCACACCCTGCAATCTCATCCTTTTTTAAGGGAACCGTCTTTTTCCCCTTTTTACTTTGTATGCTGCACCAGCAGCCTTGTTTGATATGGAAAGGGTGTTGCTTTGCGATCCGTATCCTACCTTTTTCTGATTTTTATTGAAAATGTTCTCGATCTAAATGAATGAGTGCAAAAGAAACCCTGCGGCATTCAATTCGCCAGCGCTCATCCGAGCACGTCCCTTTGCTGACTCCTTCGAGGTTTGTGTTTTTTATGTTCACTGCGGAGCACAAGTTTGCTCCGATAATCTATATTTTTTTCGAAAAACCGTGCATTATCCGTGGCTACATACCAAAATTCCAAACAAAATTTGATACACAAACCAGAAGCCCCCACAGCTCTTTCTTCAATTGCCGAGTGCCCTTCTACAATTAGGACCATCCCTTCTACCCTTCTACATTAGGACCTCGACGGTTGTAGCCCGGTGTGCGCGCGGCCGATTTCGCGACATAGTGAGCGCGCGCTCTTGTTACACGTGGCCTTTCGATGCGGCACCGTCGTGTTCATGTAATGCACAGTCACGCTCATCAGAATAAAAGAAACGTCTGTACGCAGGAACACCAAACTTTTTTCCAAGATGTAAACTAAAACAGGAAAGACGCCTTTGCAGGCACGTTCGCGTGTGGTGCAGTGCATTAGAGTACTTCGTCGGCTCTCCTCTTTTTTTAGTTTCTATCATGGAATAAAGTTTGCTGCTTCTTCGTGCTGATGCTCGTATTATTCAGATAAGCGTGACTGTGCCTTACAAGCAAATTATCTGTATCGCACCGGAATGGTACGCTTAACAAGAGCGCGCGAGCAGACGATGTCGCGACATTGGCTGCGTGGAACGCCGGGCCGCTACCACCGCAGCAGAAACACGCTCCTGCGCTCCAGGCTCGCAGCGCACCGCTGTCGCTGCGGGGAACCACTGCCCCGCTCATTGGCAACAGGAAGCAGCAAGCCTATGGTCAAAACGCTCTAATCCTCGTGGTATACCACAATGCAACACCTAGCTTCCACGGGCGTCCACTGGCGGCGCTGCATGTAGCGCAGGGCACGCGCTCGCAGTGTCGCGTTTCAATCCGTGAGCACTGTACCGTCGCGTGCGATTTGAAGGTAATTGCCCCAGCATCGACCGACCACGACGATAACGCCCCCGCGCGGCTTGTTTAAAATGCAGAGCATTTCAGTAACTCACGATGTCTTCCGCGTTCTCCCGTCGTAGTCCGCACCGTCGTTGTCCGCATCCCTCCCCCTACACTATATAAAAGAAAATACTATGCGGCGCCTGGTTTCGATCCCTCAACCCTGCGGGCGGAACGCAATGTACATGGTGCTCTACCCACTGCGCCACAAAGCCGACACAGAATGGGACGCTGCGAACGCGCCTTATATCGTTGACTCATTCAAGTTACTGCAGACGAGCGCTCGGTCGTCAGGAGTTGCCACAAGTGCAACAACATAACGTAACGCAAACTACATAACGTCGTGCGCCCACGGAAATGCTCTGCATTTGATCGTGCCCTTCGCGAGGGGGATCTTTCACTGCGTCGCCATGCGAACAGTTTGCCACGCTTTAGTTTCAGTTCTTTCTTTGCTGGGGTGCCGATGAGCGGCGCCACCTCCTCGCACTTCGCCGCGGGAGGATCTGCGGCGGGGGCGAGAGATGGCGCTGGCGTCTCCGCGGCCGCGTCTGCGGCCTCTGCGGGCACCGGCGCCGGCGCGGGGTCATCGCCCTTCTTTAAAAGTTTAGTTGGCACGCCACGCAAGAACAATTTTTACTTCGCCTGGTTCCTTGTTTAAGCGTTCTTCTCTCCCTCGGTCGCTGTTTATTAAGTGCGAATGCACTTCTTAAGCGACCCTGAATCACTCGTCCACCGTCCGTCCACCGCAGCTCAGCAACAGGTGTTATCGCATCCTCCTCGCCCCTAGCAACGGCGCGGAGGAGGAGAGAGAGCGTGCGTAGCAACGGTCTCCTGCTCGGCGTAGCTGCGGGCGGCGCGCCGCTGCGCCGGTTCGCTTCGCGTTCCGTCCGCGTGAGGGCGCTCGCTCGTGGGCTCCGCATTCCGACGCTCGAGGGCGCTCGCGCGACGGCGCACCGCGCCACGTCGCCACGTGACGATGCCTAAGGCGCGCCTCACTCTCGACCGTTCGCTGGCTGGGCGCCTCTCAAGGCGATGGCAGAATTACTACGCCGTGTACTCTCGGCGCAAGAAATGCATTCGCACTTCCTCACGATTCCCTTCGGGGAGGTGGGGGCAATTTTTCAAGCGGCCATCTTTCACGCGGCGAAACCAGTAACCCCTTCCTCTTTGTTGTCGCGCACGCAGCGACGACACCCCACTTGTCGTATCTTACAGCAGTTCTCGAAAAGGTGCGCATAAACACATTGTCGGCCAATACCGGACACTTATAACAATGGGTGATATTGCTGCTCATGATAACCAAGAAGAAAGCCCAGACGTCACTACAACAACACAAAATCACAACAAAGCGAAAAGGGCTGTTTACTACCCCGGGGGGTGATGACTGCTTGAAGGAACAGTGACCGATGGAGAGGAGAATGCATAAACTAGGTCCCAGGCGCACCGAGAAAAGCCGCTCGGGGGCGTTATCGTCTTTATCGCTTGAAGCTCGCGCGATTACCTTCAAATCGCATGCGACTGTACATGCATGTACACACACGGTACACACACGGATTACGTGCCGCAGCGAGGGGCTTTGTGCGAGGCCAGCAAATGTGAGACTATAAGATGGAGCTGCAGTGTGGCCACTGTCACCCCTGAAGAAGAAGCCGAGCCGGCTTCGAAATGTCGGGTTTTTTCCCTTTTTGCATTGTATTGGTTGGAGCCTAATTAAATCTCAGTTCAGTAACTTCCCAACCAGACAGAAGTCTGTCGAAATGTTCACTTTCATGACCATACTTACAAGGCTTTCAGACATACTTTAAAGGAACAGAAGCAACCTTACACTGAAATAATGTTAAACTAAGCCTATTAAATATCCCTAGGTGGTATAAATCTCTGACCCAGGTTTCAACTGTGCAAGAATATTCTCTGGTCCAGAGGGTGCGAAACGTGGTTAAGGCTTTTAAGGAGCCATGAATAGAAAACACAAGTTTGGTTCATTCAAAGGATCCCGTTGCTAGAATCGTAAACTCCACCCAAATAAGCTCCAAATTAGGAACAAAGGGAATGGCCATGCGACCCACTAGCTCATTTCCCGCAAGAGAACCGATGTCCTATCAGCCAGCTCTGCAGTTGGCGGAGGGCGGCAACAGCAAACGCGAATTAGGCAGAATCTATAAGCTTGCCGAACGAGCTATTTGCGCCTAAATTTAGGGCACGTTCTTTTTACAGCAGTAAGAATGGTGGGACCAACAGTAGAGGTTAGGAAAGCACACGTAAACATAGAAGTACCGATGCGTACTTCTGTTGGTACTGCGCGCACTATGCTTGGCTTAGCTGCACAGGACTGCGGGGCTTTGGGGTTGTCTTGGACAACACTGGCCGATTGACGCAAGCAACGGTGTCTTACGTGACCATATATATAGAGCGAGCACTATGTTTCACGAAACGATAATTTTCGCCCTGAACAAAAACAAGCCAGGTTTAAATACGGTCAAAAACAAACCAAAAGGATAAAGTGGCTTGCCACGGTATGGTGGCACCATCCAGGTTCACTAACGGTAAAGAAGGCTTCCCAATCGGCTGCAGTGCGGTCGGTTCCTGTGATGTCATTGCACAACCCGAAAATGCGCGATTTAGAGGGAAAACCAAAATTTTAATTTTAATGAAATAATTCCTCACTGAATAAAGCATCGTTTGCATTGGGACAAGTGCTGGGGGCACTATGAACACGAAATCTTTCGAATAACACAAACTTGTATTTTGTCTTCATGGCGCCATTAAAATTCTCTCAGAAGCACATGGTGAACGTCTCAGCGTGTCAATACCACCAAGGGGTAGGCAAGTTGAAATGCTGACGAAACGAAAAAAACGGGATGGCGAAGGAGATTGGTGGCAAGCCGACACCGTGTTTAATCTTTTTCGCACCGTGATTGTACCCCCATCACATGCATGCTTGTAAGAATCAACACGTTCAACCCATGCTCAACACGTTACGGTCAACACAATTTATGTAAGCCAGCTACAAATAACGTCACACCACAAAAGCATTTCTGTCTGGTCATGACGATGCTGGATGAGCTTACGAAGGTAGAAAAATTTCTCGGATTTAAACAGTGAAATCTGCCCTGTGACTGCACCAGCAATGCAGGCTTGAACAGCATGTTTTCAAGCTGCGACGTCTAATCAAGCATCTGGTCAAATGTTCACTGCCTAAAGACCTTGTGCATGTGGTACTACTTATAAAGTTTCTAGCAATGCTTAAATGTTAAAAATTCAACGTATAGCAAATCTTACGTATTATAACTACAAATTTAATGCAGCCTCCTTGCATTTCTTTCCCCGTAAACGAAAACTACCCGTTAGAACAATGCTAAGCTGTCTACGTCCTGTAAAATATATACTGTGGGTCAACTGCCTACTCAAAAAAAAAAAAAAAATCCGGGAGTGGGCGCCTTGTTTTACAACCATTAACGCAGTTTTCTTTTGTATCGTGCAACAAGCTTTAGCGGTCGAATCCACCCAAGCCGAGCGGCGGCCGCTGGGCCGTCAGCATGATAACATCTTGATGATAACATCAGCATGATAACATCAGCATGATAACAGCATGATAAGGGGGTCGATCACTCACACAGCATACTGGCCGCCGCTCCTGGAAGCCCATTCATGCGACCGCCCCGACGCAGCCGGTAATTTACGATAAAGGAAGCGAGGCGATCACAACACCAACGAAAATATTAAACCCGTTTAACAAAACGGCGCTGCGGCAACGCGGACGAAACTTTTAACATGCACCACGATAAGCAATCACTTACGGCAGAACACGCAGCATTTTTCACACGTCGCGCCGACAGACTGGAACTTGCAGTAGAGACTCTTGATTCACGTAGGCACGCACAACTTGTCAGGTGTTTTGTCAAATGGCGACCTCGATGTGCGTTTGCTACAGCAGTACAGTACGGCGATGACAGAGGCGCTTTGCCAGCACTCACGACGTTTCAGGTGGCACAAGAGCACTAACACGTAATAGTAAGGCAGGAGGAGCACGTATTAATTCACGTAACACCAGCAAATCGAAAACAAACCACCAAAACCACGCACAACGAACCAGCCACGTCTTTTTTTGCACAGCGCACCTACACAGAACAGGGAAGATTTTAAGTGCAATGCACTTCTTAAGCGACCCTGAACCTGCGCCCACCGGCGATGACCGCATCACATACCCACGTGGGGGATTGGCCAGGAATCTCCTCGTCTTCCTTGGCAACGGGGGAGATGGGCGCGTGCTGCCTGGCCGCTGACATGGCACATACCTACGTGGGGGATTGGCCAGGAATCGGGCGTGAGAAGGGCTAATGCACCCGCTTAAAGGAGTACTGACACGAAATTTCAAAGCTGAGATCCGCTCTAGCAATCAAGTACAACGACAACACAAATAGGTGTCTGTGAATAAATGCATCTTTCTTTCTTTGTAGTTGTGTGTGTGTGTGTGTGATCTCTCTTTCGCGAACATTACCGAACCGCGCAAATTCAACTCGTGCATTCGCCCTTTCACATTCTTCCCCTCGGGGAAATGCCGGGAATTTTTTGAGCTATGACAATGACTGCATATATGCTATAGTAGACTAGACTCATTACTACAGTTGGCTATAAAGCAGTTACTTCCTGATCACCCCTGAAGCAAACTAGGCAGACGCCATTATAGTACTTTGTTAAAGTTGATAATAGCAAACATATATATAATGGCAGTATATTTTCTTGCTGCGAGCAAGGTATTTTGTTGTCGTAAGTTGTTGCTACTCAAAAGCAAATAAAAATAGATTAACAAACGAAGTTATTATATCGTCATCTACATCATGATTGACTGTTTTGTGTTTTGTTCAGCGTCCAAGTATTCACTTCTTTACTTTTCACAAACAGAACGGGCGGATAAAAAATTATTCCCCGCAGACATGCACGCGCACACGCGCACACACACACACACACACACACACACACACACACACACACACACACACACACACGCACACACGCACACATACACACACACACACACGCACGCACACACGCACACACACACACACACACGCGCGCGCACACACACACGCACGCACGCACACAAAAGCACCGTGCGTCAAGTTATTCACGCAGGCAAATAATTCACTCAAACGGAGGCTTAGCAAGGCTACGCAAGCTCAAATATTTAGACCTACGTGTAGAAAGCCCTCGCATTCCCTTTTCGTGGCTTAGAGGTTAAGTACTCACCTACTGATCCAAAGGGCGGAGGTTGCAAACCAGCCCTGTGATCTGTTTTTTTAACTGTGTTTCTATTGAAGTTATTCTGCCTTAGGTTATATTTTGACGCTGTTGTTACTCTTGTTGCTCTCCTCTGGTGGTGTCCTTTTTTTTCTGTCGCAATATCTTTCGACCGCAAGCTCTACCCCAATAAACCGTACACGGCTTCAGCATTTAGTTGCCAGAATAAGCCATTTACAACGACCCTGAAGGAAAACACAGACTAGGACCATCGGTAGCCACTTTATAGGTGGTTTTTGTTTTCTATTCTGCTTTTTGTTTTCTTTTTACTTTTTCTGTAAACACGTATATTCTGTCTGTCTGTATTTTTCTGTATATTCTTCTCCCTCCCAAATGCTTTTCGTAAGGGCAGGGAGGAGGCACTTCGAATAGCCTCGTTCAATATGTATCCTTCTTACGGCACTGTTTCGTACAAACGTACCTGTTCGTAATATTTTTTCTGCGAATTTATCAGACGTCACTAGAACGAAATAACGCATACAGTGCTGCAGAATTTCCACAAACCATCGGCATTGTTTCTTACCATCTCTAACCAAGCCAAAAAACTTGACCTTTCGAGTATAATAAAGGCTTACATGCTCGACATTATGTTTACTTGAGGGAGAATAGCAAGATTGTTTAGTTTACGGCTCATCATAAAAAGAATGTAAGGCAACAAATAGTTATATCTTCCACCCAATGTCCTAGAGGTAGCACAAAGGACATACGTCAGTCTTGTGACTTCATTTTGCCTTTAGTACATACATAAGCAACAGCATTACGGCACACAGAAAATAATTAAGACAGGAAATTCAAGTTCTATCTTCCACCCAATGTCCTAGAGGCAACACAGGGGAAATAGGCCAAAGTCTCTTGACTCCATTTTGCCTTGAGTACACACATGAGCAAATACATTGCGGAACTAAGAAAGAGAAGAATGCAAGTCAGTTTTAAAGTTTTATACTTCTCGTCCGAAATAAAATCTTCGTATAGCAATTTAAACTTTTTTTACCATAGTACATATAAGGGTAAAACATCATGGCTGTTTGTCCGGCAGTCTATAAAAAGTACCCAGCCTGCTTATGTCCTAGAGGTAACACAAAGGAAAAGTCAAAAGAAAGGCCACACAGTCAACATGCAGGAGACACAAAGTAAACAGAAGGGAAAAATTCATTTTCATAAGGGCTCCCTGAATGCGATTCGCTTCAGCCGCCAAATCCTCCAAATCATTGAACTGGCCGCCGCAAAAGTGCGCTGCGATGGTTAGGTGGGCTTGAATAATAACCTGCTCCACCTTTGCTGCGTCTTACGCAGAGGGCTCTGCTGTCAGATATTGTTTCTGCATCACCCTGGAGTGCTCGAGTAGAGATGACGATTGTCCCGATGCTGAGTCCGAAGCTCCAACTCGTGCAACACGCGCGGGTCGTAGCAGGGGGCAGGAAGTCCTCCAAGAAAGCAGTGCTGAACTTCTCCAGCGAACGAGCGCGGTGGCCGACGAGTCGGTACCACTTTGCGGCTTGAGCTGACAGCGAGCCGGGCACTACGTTCTTGATCATCACGCTTTTGTCTGCTCTCATGACCGTTTGGTACTGCTGAAAAATTTTGAAGCGCACCGTGGCACTCAAGCGGTCGCAGTAACCGCTGTCCTGAGCAACTGAGGAGCGCCGAAATTGCTCTGAAACTAGTCCTCGGAGAGAAAGAATCTCACGAAACGGGTCTAGCCTGTAGGAAGCAGACTCAGCTAGTGTGCGGTGGCTTCCTACATTTATTTGGAGAGAGCGTAGGCCCGGCCAGGACTGGGAGCGGTGCAGAAAAGCTACCGCCCAGCGGCACGGTCGTGTTCGATCTCTGTGTCGCGTGTCACTCCTGGCAGGGCCTCCTGTCACTCCTGTCACTCCTGGCGTGTCACTTCTGTCACCCTTGCATGTGCATGGGGTGATAGAAGGGGAGGAGGGCTGCGGCCGGTGGGCGCCCGTGATGACGTCGGCTGTGAGCCTCGTCGGTGTATGTGTGGCTGCCGCGCTGGAGGTGGAGTCTACTATGGCGACACTCGTAGCAGGAAACGACGCCGATGGTGCAGAAGGTACGATGTGCGGCGGCGAAGTGTACGCGGACCGCGCGGGTACCTCCTGTGCTGCAGGCCGAAAGCAGTCGTCTTTGAAGCCGTAGTGGGTGAGCACCGCAGCGCGAAGGTCGTCGTAAGGTGTTTGGCTGGGCGGTGGTAGGGCGAGGACTCAGCGGAGCTCAAGGGGAAACGGCTCCCAGAGGATGGAGTGCTTCAGAGGCCGTACGCTGACGTGGTTGAGCCAGAGGGTAGCCTCGAACTTGAAGAACAATCCTCTGACGTGCCGTGGCTCGAACAATGGTAACGGCGGGTCCCCCACGTCACCATGTGGGTGGGCCGCTGGCCGGGGATCACGTCCGCGTCACCACTTGTAGGAAGCAGACTCGGTAGGGTGCGGTAGACTTGTTGTAAAGGCAGCCGTGAACTCGGTGATGCACTGTGGCTCTCCGACATCAATTCGGGTGTGCAAGCCCCCGCCGGAACTTCGAGAGCAACGTAGTCAAGCGGCCGCCCAGGCGCTCGGTCGTGTTCGATCTTCGTGGCGCGTGGCACTGCTGACGCAGCCGGGCAAGCACCGCTGCTGATGATGATTGTGGGATGCAGGGGTGATGATGATAGTGGCGCTGTTAGCGGGTGAAGCTGCCGCTACTACAAGTCATTGGCTGATCATGCAGCACAGCTGTCGAGGTTTGAAACAGCACCGTCGCTTATTCGTGCAGCGTCGTTGCTCGAAGTGGGGGCGAGCTGGAATGCAGGGGGGGGGGTGCACTGTACAAGGGTGCCCGCGAGGAATTTATTGCTGTCCCGGCCGCGTCATCGGAGCGAAGGCGCTCGGTACCTAAAGGCAGGCGGGATTCATCTTGCAAGGCGGGGATGGTTGATAAGGGCGATTTTCCTATGCACGTAGTCAGGTGTGTGCACGGGAGCGTCATTCAAGTGACAGCACTCAAGTGCGGCAGAACGCGGCGAGTCCCCTATACTGCATGGGCATGGAATCGACGAACGTTGCAGTAACGTGGCCAGCGTGCTGGCTGCGCGAACCGCTCCCGGAGTAACCGCAAAGTGGGCAGTGTACAAGGGGATAGTTGCGCCCAGGTTAAGCTCACGTGTACCGTGCAGTGCGTCGGCGGAACTCACACTGCCAGGGCTAGGAGGACAAGCCACGTGCTCTGAATTGGCTGACAACATCATCATCATCATCGTCTTCGTCGTCAACATCACCAGACTGTGTACGCCACTGCAGGGCAAAGGGCTCCGCCGTTAAACTCCAATTATCCCGGTTCTGTGCTAACTGCAATCAATTCATCCCTCGCAAACTTCTTGATATCATCTGTCCATCTAACTTTCTGACGCCGCCTGCGACGCCTGCCTTCTATAGGGATATACTCTGTAATCCTTAATAACCACATTAAGCCTTCACATTAGATGCCCTGCCCACGTCTATTTCCTCTTCTTTACACGAGTTTGTTCCGTGAGCCACTCCTAGCTCTTCTTGTCCGTTAATGTTACACCTATCCTCTCCGGTTCCATTTCTCGCTGAGTCGGCCTCATTTATGTTGAACCCTTTTAGCGAGCCTCCAGGTCTCTGCCCCGTAGGTGAGTAGCGCTAAAATGCAGCTTAGATACACTTTCTTCTTCAGAGACAATCGTAGGCTGCCATTCGATACCTTAGAATGCCTGCAAATAGCACTCAACCCCCTTCTTGTTCTAATTACCTCTCCCTCATGGTTGGGATGTGGAGTCGCAACTTGGGGTAAGTAGATAATTTTGTTTACCGCTTCCACTGCCTCGCTACTGATCTCAAACCGCTGTGCTCTCCCGAGTCTAATGATGATTACTTGAAATTTCTGCATGTTAATTTTCAGGCCCAAGGTTCTACTTTGTTTGTCCAGTGCGGTAAGCATGCTGTGCAATTCGTCCCCCGAGTTACTTAGCAAGGCAACATCATCAGCAAATGTGAGGTTACTGAGGTATTCTCTATTAACCTTTATTCCCACCTGTTTCCTATCCAATGTTCTCGATACTTCTGGTAAACATGCTATCAGTAACATTGGAGAGATTGTGTCTTCTTCACTGACGCCCTTCCTTATATGTGTTGAACTGCTCTCCTTAAGGAGGATGATGGTCGCTGTGAACCCACTGTAGATATCCTCTAGTATTCCTACATAATGCTCACCTACCCCCTGGCTCCGTGTTGCATGAATGACGGCTGAGGATTCGACCGAGTCAAATGCTTTCTCATAATCTACGAAGGCTATATATAGGAGTACATTGTACTCCTTGCACTCCTCTATCCCCTGGTTGATCATGTCAATTGGTCCATTGTGGAACAGCCTTTACGAACCCTGCTTGTTGTTTAGGCTGACTGAAATCTAAGGTGGCAGAAATCCTGTTAGCGATTAGCTTGGTAAGCACCGAGTAGACGACTGAGAGTAACCTGATCGGCCTGTAAGTTTTCAAGTACTTCATATCACCTTTCTTGTTTATTAGGATGATGCTCCGGTTCGTCCAAGGTTTTGTTATAGTCGTGGCAATTAGGCATTGCTTGTTCAGATTTGCCACTTTTACTAGTAAACTTTGCCCGCCATCCTTGAAGAGGTCTGCGGTTATCTGATCATCACCAGGTGCTTTGGCCCCTTTCATTTCTTTCAAAGCCTTCCTTACTTCTTCTCGTTACTGGTGGGATCTCTATTTTCTCTGAGCTACCTTCTCCTTCGGTATTATCCTGGATGTCCCGGGTACTGTGCAGATCTCTATAGAACTCCTCGGCTGCTGTGAATATTTATCCCTATTTGTGATTACATTGCCTTGCTGTCTTTAAGTGTATGCATCTGAATTTTTCAAATGCCTAGACGCCTCTTCCCTGCTTTCATGCCGCCTCCGTTGTTTACAGCATATGCGATCCTCTCCATATTATACTTCCGTATGTCAGAAGTCTTACGCTTATAGATAAAGTTCGAAAGCTCTTGAACTTGTATTTTTTGAGGTGGGGCGGAGGCTGTCATGGTTTGCCGTTTCCTGGTTAAATCTTCCGTCTCCTTTAAAAGTGTACTAGTATACTGTCTAGCCATCGTTCCCCCAACTTCTACAGCACATTCTGTGATAATGCGTGTAAGGTTGTCGCTGGCTTCCTGGGTCATAAGCTCTTCTCCCTCGGTAAGAGCCGGATATCGGTTCTGCAGGACGATCCGGCATTCTCCAACTTCACGTCTTATACTTTTACGGTCCACCCTGAAATATAGCCTAATTCGAGATAGTACTATACGGTGGTCACTACATCTTAGCCTTCCGAGCACTGCCACATCCTTCACGACGCCAGGGTTATAGCACGATATGAAGTCTATTTCATTTTTATGCTCCCCTTTCGGTGTACTCCACTTCAACTTCCGGCTCTCCCGTTTGTCGGAGGTATTCATGATGCGTCCGTTATTTCGTTCTGCGAACTCCACTAGTAAGTCCCCCCTCTTATTTCTACAGCCCAGACCATAGTTCCCAACGGCCTACTTTAGCATTGAAGTCTCCCATAACTACGTTATACTGTGTTTTTACTTTAGCCATTGTCGATTCCATATCTTGATAGAAGCGTTGAACTAGTTGGTCGTCGTGGCTGGATGTAGGCTCGTAGCCCTGTACCACCTTGAATTTGTACCTCTTATTAAGCCCAATTGAAAGACCGGCTACTCTTTCGTAAAGCTATAGTATTAGTCTATGGCACCAGCTATGCTTTTATTGACTAGAAATCCCACTACTAGTTCTCTTCTTTTCACTATACCACGGTAACATAGAACGTGTCCATTTTTCGCAGCCGTAAAGACTTCACCTGTGCTTCAGGGAGGTTCCGGTTTGAACCCATTCCCATTTCATACTTCCCGCTTGTTCGCTCCCGTTTCAATCCGGCGGAAAACGACATTTCCTTTTCGCCCTTTCCCATTTCGCCTGTTCCCAATTAAACCCGTTCCCATTTGAACATTCTCGTATGTTCCCTGCCGCTTCAACCAAGTACAAAATGCCCTCCCCGTTTCGTATTTTCCCATTTAGCCCTTTCCCGTAATAACGAACTCAGTTTCGACTCGGGTGACTCGGACCGAGGCATGCGATTTTTGAAGTGAAAGTTGCGTCCGACTGTATTTTAACCACAAGCTTTGAGTTACGTCGACGTAACCGAAAGTCAAAATTAATTGCGTCCGCCGTAACCTGAAAACTAAATTGAAGTGAATGAAAGGTATTTCCCGGCAAAAAAACGTTACGGTTGGCGGAAGCAAAGTATGCAGACGCCCTATTAACCTGCAACGCTTTTGCAATGACTCGTTTTACGATACGCGGCGATAATTAAAAATCAACACATAGGTTGCTGCATTACGTCCGACCCGGTACGGCGTATCTGAAATATAGCTGAAACAACACCCTTCCGTCTGTTTCTGCGTTTGCCGAGCGGTCTGGAACGTGTTGTTCGCATGCCTACTCCGCGACAGCGGTGAGGGTGCCCATCCCTACTATTGCATATGCGAATGCACATGCACTCACATAAAAAAGAATGGACGATAATGAACAAAATACAACCTTCCCGCGGTCGCAGTGGCAGTTTGTAGCGCCGTAGCACTTGCTGAGAATAAAGTTGGGTTTTCAACAGACGCAACTATTAATTTATTTCGGGTAGTGCAGGGCTACTGCTTTATTTCTACGCAGGAAAAAGATCTCAAGAAATATAATTACCGAAATTTATATAACTGCAGTTCTAGAAAAAAACGTATTTTATGAAAGCGGTAACTAATATGGGCCAAGCCAGTGGTACGATCTGTAGGAAGCAGACTCGGTAGTGTGCGGTGGCCTCTTACATTTTATTGGAGAGAGCGCAGGCCCGGCCAGCAGTGGGAGCGGTGCAGACATGCGGCCGCCCAGGCACTCGGTCGTGTTCCATCTGAGGCGCGTGTCACTGCTGACGCCACCGGGCAATCACCTCTGATGATGATTGTGGCACTCATGGTAATGGTGATGGTGTCGCTACAGGGCTCCCCCCTAGAGCGTAGCGCGTTATGAGAAATCTGAAAACTATGTACAGGTATGTGCAACACCGGTGATCGGTAAGATTTGTCCACGGTCAATGTCCTTACACTGTCCTAGTCGGTCCAGGGAGGGCGTCCGGTATGTGCATTTCCCTCGGGGGGCCTTGCCTGGGAGTGGCGCAATGGTCTTAGGCGGAAACTAGCGTCGTGCAGGGCGGAAACTGCTAGGAGCGCCCAGCGCCGAGAGTGATGTCCCCGAAAGTACGAGTGCACTGTCGGAGCCACAAAAGCTGCCAAGGAACCGCGATGACACCAAGCACGAGAGATGGGCGTTTCCGTTATGCTGACAGCTTTGTCGTTGCACGGAGCTCGACCAGTTGTGCGGCGTAAGTGGCGCCGCCACGTTCGTGTGCGGATGGGTGACTGATGGGCAATGGACCATCATGGTGGCTTGAAGCGACGCTGCTTATGTTGTGTGCAGGCACGCGAGTCACGTAGCAGAGTTGTGAATGGCCTCCGAACTCGACCGAATCGTTGCCGATGGGGATGGTCGAAAAGTCGCCTCCGCAGAGCCCGTGACGGTCGCACTGTCATAGAAGGGTTAGGTTGATGTGGAACGTCGAAGCGGGCGCGAGGTGCATGACGTATGTGCGTTCCGCGTGTAGGTATTACGAATGGAGTCTTCCAGTTTATGACTCACTGGAGCCGTCAGGGCTTCATGCGTCGCAGGTATTCGGGCGTCTACCGCTGCTTGCTCAGGGTCCGCTAGCGCACATGGTTCGGGGTTGTCGGGCAGGTCACACGCGGGAACGGTAGCTGTGTCTAGAATGTTGTGGCGGCTGAGAGCGTCGTGCCTGGAAGTGTCACAGTGTTGCTGTTGCTTCGGCAGGACGGGAGATGCAATGACATGACAGCAGATCTTGAGTGCGTCCATGTGCATCTTTTTAGGGGTTGTCTGTACCTGCCGTGTAGTCTGGCACTGAGGGAACAGCGTTCCCGTGGAGAGGTCACGGGGTGGTGCCATCAGCCGGAGAGGAAGGGAGGTTGCTGCTTCAGTACTCTTTGGCTCACCAGTGCCTTCGCGTGGCGTGGCAGAAGAGGACGAGGCGGGAGGTGGTCGGTGAGCGCGTGCGATGCTGTCGGGTTCAAGTCCGGTCGGTGAAGGTGGGGTTGCCGTGCTGCAGATTTAGAGCAGGTCGTCGGCCTCGGTGGTGGAGGACGTCGCCGTGCCGGGCGGCACCGAGTGTACCGTGTGGGGCGGCGTAGGGTGTGCAAGCCTTGCGTGTACCTCGTGTGCTGGAGGCGGCGGCGAAGCTTCCGCGGACCATGCCGGTACCTCATCCGCTGCAGGCCGAAAGCAGTCGTCCCCGAAGCCGTAGTGTGCGAGCACGGCATTGCGAAGGTCATCGTAGGGGGTGGTGCTGGGCGGTGGGAGGACGAGGACGGAGCGGAGCTCTAGCGGAAGCGTCTACCAGAGGATGGAGTGCTTCAAAGGCTGTACACTGACGTGGTTGAGAAAGAGGGTAGCCTCGAACATGAAGAACCATCCTCTGACGTGGCGTGCGTCTAACACCGGTATCGGCGGGTCCCCCAACGTCGCCATGTCGGTGCGCCGCTGGCCGGGTGTATGGCGCGGAACCTCCGGGTCACCACTTGTAGGAAGCAGACTCGGTAGGGTGCGGTGGCCTCCTACATTTTATTGGAGAGAGCGGAGGCCCGGCCAGCAATGGGAGCGGTGCGGACATGCGGCCGCCCAGACGCTCGGCCGTGTTCAATCTGTGGCGCGTGTCACTGCTGACGCCACCGGGCAAGCAACGCTGATGATGATTGTGGGGCTTATGATGATGGCGATGGTGTCGCTACAGATCAATTTTAATGTGGGGCTAACGGTCACTTTATATGCAAATGTATGTGAAAGAATGGTGGTGTAAGTCTAAAGCTGGAATTTTTGTTTGGAGAAACGATTCAAACAAATTTTTCATCCTGCAGGCGTTATGAACATGTACCCCAAGCTGTATTCTTGGGCGTGTACTTATTATGGATAATACATAGGCGGGCACGCAGTACGTGGAAAAGCAAAACGAAACATTTAGGTAGTTATCCGTCTATAATAGAGAGTTTTAGCATACCGGTACCGTGTTTGTGTCACAGTTTACCGTGTTACCAGGAGCCGGAGTTCGCGGTTTGCGTATTCCGGCTGTCGAGGCGCAAGTAGCGACATCTGATGACTTAGTCTCAAAGTAAATAACGCATTTAAAGAGGCAGTCTTTCGTCCAAACAGCGGGCTCATTCAAGCGCTCGGAAAACTATTCACCCAGGGAAATATAAAAGGATGCGCACGAGTCAAATTCAGTCTTCAGTCGTCGGCAGCTAAAGGGCGAGACACCCAATGTTGATAGATGGACATTAAGACTATCAGAGGGGGTGGAAGGAGAAAGCTTCGAAACGAACATAGCTTTGGGGTGCTTCGGCTGCGGAACAACGACGAGTTCACATGTGTCGGATGGAACTACACATGCCGGGCTCCGGTATTTCTTCTCCACAGTAGGAGGGTGAGAGTCAAGCAGAGGCTCGGAATGCACCGGGGAATGTGGGGACGGCGGAGGAGGCAGTGCAGGAGGAGCCGAAGACACCTACTGCAGAGGAGCTGATGTAGCCGACGGCGACCCTTCCTTCTTTACAGCTTGGGCGAAAGAAGGCTTCCCCGAGCTGTGACGCACTCCTTCCTGGAAGGCGGCGGGTGGTGAAGTAATTGGGCACACAAGGAGCACACCTGTGCTCGCAGGGAAGCAACCACCTTCACATGATAAGAGGGGTCTCCCTCCCTCTCCTGACGGAGACGGTCGAAAGCCTGCGCGTTCTCCCGGCGCATGAGGTCATTGTCCTCCCGCAGACGGGCCACTTGGTCGCTGAGGAAAAATGCCTTCCAGCGCGACGATGAGGATTCCGCGAAGACCAGCCGCTTCGGCACCAAGGTCAACCGGTTGGGACGGCGGGGCCCGGCCTTCTCGACGACGGGCGGGGAGTGTCGTCGAAGGGAGCAGGAAGCCCTGTTTGCAGCCGGGCCTATGTCATCGCTGGCTCCGCTAGGCCTAGCCGCCACCTCAGTCGTTTCACAAATGTTGCACTTCAACGGCAGAGCACCATATATCAGGAGCTGAAGCTCAGCGTCCGTCCATACAACACACTTCGCGTCCACCCGTTTCTTACAGAAAAGGCAGCGGAAAAACTTTTGCTTACCGTAAAAAAGAGCGTAAAACACAGCCATCCTCGCTATGCGCTATCTTGAAAATATTGATCATAATAATAATAATAATAACAATATTATTCATAATAACATAAGTAATAATAATAACAACAGTATTATTAATCTTACTTTTTTAATAGTCAAGTTTGTATCCCTGTTACTTAGAGTTTTGCTGAAGATCAGAACCATATTTTTTAGGTAAATCCTCAATAGTTTCGCCAGCTTTGCATCCAGATCGCTTAGCGGTGTACATAAGACAATAAGTATATTGTTTCATCTAAACGAAACAGTTAAGCAAAGTTTGACTTCCCGTTGGATAAAGCTGCTCGATATATTAATAACATTTTTCAGCTCTTACCCAAATAGTTTAAGAGTGTTTCCTTTACGTTGTTTTGTGCTTTGCTCAAGTTAATCATCAAATGTTTCAACCAAAACTTCAATAGTTGGAAAGTTTTACATATGCATTTCTTAGTGCTGTGCTTGAAATATTGACATTTTTCTGCTGGGATATACAGTAAGAGCTATTTCGCCTCTCGTTGCTTACTTGTAACCAGAGTTTTTGGTAAAACGTAAATTGTTTGGACAGTGTTGTGTCTCTATGTTATACTTTTGTTCACTACAATACCCGTATTTTCCAGGTATGAAACAAATAATTTGTCAAATATTGCATCCGCATTGTGTAGTGCAGTGCTCTATGTAATAACCACATTTTTGAAGCTAGAACAGACAGAGTTTGGTTATGTTGCATCACCGCTACCTAGGTCTGCCCTCTAATTATTAACCACCATTTTTTTCACTGAAACATAAGAGGTTTTGGCTGTTTTGCATCCGTGTTTACTTTTTATATAGACCAGAAGGTAAATACAGGTTGGCTTTCGAGTGCAATAAATTGCTGTTTTTCGTATAAAAATTCTGAACCTGAAGTACGATGCTGGTCTTCCATTTCAATGCTCTGTTTCACTTCTTCTTACAGTGTACCACGTATGGTATCAGGATCCTTACATCTACAAACTTTGGTCTTCGGAAAAGAGCACGGATCTTGAGGGATTTTTCAAGAATCGAAATCTTCGTTCATTTGGGATGGTCAGTATAGATGACCTTTCTGATGGACCCGACCACGAGTACACAATCTTCGCAAAACCCCGTAACTATAAGGAAGGTACGTTTTTCCTGTTGTGTTGTGCGCTTGATATAACATGTAATGCTCTTAGCTAATGGTTGCGTTCTTAAAGCGGGCGGCCGTGCAGGTACAGTTACCAAGTATATAAAGGTCTCGTTCTTTGCGAAGGATGGAACTTTTTTCCCCAAAATAGTTAAACAACCTTTAATTGTCGAGGAGGGTCTAAGATGTAAGAGAATGCGTGTGCGAGTACGGTTCAGATGCACAAATTTGACTATTTGGGCGAGGCAATATTTGTGTCCGTCGTGCAGACGGAGTTCAGGTGGAACAATTTCAAAATAGTGCGAACCGAAGCCCCAAGAACCGACGCCGACGAGAAAAGGAAAGAAACATGCTTATATTTATTTTCTGTCGTCCTCCCCTTTTATTGTGCATGACACTCGACTGCTTTGCCCTTCTGATTCTACCTAAAATGTTTGAAGGTGCTTTAAAAGAGGCGCATGTGCGTGGTCCGCTAAGCTTTTCACAAGACGTTGTTAGCATGTATAGACAAAACGGCTCCAAAATAAGTTGCAAAGTAGGTACATTTCGGGATTTTGAGTCGGGCAAGGATTACCATATGTGAGGGCGCCTATATTTATGGCTATCGGAAACAAACGCAACGTTCATCGCATGCGTGTGCATCCTTTACCCGCATTAAGAAAGTATTTACTCACATTAAGATTACCTGTTCTGACTCCATCAAGGATAAGACGCCGCGACAAGTGTGGTCGTGTGGTGCCAAGGGAGTGGTTTATTTCTACACAGGGATATCACCCATGGAAGTGGCGTTTACAGAAAGGCAGAGAAACTATGCCCTCTGCTTAAATTAATGCGCGAACGTACACTTCGTCGGCCTTGACAGCACACCGGTGATGATGAAACCCGCAATGGATTCCCGAAATGACACTGACCGTACATAAACATGTTACCATATATAAATTCTCTCAAATTATTGGGCTTGTTAAACGCACTAACCGTACCACTAAACACACTAACCGTACATAAACATGTTACCATAAATAAATTCTCTCAAATTATTGAGCTTGTTAAACGCACTAACCGTACCACTAAACACACTAACCGTACATAAACATGTTACCATATATAAATTCTCTCAAATTATTGGGCTTGTTAAACGCACTAACCGTACCACTAAACACACTAACCGTACATAAACATGTTACCATATATAAATTCTCTCAAATTATTGGGCTTGTTAAACGCACTAACCGTACCACTAAACACACTAACCGTACATAAACATGTTACCATATATAAATTCTCTCAAATTATTGGGCTTGTTAAACGCACTAACCGTACCACTAAACACACTAACCGTACATAAACATGTTACCATATATAAATTCTCTCAAATTATTGGGCTTGTTAAACGCACAGACATGTGAAACGGGAAGTTACTGTCGAATAACTTGCCAAAGTGCTCTGGGGCCTTCGGACGGAATAATTTCAAGTGTAGAAGTAGTGGGTACCAGGAACACTAGTCTTTGTTGATGAAATAACGTTGCTTTCTGTACTAATTTTTTTCAGAGTTTGTCGTCCCATTTGTCAACTTTTCAGATAACCCAACTGACCTTCCTAGCATTGAATCTGCTGCTAGTAAAGAAATCTCTGAGAAGCATTTTGTTGTGAATGAATTACGTTAAACGTATTCTGTTTTGATACCGCCGGTAATTGCAGCACGGTTGTTGTAGGAAATATATCTATGTGTAATATCTACCGTTTAAAAGAATTCAAGGAAAATACATGAATATCCGTGCCAGGGCAACCGTTAACGAGCTGTCTTTCCTCAACCGTTAAATAGATCACTTAGGTTTTTTCTCATTCTGTCGCATTTGCAGATGTATACTCGGGCGCCGTCGCCCCTAAACTGGAGTCCCATCTACTGGTGTCCACTTGGCGCAATGGCAGGGGCGTCAAGGTGCCGCTTCACCTTAACAACAGCCTCATCGTCGCTAACATTGAGCGGCTAACCTTCAACCTAGGTCCAAAAAAGTCGGAGGTCGTAGAAAACACGAAAGATCACAGCAAGTGGGCGATCTCTGTAAGCCCTTTCAAGCGCTACGTTTGCGTCGGATCACTTAACCGCAAGGTAGGTGGAAAGGTATCCCTTCACATAAATCATTCACCCGCCGCGGTGACTCAGCGGCTGAGTAGTTGCGCTGCTGAGCACGAGGTCGCGGGTTCGATTTCCGGCTGCAGCGGCCGCTTTTCTGATGGAGGCGAAAAGCAAAAACGCCCGTGTGTACGAGATTTCGGCGCACATTAAAGATTCCCAGGTGGTCAAAATTAATCCCGATCCGTCGACTACGGCGCGCTTCATCGCCTGCGTGGCGTCAGCTCGTTAAACCCCTACAATCAATCAAACATAAATCATTCACTGATTCGAATATTCAAAGGAGTATTCAAACAGTGTACTTGCAAAATCTTTCACAATGGGTGTTCGAATAATTATTCACCTTTCTTACAAAACTAACGCCGAAGTAGACTGCTACAACCTTCGCGACAGATAACAGAGGATGGTGCCATACTGTCGGGGCTACGATACTGCAAGGCGACCGTGCATAAGCGTGGCGTGTTTACGGAATAGCAAAAAGGACAGGCTTTTTTGAAACCAAAAGTCTCATTGAAGGGGGTGGCAGGCAGAAGAGCAACTTGGTTACTGCCTTTTTTTGTCTCGCAACCTGTAGGCTTAGTTTATTTTGCAACTTTCCGAATTGCTTCATACTCTCTATCTGTATTTTGCATTGAAAATACTTTGTAACTGCTCTAATTGCCTTTGTACGTGGCCCTGTAGTTAACAGGATGTTTAATTTTCAACCGCTGAAGATTACAACTTTCCAGTAATAAGTATTATCTCCGCAATGCGGAACATCTTCTTCATAACCTAACAGCTAACATTGTTACGTCACGCATAACTATTAAACTTTGAGTCGGTGAACCACAGTTATAACGAGAGGCCATTTAGCCTTGGGGGAAGTAAGGACGGGAGAAGCGGAAAGCCAGAATTCAAACTACGGGCGCTGTTTCAGGCTTAGGACCTAATTTTCAAAGTGCACACGGTTTTGTCAGTCAGTTGTGGTCAATGAAGAAGCAGGAACGAACTGCCTCTGCAGGAGCAGTTTGGATTACAAAGCTTAAAGAAGAACTTCGTTACAATGAAGGCGCACCACGCAGTGAAATTCGACAACCGCACAACGAACAGAATGAACTGATAAAAACATCCAACATGAGCATAGAACATTTGAAGAACTAAATAAAAAACTCGACATCGAACTAGCAAAAACGAATAGATAAAGAAGAAAAACGAGTCACTACGGGCCAGAAGTAGCACTTTGAACCGCCCAGCTGAAGAGCTACACAAACGAATTGTTCGACGGGAATAATACTAGCGCAATTTCAACATCGAAACTGAAGGCATTGAGAGCGAGAAAAATTAAAGCGTCCTTAGCATTGTGTCAGAAATCGGTTGTCTATCTGAAGAGGCTATTTCCAACTCGGCTCTTGAGATATGCCATCTCGTACCTACCCGTAAGGCTTACAAAGCTAACTTTGTTGAGCAGTTAAAATTGCGCGCAAATGGCAACATCTTTCTGGAAAAGGCAAGAAAGCACAGGCTCACAAACGCCGACATTGAACGGAGAATACAAGGGCGCATATATGCTAACGGGTCATTTGGCCAGCCCTAAAAAAACTTCTGCAGTGGCGGCTCAGCGGAAACAGGAAGCTGGCTAGAAGTTTGTGGGTTCTGTAAACGAAAAGGTCTTGGCCAAGCAAACAGAAGCTAGCAATTCCGTGCACATCGCTTGGGAAAAAAGATGTTGCGAAAATTTTCTAAACACTGCTATGAAGTAGACATCTCTAACAGTGGCACAAAGCACTTATTATAATTTTTTTTACCCAAGACTCTATTCCCAAAGCAAAAAAAAAAAACATTAACGTCAGTCCTCCATATTAACGCACGCTCTGTTTCTAACAAATATGGCACAAGAGCAAACTTCTTGAAGGAATTTAGGTTTATGTTTCCGATAATTCTATTTGCATGGACAAGGTATTGTGGGTATGGTAGTATGACTCAACTTGATGGATATAGAGCATCAATCGGCGCGGGGGCGGGGTATCTATTAACGTATAGGCATCTCTCAACTTTGAACTGGTTTCGGAATTTTCCACAATTGCAAATGATTTTAAAATGTTAATGGTTACACTTATACGTGTTATTTTATCGGTTATGTATGACTTCCTGCCGCTAAGGCGGCACTTTTTCGCGTTCTGTAAAACCTTTATGGGCATTGTCGACGTGAACAGTCTAAGAGTTATCTGCGGTGTTGACTTCAACATTAATTACTTTGGACATTGAAGTATTGCCAATACATTAAATGCCAATATTCAGTCAAGCGGTTTCCAAAACAAGCAGAAAAAACGGCAACTAGTGTCACGATGCTTTCTTCGTCCATTGTCGATTTATTTGTCAGTAATCTTGGCACAGTTGTTGCCGATAGTGGGACAAATGCAGCTGATATCAGTGATCATTGCCTATTTTTTATATTATATTGCATGGAAGAAAGACAGATATTATGTTGTTGAAAGTTCATGTGCAATGCGCGACCAACGGAGCTTTACAACATTTTATACAAGATATATTTCTGGATGACCAGACGTAACAAAACCCGCATTAATTGCTCAAACCCAGTAAAAGATCCAAGAAGCCATGGGTTCCTAAGTCACAAATAGCCACGAAAAAAAGAATAATCTCCTGATCCGTACCGTCTTTGTCTTTAGATTACCAGCAGCGTTTGACAAATTACAGAAACGGACGCCATCCCGCCATGTAAAAGTGAGTGTCCAGCGCAGGGTTTGTAAACTACTACGTACGATGGTGGGGGAGTATATGAAACGTTTCTCGTTGTCTCGGCGGGATTGTCCCTTGCACTCGGCTTCTCTGGCAGCAAGTTCTGGGTCCTTGCACATGCACTCGGCGTCTTGGAGAACTGCTGGGTCCTGCCTAGCCTGACGCAAGCGCTAGCCCTGTAATGATGTCAACCCCTTCCAGTTTAGAGAGAAGCTGCAAACCTAACTTTTATCTCAAACAATGGGTGGGGGGGGGTGATGTTCGCATTGTTCCCCGGCACCTTGTCAACCAGCATGCGTTTGGGCGCTTGTTTTAGGGTTTTGTATTTACCTACTGTGCTCAGCTCTATGCTGACAGCCTGATTAGCCTGACGCGTGCACTCGGCGTTTTTGACGAGAACTGCTCGGACCTGCCTAAGTTTTAGTGTTTACGACGCAAATTTTAAGACAAACGAGAGGCTAACAACTTCGCTGTAAAAAACAAGAAGTGCACCGAACTTGCTGCTCAGGCGGGCAGAGCGAGAATGTTATGGACAGCCTTTTGCTGACGTTGCTCCACGGCAACCAGGTGAAACCTGGAAATTACCGACCGCGTTTCAAGGTGAGCAAATAAAAAAAATCATTTTCAGAGAGCCCAACGTAGGCCAACTTTGAACTTTCGGGCAAAGAACTGGCACACGCCTTCAAAGAATCTTTTGTAAAAACTGCGCCTTATTCCGAAGACGCCCCAGCTTTAAGTATTGCAATCCCTGAGTTCCCGGGAAGCTCCTTTCTTGCTCCTACAGATCAACATAAAGTTTATTAGAAAGTTAGGAACCTCTCCAACAGTAAAGAATTAGACGTTGACAATTCAGAAACAAAGCTGATAAAATTTGTCTGAGAAACAATGCCACCAGTTTTTAAGCACCTGTACAATTTATCATTTCAATGTGGCCCATTTCGTGATTGTAGAAAAAAAAATAAGGTGTCAGTGATATGTAAAACTGGTTGTAGGAATAACAAATCTAATTATAGTATAATATCAATTGTTTCGGTTTGTTCTAAACGAATAAAAATTTGCTGCTTTCTAGATTAGAAAGTTTTTTGCGAGGGAAAACGTTTTATGCGATGCGCCGTTGAACTTCAGAAAAAAAAACGGGTACAAAAAATCCGAGATTGGCACTTGAAGAAAAACAGAAAAAGATGGAGAACAAATATTTTAAACTCTGGTTCTTTTCATAGGATTTGCAAAGGCTTTTGAATGCCGCAATCCTAAATACTAATTTATGAACTTATCATCAATGGTATTCATGTCAATCAACTGTCATTGCTTTGGTCTTATTTAACAAAGAGGCAACACTGCGTAAGCATCCGCGGTCACGTTTTGTCATTTCTACCCATTACAAGTAGAGTTCCAGAAGGGAGCGTATTAGAAACCCTCCTTTTCGATGTAATAGTTGATGACTAGGCGTAGTATCCGGCGATTCCCGGGTAATCCACTGTACTAGTGACAGTAATGGGTATAAATCATGTTCAGGTGTTTCTTCTCTGCGATAATTTGGTATTTATCCACGAAGTTGAAGAGAATTAGGCATTAACCCCTTCTGCCAACATATGGGCTCCTATCGGAGGCATTCAGTCGTAAGAAACGGGAGGAACTCGTTTGATTGAAACTCTCCCGACAGAAATTGTATCACGATGGTGCCCTCAAACGACTTCTTGCCCTTGGGAGGGGTTATCTTACTGAGTATGTACGATAACTCATCAGTCACAGTGTTATGATAAATACCACGGGATCCTACTGGAGGCGTGTGGTTGCGGAGAGTACCAAAAAATGACGAGTCCTAAGCGAACGCTGGAAAATTGAACTGAATTCCACGTCCAGAAGTGTGCAGAAAAATGAACCCCGCGGCCTTCGTTATACGCGTGTTAGGAATCGAGAAATTCGATTTTTAAAATCTGTACCGGCCTCTTGTGCAAGCAAGAACAAGTTGGATATATCGGTGTATAATTATTCAGGAACGTCAAATACATCCACTTTCCCGGATGCCTCTTTGCCGCCATTGGGTTAGCGTTATGGAAACATCTTCTAGGACAGTGTTCAGATGCCCGCATAACTTATAATATCGACAAAAAGCAGTTCAATATGTGAACTGGCCTTCGATAAAATAATGAATACCTGAAAAATTATTTCGCTATTCTCTCTCTGTCTCTGAATTATTTATAAAGATTTCAGCTGTATTGAGCTCATACATCGCGATCACAATGTGTTCATGAAATTTGAAGCAGCTTGAATCAGCCGACTTGCTAGGCGTTGACATCACCTGTTAGGCCTCTTCCGCTCTTATTGAGCGTGATGTAAAATAATCTTTGCCCCATCTCCCTGCGTCGCAAGGCGAAATCCTTAAAATTGGTTTTCGGCATTTGTATGTGTTGAAGATCATCACCAGCGGATCTCCCATACAAGGCACAATAGAAGTGAGGAAGAAGACGCCTTGCGTCGTGGAGCATGCAACTATCATCATCTAGCTTTTCTACTCTTCCTTTCTCATTAAACCTACGCTGTGGAAACGTCATGCGGTCTCTTATTACTAAATATGGTGCCGTGACCAGGATACAACTCCTCGGAACCCAGAGAAGACCACCTGTCATCGAGCAGCAGGGAAGATAACGGCGGTGGAGCAGCGAAGCAGCCTGGAGAAGACGAGAAGATCGCAGCAGGCCGAACACCTACGGAGCCGCCGGATCCTCAAACGTAAGCGGAATTTGCATTTCGAAAAATAAAAATGATCCAGGAAGTCGTCACGAAGAAGACAAGGGCGTTGCGAACACAAGTCACGCAGGTAATTAATACAGCGGAGTCTCAAATGCAGCAACAAGCCGACAGAGAGCTCCTGATTGCCACGCAAGCCAAGACAAAGGCTATAGCATCAAGCCTAACGAAGTGCAACAAGCAGATGGGAGGTTATTTAACAGATGAAGTGCAAGAAAGTGAATTTCAGTGAGTGATAGAATACGACTTGAAAATTGCGGTCATATCTTCAAAGATCGAGAACTATTTAAAGGAGGCAACGGAAGGCATGCTGTCAGCTCAAGCGCAAGCACAGAGAATCAGATCGGCGAGTCATGCAACGCACTGTGCGCAAGACTCCACGGAGTTTGTGAAGCTGACGAAATTAGAAATGATTCAGTTCGGGGAAATCGCTTTGAATGAACTAGATTTCAGACGCAATATGAATCAGCAGTTCACTTCAGGCCTAACATGAAAAATGAACAGAAGTTCAACTACCTCATGCCGACAGTCACCGGCAAAGCAACTGCAGCGATTGAAGGACTTCAGTTCTCAGAAGAAAGCAACTATGAAAAAGCTATCAAGATTCTAAAAGAGACATTTGGTAGGCACGAGTAGTTGGTGGACCAGCACATGAAAGTGCTGTTACGACTCGACAAGGTACCATCAGTCTATCATACGGAAGCCCTGCGAAAGCTTTTCTAAAGGGTGCAGATACACACACTGGCACTACATGCTCTCGGAGTGAACACAGAGTGCTGCGCCCCCTGTTGATGCCAGGACTGAAGAAGGCCATGCCAGCGGAGCTACTGATCCAGTTCAAGACAAAAGAGGCGTCTGAAAACAGGTGAACGGCTCACAGCGAAGAAACGGCGTCTCAATGGGAAAGAAAAGTGCCGACGCGTTGCAAAGAATGATAGAATTTCAACGGGAACCTATGCGCTTACGCGAGGAAGCTCAGCGGGAGAAGGAGACAGCAGGTACGGGACATAAACAGGAGAAAAAAACCGCAAAGCATGGCCACTAGTTTCTGCGGTTCTGCACACAAGGCCTGCTTATTCTACAAGCAAACCAACCCCCTGACGGAAGAATTCACGCGAAGCCTACCTATGGAAGAAAAAAAGAAGCGACTAACCGAAAACAGATCATGTTTAAGATGTACTCGACCCAATCATACGGCGCGGATTTACAAACCAAATGTGTTTTCCAACAGATGCAAAGGCCGCCATGCAACATCAATATGCAAGAGAAAAGACACAAAAAAGGCAGGAATCTACCACAGTACAGCAAACAGCAACGTCCCTGATGCAATCAGTGGGAAACCCGACTAGAAACTGCGTGCTGCAGCCGACAGCAATAGCATGGGTACAAGGAGAAGTATCAGAAGTCATCTTTCGAGCACTGCTTGATAGTGGTAGCCAAAGAACCTTCATCACAACACCTCTGGCGGAAAAGAACGGAGCAAAGACGCTACGGCAACAAAAGCTAATTATTAGATCCTTTGGAGGAAACAACAAATTTCAATGCATGGACGTCGTGAAGGTGATTGCAAAGAGTCGAGAAAAGGAGTCAGTTGTAGCTGTCGAAGCCAACAAAGTAGTGAGCATCTAACACAGCCATGTCCCAGCAACCGACGGATACATCAGAGACAAGATGCGGGAACGCGGGCTAAAATTGGCGGATGACGAGTTTAAAACTTAGGGCGTTAGGGCAAACGAACTTCTCTTCGGGTCCGATCACAACTGGGAGTTCGTCACGGAAAAAATACGACATATCGAGAACAGATTAGTCGCAGCCGAAACCACACTTGGCTGGATAGTGCATGGACCAGTGAGCGGCAATGCCATCAGACTGAAAGAGACACAGGCAGTGATGGTACTCGAGGTTGAGGCAAGTAACGTGGCGTTGAAGGCAAAACTGGAAAGAGTTTGTAGCCTACAAGCCATCGGAATCGAATCAAGGACTAGCCAAATGGACAAAGGGAGCATGGTTGCCGAAAAATTCAAGGAGCAGGTCTTGAAAGAAGATGGTCGCTATCAGAGGAACTTGCCGTGGACAGAAACCATGAACATGCAGACCAACAAGGACACTGCAATAAAACGGCTCATTCAGATGACAAGAAGGTAAAACAAGAACGAAAAACTGATAGAACGGTATGACAAAGCCATCTCAGAATACTTCAGTTCAGGAGTTGCCAAGAAAGTGAGCGAAAATTCAAGATGCCAGTCCAATTTATATTATTACAGGCCGCACAACGCGGTAATACGGGAAGACAAGCAAAAAACTAAAGTTCGAAAAGTGTTTGATGCATCACCAAGCTCAATGAAAGGAAAGTCATTAAATGACAATTTGGAAGCCGGTCCTAATTTCACCGAAGATGTGCTTTCGCTACTTTTCAACCTTCTGAAAGAAACATTAGCTCTAATGAGTGACGTTGAGAAAGGATTTCTGCAAATAGCAATTTACAAAATGACCGATACGCATTACGATTTCTTTGGTGGAAACACTACGCTGAAGGCGGGATGACCAACAAAGACGAAACGTGGAGAATGACAAGAGTCACATTTGGAACAACGCCAGCACATTCCTCCTAGCGGCGACAAATATACATCACTTCTAGGAAATGAAGAAGGAATTCCCAATTACCATAGAGAAACGGATGAAGAGAATTTGCATCGATGACATGATTTTTGGAGCAGATAGGGTTAGGGACGCCATTAGGCTCTACAAGGGATTGAAAGAGATTTTTCAAAGGGCATCAATGCACCTCCGAAAATGGACGCCGAATGAACAAAAGCTCAATAAGATATTAGACGACAATGAAAAGGAGAAAGCTCACCAAGAAACGCGATCTAAAAGAGACACAACAGTACTGGGTATGAGATGGAATCACTTCGAGGGCATGCTCTCATTTCCAATAGAAAAATGAATGTTCCAAGCCACAAACATAACTAAACGAGCCGTGTTGCAGGCGGCGGTGAAAATCTTTGACCTAATTGAGCTACTATCACCATTCACGCTACGAGCCAAAATAGGATTTCAGCGCCTCTGGAAGATGGGCGAAACATGGGACGACCCGTTACCATCAGAGGAGAGCGACCAATGGAAGAAACTATTTGAAGAATCAGAACCGTTAAAACGTCTTAAGATGCAAAGATGTTACGTGGACAAAGAAAAGGACATAGAAAACCGGCACCTACATGTGTTCTCGGACGCAAGCCCATCGGCGTATGGAGCTGCAGCATGCATGGTGCACCAGTTCAAAGACAAAACAACGTAAGCGACTTTTATGATGTCGAAAGTCGAGTGGCAACGATGAAAGAGTTATACTTAACCAAACTAGAACTCTTGGCTGCGGTTCTGGCAGAAAGGATGACCGAGTATATAAGAAAACAATACGCGAAAAACTTCGAAAGCGTCAGCTACTGGACGGACTCAATGATAACGCTTCATTGGATCAGAGGAGACGCCAAAAGAGAAGTTGTCAAGAGGATAGATGATGCAATACGCGACAGAACAAACCAACACAGTTGGGGCTTTGTCCAGTGGGACGAAAGCCCCGCAGTCATGCTCACACGAGAAATCAGCGCCAAATCTCTAATAGAGTCATCAATGTGGTGGCACGGTCCGAGCTTCATCAAATCCGAAGACCAGCGTCTGAGCACTGAAGACAACTTGAACATCAACAACGAGGGCGAGAGAGAAACGTTACATTGAAACGAACTTTCAGCGGAGCCAGCCGCACCATCAATAGTGAACATAAAAATAAATGGCTCTTACAACAAGGTACTACGTGTGACAGCCTGGATGTTTCGTTTCATCGAAAATACCAAAAGGAGACGTATAAAAGGCGCACTAACAGCAGAGGAAATTACATAAGCCAAAAAGTACTTTATTAAGGAAACTCAGAAATGGTTTAGGCCGTTCCTAATCAACATACGCTGCAGTCAGAACAGAGGCTTTCAGCTGCATGGAAAGCAAGTGTACCTGGACGACGCAGACATTGTACAATAAAAAGGGCGACTACAGCTCAACGCCTTAAGAAATCGCCATTGCATAGCACTCCCAAAGGGTGCACGATTTACCGAGCTTCTAATCCGGCACGTTCATACCCTGGTGCTGCATGGTGGTGTTCAGGAAAATCTAACAAAACTTCATACCAAGTTCTGGGTCGTACAAGGACGGCAGGTGGTGAAGCGGAATATTACGAAATGCATTACATGAAAAGGCACCACGCAAGACACGTAGAAAAGCCAGTACCTGCACTGCCAGCGGATCGGGGAAACGAAACGAAGCCATTCCATGTTATTGGAGTAAACTTCACCGGAAAACTGTACGCAACGTACTGATCAAATACAAAGGCCCCAGGACATTTTGGAGAATGTGCCGTATAGAACGGACGTATACTGGTAGCGATGGAAGAATGAGATGACGTCTTCTGCGGTCAAGCGGCAAGGCGTTGCTACGAAGATCAATAAAACACATATATCTGCTTGAAACCAGCGTCAATTGAAGGCGCAAATTCAAGCCATTGAGTCATTTCCGGCGGGCGGCAACCTGTTGAAAATCATCATCAGCGGATCTCCCGTGCAACGAACAATAGAAGTGAGAAACAAGACGCCTTGCCTCGTGGAGCGTGCAACCATCATCATCTAGCTTCTCTGCTGTTCCTTTCTCATTAAATCTACGCTGTAGAAACGTCCCGCAGCCTCTCGTTAATAAAGTATGAGTATCATTTATTAGCAAAAACAAATAGGACAAATCAAGGAGCTGAGCGTTTATTGAAACTTTTTTTTGAAAAATGAAATTTGTTTAGGAATGCTCAGTCGCTCCAATAGCGTTGGTTGGGGCGAAATCGTAAAATAATTTTAAATAATATTAGGAGCTGCACATATCACCAAAAAACATTTCTAAATGGAACGGGTGAGCGAGAGAATCACAAATTTACGAAAACACAATTGTCCTTTTTTTGTTAGTTAGGGCTAAAAGTTCCAAACATCTAGCCTAGTGAACCCCTACACCGTCGCGCAAGCGTTCTCACAAAATTTCCAATCTTTAGGTGCAGCAGTTTTGGCAGTTTGTTGGTGAATGAGGGATTGCGTCAGTCAGTCACTCACTCATTCACTCAGTCCGTCAGTCAGTCAGTCAGTCAGTCAGTCAGTCCGCCGGGAACTTCTATTACTACTATATATGTTTTAATGGCGCAAGGGCATCTGGTGCCAAAGAGCGCCAAGACAGTGTTTGTTTTGTCACAGTTGTTGCTAAGGTACCATTCGATGATTATGATGATCTTGATAAAAATAGGGTATATATTGGTGTAGAGGGCCCTTACTTTATAAAGCAAAAAAAAAAGATGAGAGGTAACAATGAAGCTGTAAAGGTGTGTGCTGGGGCATCATAACATAACAGGGATGGCAGTGACGTCCCTGGCACATGTTACGAATACGCTCAGAACCACCCTAACTACTTGCATCGAGTGACCCTCATGTCCCACAAGGTATGAGATGAGTGCTAATAACTCAATGTCCGCCAGGTAGGCTAAAAGGCATTCACTTCTGATTGGGGATTCATAAGATAAAAACGGTTATGGGTGTAACGGAATCGTGTAGGCGTATACTTCAGGGAAGTGTCGCTTCCTTGCATTATGGTATGCCGAACATTCAATCAATACATAGAGAACTGTAATTCTTCGTCCGCACTTCTCCCGAGCTGGTGGTGAGGTTCCATTTAAATATATGAGTGTGTAGCGTGTGTGTGACCTATTCTTAAGCTGTATGTTGATATTAAGTGCGAATGCACTTCTTAAGCGACCCTGAACCTGCATCCACCGGCGATGTCCGCGCACGTGGAGATGGGCGCGCGCAGCCTGGCCGCTGACATGGCACATACCCACGTGGGGGATTGGCCAGGAATTTCCTCGTCTTCCTTGGCAACGGGGGGAGATGGGCGCGCGCTGCCTGGCCGCTGACATGCCACATACCCACGTGGGGGATTGGCCAAGAATCGGGCGTGAGAAGGGCTAATGCACCTGCTTAAAGGAGTACTGACACGAAATTTCAAAGCTGAGATCCGCTATAGCAATCAAGTACAACGACAACACAAATAGGTGTCTGTGAATAAATGCATCTTTCTTTCTTTGTAGTTGTGTGTGTGTGTGTGATCTCTATTTCGCGAACATTACCGAACCGCGCGAATTCAACTCGTGCATTCGCACTTTCACATTCTTCCCCTCGGGGAAATGCGGGGAATTTTTGTTTCTGTGAGCCTGTTCTTTTTATCTGTGTTGTATTTCCCTGTGTGTGGTTTTACAATGTATACTTTGTTTTCGATTAGTGTGTCCCACTGTACCTGCCAGCACCTCCGAAGCATGCTCCGAAGTAGTGACTTCATGCCTTGGTAGGAAACATGTGGATTATCTACAGCACTGCGGAGAGCAGCCACAGCGGCATTCTGGTCAGCGATATCATTGTCCGATATTCACAATGCCCACGTACCCAGCACACTACTACACTGTATTTTAGAGCGTAGGCAGATATTATGAATTTTATAGGATTGTTTAAAATGAAGTTTTCTGGTTTTTCTGAATTAAGAGCTAGTACTACACTCACGCAATCTGTAAAAGTAATGGAACTTTGAATTCTGGTTTCTGTAATGTGCCCCACAGTGGTAAAATGCCGTGCACCTCTGCTGTAAAAATGCAGGTGTTTCTGTTCATTGCCTTTCTGATAGCAAAGTTTTGGCCATGCACACCGCATGACACAAAATCGGCGGACTTTGAGGTATCTGCGTAAAACGTAAGGTGTAAGGATATTTGTGGCGTAGGCGTAGGAAGTGCTGTAAGATGACTTCTCTTGGCGGAGTTATTTTGTAGTGGCTCTTAACGATAAATCACAAGAAGCTGGGGACATTTCCCAAGGAGCAACAGGGTCTGTGACAGAGGTTTTGTAAGTTTGCCTAAAAAAAATCTCAAGCTCTTTAGCTTGCACTTTCACTCTCAACGAAAAAGGCATAGATATAGAGGGCCGACTGAGAAACGAGTGCATGGCAGAGGTGTCGTTGATAATATACGACCAAGGGTGATTTTTTTCGGATGTTGTCTTCACGGCGTGCAATAGGTCGGTGTATAAGCGTTGTTCTTCCAGGCACCGCTGGTCATATTTTACATATAAGCTTTGTGCAGGACTCGATGGGAAGGCTCCCGAAGAAAGGCGAAGCCCCAGGTGCAGAACAGGTTCAAGCATTTCTAAAGCGGTTTCCGAAGCTGACCCGTATACTATGCTCCTATAGCCCAACCGTCACTTCACTAAACTGTTGCAAACATGCAGTAGGCACGTTTTATCTGGGCTATAGGAGTTACAGGATAGCACTTATAGCATATTTGTTGCTTTTATACATTTTATTTTATCTAAATTTATATCTGAAATAAATGACAGCTTTTATCTTGTACTATGCTTAAAAACGTGTGTTCCCTCTTCACCAAAGTGAAGAAAGAACACAAGATCAGCTCCCAAGATCAGCCAAACTTTTTATGAACAAATATTATGCCAATGCTAGTGTGGCGGCGCCCCAGCAGCTTGCGTCGTCTGCTGCCGCAAACTGGCACGCTCCATGAACGATGACGTTGGGGCTGAGTCACGAGTGGCGAGTGCTGACCACGCGCTTGCGGTGCGCGCTGGGCACGAGCGTGGAATAAAGCGGGGACCCCAGTTTGGGTCCACGGCGCTGTAGCGTGCAGACGTGTGTCTTCGCATCTCTCTGTCACCGTCGCGACATTGGTGACCCGGACGTTGCAGCGGAGCCACGTACTCAGAATGGACCCTCCCCGCGACGCCAGCGGTCCTTCTGTGTCCTCCGCTGCCTCTTCACCTGTCATCTCCGCCGTCACTTGCCGTTTGCCCCCCTTCAGCGCTAAGCACCCCGACGTGTGGTTCCTTCAAGCCGAGGCAAGCTTCCGTGTGAGTCACATCACGTCGCAAGAGACCCGCTTCAACCATCTACAACAGTCACTGCCTATTGAGATCGCGGTTGAGGTTCGTGACATCCTTGCCAACCCGCCTACCACGAACCCTTACGACACGTTGAAGGCTGCCATCTTGAGCCGCACGAGCCCTTCGGAACGGCAGCGTTTCCAGGGGCTGCTTTCTGCAGAGGAGTTGGGTGACCGTCGACCTTCGCAGCTCCTTCACGAACTGCAAACCCTGCTCGGCGACGCACCTTCTGCCACGGACTCCCGTTTGTTGAAGGAACTTTTCCTGCGACGGCTCCCCTCTTCTGTGCAGATGATCCTCGCGACTGCTTCTGACCACGTTGCATCCGCCTTTGTCCACGGTGGCATCCGCTCAATCTTCCGACCATACCACCGTGGCGGCGCCTGCTACTCCTTTGCCCTCACCGCTATCCGACGACCTCGCCGCTCTCCGAGAGCGCATGCAAAACTTGGAGGAGCTTGTCGCCTCGGCTGGTTACAGCTCGCCGCCGCCTCGCAACCCTCGAGCTCGCCGGTTTTGCCCTTCTCGCCGTACCCCGTCTCCGCAAGTATTTCGCCAGGAAGGCACAACGCGCCAGCCACCTCAACACCCTGATTCATTGTGCTGGTACCATGGCCACTTCGGTGCAGCGGCGCAACGTTGCACCCGTCCTTGCGGCTGGCCGGGAAACGGGACGAGGGATCGTTAGCGGCGGCGACCGATTCCCAAGCCAGCGACAGTCGCCTCTTCTACATCACAGATGCAACCAGTGGTCAACGTTTCCTAGTTGACACTGGTGCTGAAGTGAGTGTGCTCCCCGCTAATTCCTGTGACCACACTCAAGCACCACTGTGCCATCTCCACGCTATTAACAAGTCCAGCATTCCCGTGTACCGAAAAAAATCCCCGATGGTCAACATCGGCCTACGCCGTGCGTTCCGCTGGATTTTCCTCGTGGCCAACGTGAGTCACGCCATTCTAGGAGCCGATTTCCTTTCGCACTTCGGCCTCCTGGTTGACATGGCCCGAAAAAGAATCCTGGACGCCACAACCGGCCTTTCTGTCATCGGCAAATCGTCTCCAGTCCATCCGTTCGCATTTACGCTTCTTTGCGACCTACCTTCTCCGTACCGGGAATTGCTGAACGAGTTTCCTTCCCTGACTGCCCCTCCAGACAGGACAAAGCCAGTGAAGCATGACGTCGTTCATCAGATCATCACCACCGGTCCACCTACGCACGCCGTGGCGCGTCGACTGGCTCCAGAGAAACATAAAATCGCGGAACAGGAATTTCACCACATGGTTGAAATCGGCATTGCTCGCCCGTCATCGAGCAACTGGTCCTCGTCGTTACACATGGTCCCGAAGAAATCAGGAGACTGGCGACCCTGTGGTGATTACCGCTCCTTGAACGTGGCCACTGTACCCGACAGGTACCCCCTACCTAATATACAGGACTTCACCAATAACCTCAGTGGATGTACCATCTTTTCAAAGCTTGACCTCCAAAAAGCCTACCACCAATCCCCGTAGCCCCGGATGACGTCAAGAAAACTGCCACCATTACACCGTTTGGCCTCTTCGAATTCACTCGGATGCCTTTCGGGTTACGCAACGCAGCTCAGACTTTTCAGCGCTTCATAGACGTCGTCCTCCGTGGTCTACCTTTTGTTTTCGCCTACATAGATGACGTTCTTGTCGCCAGTTCATCGCTATTGAGCACCTGCACCATCTGCGGATAGTTTTCGAACGCCTAGCAGAGCATGGCCTCATCCTTAATAGCGAAAAGTGTGCGTTCGGGTTGCCGTCGTTGGAGTTTCTCGGTCATTTCGTTGACTGCAATGGAATTCGCCCTCTGCCAGACAAAGTGAAGGCCATAATCGACTTTCCCCGACCTGAGTCCTTGCGCCAACTGCACCGTTTCCTAGGGCTGGTGAATTATTACCGACGGTTCATCCCGGAATGTGCGGCCATTGTTCAACCTCTCGAAACTTTCCTTCAAACTTCCAAGTCTCCCGAGTGCAGTCTTGAATGGTCTGAAGCTGCTGATCGCGCATTCACTACCACCAAGGAGCGCCTGGCCTCTTCTACCCTCCTCGTGCACCCGCGCCACAACGCTTCCACAAGCCTGATGGTAGATGCTTCCCACTGTGCGATTGGAGGGGTACTTCAACAGCACATCCGCGGCAGCTGGCACCCGCTCGGTTTCTTTTCGAAGAAGCTTTCTCCCACTGAGCAACGGTACAGCACTTTCGGACGGGAACTCCTGGCGGCATACCTCGCTGTGAAGCATTTCCGCTTTTTCCTCGAAGGCCGCAGCTTCGTGATCTTCACCGATCACAAGCCTCTTACGAACGCCTTCAAGTCATCGAAGACTACATATTCTCCCCGAGAGACGCGACATTTGGCTTATCTTGCAGAGTTTACGACGGAGATTCGGCATGTCAAGGGAGTTTAACAACGTTCCAGCCGACGCCCTTATTCGTATTTCCGCCATACAGCGCTCCGGTTTCAGTTCTCAGGAGTTGGCCCAAGCCAGAGTCCAGCATTGAAGGACTCTGCCCAAGCCCAAAGCGATGACGAGGAGCTCCGAACTCTACGTTCTTCAAACAGCTCCTCTCTGCAACTCGGGACATTCTATGCCCTGATTCGGAAATCAACCATCGTTTGCGACATTGACCCGGTCTCAGGCCGCAGACGGCCGTACCTTCCTGCGTCTCTCAGGCGCATTGCCTTCAACTCTATTCACCGTCTCTCTCATCCTGGAGTTCGTGCCTCACGGCGTTTTATTGCCGAGAGATACGTCTGGCCGGGCATGAATACTGACGTACGCGCCTGGGCCCGTTCCTGCCTCGCCTGCCAACAATGCAAGATCTCTCGGCATACCACATTGCCTCTGGCTACTTTCCCGCTACCGGACTCAAGGTTCTCCACAATTCACGTGGACCTTGTTGGCCCACTACCACCATCTAAGGGCTGCCGCTACATCTTGACAGTGATCGACCGTTTTACCCGCTGGCCGGAGGCTTCTCCAATCGACGATATTACGGCTGAGACTGTTGCTTCCACGCTTATGTCGACGTGGATCGCCCGTTTTGGCGTCCCGTCGGAGATTATCACAGACCATGGCCGCCAATTTGAGTCCACACTCTTTCGCCGCTTGACATGCCTACTCGGTGTTACTCACCTAAAAACAACGGCCTATCATCCTCAAGCCAACGGCATGGTCGAGAGGTATCATCGTCAGCTCAAGGCCTCGCTGATGGCTCACGAATCACCTGAGCAGTGGGCAGTTCACCTTCCGCTTGTGCTGCTAGGATTACGCACCGTCATCAAAGATGATCTTGGTTGTGCCGCATCCCAAATGGTCTACGGCACGTCTTTGCGATTACCGGCAGACTTCCTAGTCCCTCCACAGCCTCAACATAACCCTTCCTCTCCTGGCCCATCCTACGTAAAGGATTTAACCCGGTTTTTCAGCTATCATCATCATCATCATCACCAGCCTGTCTACGCCCACTGCAGGGCAAAGGCCTCTCCCATTATTCTCCAATTACCTCGGTCCTGTGCCAACTGTGACCAATTTATCCCCGCACACTTCTTGATCTCATCTGCCCATCTAACTTTCTGCCGCCCCCTGCAGCGCTCGCCTTCTCTAGGGATCCACTCTGTTACCCTTAATGACCAGCGGTTATCTTGCCTTCGCATTACATGCCCTGCCCACGTCCATTTCTTCTTCTTAATTTCTACTAATATGTCTTTAACACCAGTTTGCTCCCTGACCCACTCCGCTCTCTTCTTGTCCCTTAATGTTACACCTATCATTTTCCGCTGCATTGCCCGCTGAGTCGTCCTCAATTTAAATTGAACCCTCTTAGTGAGCCTCCAAGTTTCTGCCGCGTAGGTGAGTACCGGTAAGATGCAGCTGTTATACAGCTATATCCGTCCCCAACCGCGACGGCCGTGTTCCACAAAACCCACTTTTATTCACCCAAGTCTTTCTGTCAGCCAATACGTTTTCATCCGTGTCGACAGTGCCCGCCGGCCACTTCAACCGCCCTACACCGGCCCTCATCTCGTCATTTCACGCGGCGAAAAGACGTTTACAATTCGCGTTAACGGCCGCGACACTGTCGTTTCCATTGATCGCCTCAAGCCCGCTTTCACCGAGGCCGAACCGCCTGCCTTCGACACCACCATCCACCACTCCACCCTGAACACCACCACTCTCCCCTCCGTTCGCAGCCCCACCCGTGAACATCCCAGCGCAAAGACTGTCCGTTTTGCCGACACTCCGTTTGAAGAGGGGGGGGGGCTATGTGGCGGCGCCCCAGCAGCTTGCGTCGTCTGCTGCCGCAAACGGGCACGCTCCAGGAACGATGACGCTGGGGCTGAGCCACGAGTGGCGAGTGCTGACCACGCGCTTGCGGTGCGCGATGGGCACGAGCGTGGAATAAAGCGGGGACCCCAGTTTGGGTCCACGGCGTTGTAGCGTGCAGACGTGTGTCTTCGCATCTCTCTGTCGCCGTCGCGACACTAGCTTAACCCCAGACACATTCCGTAAATGGTACACCCATCCCTGCCGCCTCGATGTCCCTTCTGCGCCTTCCTCACACCCGCCAATCTCCAGCGCCTAATTTGGTACTGTCTGATATTTACGCGTTACAGAAACTTCAACCCTCCTCCAAATGCCTCCTCCTCATACATCGACCTTCGAACACTGGAACCCTCCACGCTAACTTTAATTGCGCACTACTCTCTAGAAAGCGGTCTAGCGCGAGCAGTTTAGAGCCGTGAGCTTGCTCTCCTCACCCCACGTGGCCTCTTCCGCCTTCGTAAGGAGCCAAAAAGCTTCAACTTGAATAGTTTATGTTCAAGATGTCCCAAGCTACAAATATCTCACCCTCTCCTCCCGCCTCGCCCATTGACCTAGCGTCTTCTTTACGTAATAACGGCTATCTCCTCCTTCTCCTTCTACACAGGCACAGCTACTCCTCTGAGCTGGATGCTAGGCAGGTTCAGGTTCCATACAATGCCTCTTGGAAAATAAGACACTAGTACTCTTTTGAGAATTTAGCTTAAAGCCAATTTCGTCGGCCCATTTTCTAAGCCTGTTTCTGGCGAGTTGTACCTGCCGTTCACAGATAGACAGGTTACAGGACCAGAAACTTATATGAACCTCATTCACATAATTGGAGTAAAAATTGGTACGGGGCATAGCTTTTGCAAGTGCGTTCATCTTAGCTATTCAAAGTATGCAACTAAGTGTTCCACCCTGAGGAACACTATTTCCTTGCATATACAGGGCGGATACTGCAGCACCGACCTTCACTCTGAATGTTCGTTCAGACAGATAGCTTTCAAGGGTGTTAAGCATGTTCCCACAAATACCAAAAGATTGTAGGTCCCGCAGGATGCCGTAGCACCAAGCAGTGTCATATGCTTTCTCTAGATCCAAAAATATAGACATACAATACGGTTTGTTAACAAAGGCATTTTTTACATAAGACTCAAAAACGACAATTTGGTCTGTTGTTGGCCTACCCTACCGAAAGCCTGCCTGGCAGATCTCGAGAATACCATTCTATTCTATTAGGTATAGTAACGTTCTGTTGATCATTTTTTCGAACAGCCTGCACAAGAAGCTGTTCAGGGCAATCGGACGATAATTTGAAACCTGGGAAGCATCCTTTCGCTGTTTCGCCAGTGGCACAACAATAACCTGTTTCCATGCCTTAGGGAAGTGCCCAGCATGCCATATTCTGTTAAACCAAAAGAGGAGAGTATTATTTGTGTCTGTATCAAGGTTTTGATCATGCTGTACGTAATGTTATCTCCACCTGGCGCCGAAGACTTGCTATCAGCCAACGCAGTCATGAGCTCGTGAAGAGATAATGGAGAGATACGAGTCATTTGATTGCTTTTGGTCAAGCATGGACTTCCGCTCAGCTGACCTTTTGTAGTGTAGAAATGTGCTTGTGTAATTTGAAGAGCTTGAGACGTGTTAGAAGTGTTCCAACACGTTTGCCTGGTCGTCTAGGGCGTCATCAGTGGTGTTAACAAGGGGTAAGCCATGTTTCTTTGTCCTTTAGGTTTTCATATCCTGTTACGAACCTTTTTTGTATCTGTGAAAGAATTTATTAAAGTTATGAAGGGCCTCCAGCTATTGTTTTTGGCCTGACGGCGAATACGCCTTTCCCTGGCTTTGGTGCGCTTAAACGCTACAAGGTTGTCGACAGTCGGGCACCTGCGAAGAATGCCCTACGCCTTGTTCTGTGCTTGGCGCGGTTGTGGACACTCTTCATTCCACCACGGCCGCCTTAGCTTATTTGCGTCCACAGAAGACTGAGGACTGAAGCTCGCTGCAGTGTCTAGGATATGTGCTATGAGAAAACTACAAGCTTTATCAATAACCAAGTCTTGCATGGAAGTGTGTGAGAGTTGAGATTTCTGCTTAAATTTCGTCCAGTCTGCAGCTGTTTTTTTTTTATTTCAGTTGAAATGGGAGTGTAGAAGTGGCTGTCTAGGCACCTCAGGAATACTGGAAAATGGTCACTTCCAAACGGGTTTTTCTTCACCCGTCACTGAACGAATGGAAAAGAACAGCAGAACCGATTACCAAGTCTATGTTTGAGAACGTGTTGTGTGGTGTTACAATATGAAGGCTGTGTTTTGTTAAACAAACACGCACCGGGTGATACTAGGAAATGTTCGATTAAGCGGCGAAAGGCATCAGTTCTCACAGAAACCCAGAGCTTGTTGTGCGCATTTAGGTCTCCACCTAAGATAAATGGTTCAGGAAGCTCATCCACCAAGGACTCGAATTTTGAGGTGGGCAAACGATAATCCGGAGGAATGTACAAGGAACATATTGTAATCAGCGGACCAAAAATGATAACGCGGACAGCAACTGCCTAAATGCTGGTGAGTTGTCTAATGGACTGGGATGGGATGGATTTGCCCATTCATCAGACGAATGAGCAAATGCATTTGAATCATTCCTGAACAGCGTGTATTGTTTCAAGAAGTTACTTTCCTTGGGATTCAGGTGTGTTTCTTGGAGGCAAACAATTGTGAATTGATGTTTATAAAGGAGGTCATACACATCATCTAAGTTTTTTATGAGACCCCTACAGTTCGGTTGAACAATGTTTTGAACAGCAATTAGGGATTAAAGAAAATAAAAACGTAGTCGTGTTGTTGCCTGTTTTGGTTCATGTCTGTGAGTCTTGTTTAGGGCCTGTGATACGAGGAGGTTGGGTTTTCCCACGGCCAAAAGCACTGCTCATTTTCTGCTTGCTAGGATGGCTGAGATGCCGAAATGCCCATCTCATCATCTGATAATTCAGGCGTCACCGAAATGGTGTCCTTCCAATATCCACCTCGTGGATCGATTGCTGAGGTGGCCGCAGGATTCTTGATTGAAACCTGAGGTGCGGCAAGGGAAGGCGTACGTGTGGAGCCCCCGGTCTTCATGCTATCAGTGCCCTCGGGTGTTGTGCAGGCCAAAGGAGCCGGACTGGAACAGGCCGAACTAGTCCCAATAGCCTCCATCACCACGTCCTCCACGGGCTCCGCAGAAGTTGCGGTGGGGCACTCAGCTTTGGATGGCAGCCCAGAAAGAGGAGGAACCACCAGGGCCTCTGCATTAGAGGCAGGACCTGGTGGCGGCTCGGAGGGGGTTAACAACCGCGACACATCAGCTAAGCTGCATTGTGTCGCAGTACCAACCAAACGTTGCCTCAACCCCCGGAGGGCGGCGACGGCATAAGATGCTGCCGAAAACATCTTGTGCTCTTGGTGTGCTTCAAAGAAATTGTTTTCAGTTACTTTTATCTGAATGATGTTTTTTATTTCTTCAAAAATGGACAATATTGTCAATACGGAGAGTGTGAGCCACTGCAGTTCGGTCATTTAATGATTGTGTTTTTGCAGTCACGAGAAGAGTGATCATTTTCACGGCATTTAGCCAAGTGAGCCTGCCACGGCAAACTAAAGTTTCATGACCATAGTGCTGGCATTTAAAGCATCGCCTCGGTTCGGAACATAGGCGCGTACACGACCGCTATTAAAAGCTGCCTTTGCTGTTTCGGGCAGGGTAGAGCTAGCAAATGTTACAACGCTGTGTCGGGTCTTGATTTCTGCTCCATCTCTCCTAATAATAATTACAGGGACTCCCGACACACTTTAGCCATGCAGTCCCTCAAGAAGATCATCATCTGTTTCATGCAGGAGTTTTTTGTGGAAAATGACACCTTGAACAGTGTTAAGCGTGTGGTGTGGCGTAACAGTGATGGTCAAGTTAGCCATGTTTTCTGGCTTCAGGAGGTTCTCACTTTGATTTTTTCGCATAACTTCAACAAGGAAGTCTCGAGGTGGCATCTTTCTGGCATTGTAGTTTTTCCCAACAATGTTTTCAATTCACTTGGCAGTGAAGAACCTTGACAGGTCAGCGATAGGTTTGTCGTCAGTGGAGTGTACTACTAGGTATTTGCTGAAAGCTGCCTAAGATGGTTGGGTGCGGAGTGCTCGGGTGCGACCCCTTTTAAGAGGTCAGTCAGGGTGTTTTGCAGGAATGGAGAAAGTAGCTTGTAACATGGGGTTAATTAGTTGGCAAGGCTAGCTGCCCACCACCGAGTCCAACAAGGGAATTGGCTTTGCAGCACACGTTACTGTTCATCGCCAGTATAACTGTATGGTCGGAATCTAGGGTGATGTCCTCGCACAGGGTTAACGGTCGCCGCCTGGAGGATGGAGAAATGTAGAAAAGAAAAGACAACAGGACAGTGTTACGAGACAAAATAGGAAAGGAAAAGAGTGAAGCTGAGGAAAGGAAAAGGCGACTGGCTGTTTCCCACCACGGCGGGTCAGACCGGCCGCACCGTCTACGAGAAGCGGGGGCCAGAGTGGCATGTTGGTTCCACCAGGGCGCCATGAAGGCCCAAAACAACCCTGGCTTTGGCTCCGCCACTAGGATGCCCTTTTTCCCGGACACGGCAAAGCCACGCACAGCCTAGGGCGTGAGCGGGTCCAACCCACAAGGGCTCGGGGTCTGCAGTGTCGCCCCTACCGTCAGCAGGGAGAGGCAAGGTGCCCCTGCGGGCAGCCGGGAACTTCTCCTAATAGGTATAGATGTATAGCTACTTAACAGAGAAACAAAGTTCATAGTGTATGCTGACGATTGCACAATACTTCTCTCTGGTGACTCTGAAGATAAGTTAGTCGCAAAATATAACAGCATTCTTGCGAAGCTGCACATATGGTGTAAGGGAAATATGATCAACGTAAGCACGCTGAAAACAAAAGTGGTTATTACTGCACTGCAGTATATGTCCACCCCAGCCCCCCAACCCAGTATTCATTGCGGTGTGATCAATTTACTCGGGCCTGCTTTGGGGCTCCTCCTCACTACTGCTGACACCTCTTTGACCGATATTTCCCCCTCGCCTCCACCGATGCCCCTTTGGCAAGTTGCGCAGTCGGCAGCTAACGGCTGTAGTGCGGTAATCAGATGATTGCGACAAAAAACATAAGCACGGATGGGCGTAAAAAATTAACTGGCTATTACTGCACTCCATATGATGAAATTTGTGCGCGGCGCTAGCCTCGGTCTTCTCGGCCACGGCGCATTTCTGCTGAATCTCTGGAAGTGTTCATATTATCAAAGTGTTTGCTTCTCTGCTGATACCTCGCAGGGCGCCCCCGCCGAGGTCATGCATGTTGCGAATCGTGCTTAAACCTCTCGCGCAAATGTCCCGTGGTTCAGATTAGCCCCGCACAAGGGAGCAGCGAGCATGTGGTTGCATATTGTGCTTGTATCTCTCGGGGAAACGTAACATGGTTGGATTAGCCGAGAATGGAACAGCGTCTGGGGAAAGTGCCAGGAGGAGGGCACTCATTAGTGGCGACACATAAACATATGTGAGGGAAACGCAGTGAGACAGAAGACGCCGTAGCCGCACATGTCGTACTGCACTTCACCCTTCGCTAAACGCTCCTCCCCGCTTTCTTCCATTCGTCTCTGCCGCGTTCGCTGACTCGGTTACGGGGATATAAACTGATCCCGCTTTCCCGACGCCCAGGTAACTGCTGCCAAAAGGCTTCCCTCTAAAAGAACCGAAGCCCGCCGTCACTGTTTCACTCAAATCCACTTAGACACGTACCTGCGAGTGCCTCCCGCTAGAAACTCCCTCAGTTGTAACGCCGACTCGAGCCCATATTTCTCTTTCAGCGTGGATGGCCTTCCGAGCGAAATTTTCGCCTGTCTCTTTCACGCGTTAGTATGCGCCATCACGGTTGCCAATTATTGCGTGCGCGGGTTGCGCGTAGAAAAAAGGGGGCGTGCACGCTCAGCTAGGATTCATGCCGCTGTGGATGAAATGCACGTTGTTCTGGTGGGAGACTTAGATTTAGGAATTACATGGCTCAATTCGGTTAGTCGGCTGTACTCCTCAATCGAGTGGCTCGGGTGTGCGTCGATGTGGTACACAGACATGCATGCGAGGGGAAGACAAACTGACAGCTACATTTTTGTACGCAAAAATAGAGCTCAATGGCTTCCAGGTTTTAAATCATTATGGAACGGAGGCATGCCGTTCGTTCGGAGAAAGAAGAGCAAGAAAAAAAGCGTTGGCCCGGGCAGTAGCGCGAAGGTGTGCAAAAACAACGGAAAGCTGCTGGCACCACCGTTACAGACTCAAAGTCACCTCGTCGAATAGCGATGAATGCCTCCCCGATCGACAACAAATTGCCCACTTGGAACGTTGGCATGGGCCAATATCACTTCTTCAGAGGACTTTCAGGGGACATTTTTGACGTCGTTTGTAATTCTGAGCACGCTCACGTGACCAGTTTATGCGCGCAGGTTTGTAGTTGAGAAGAGTGGTTGAGTGGGTGGGTGGCTTGCACGCGCAGCTATAAGTTTCATGCTCTTACTGATGGATGGCATGTCCGTTGTGCTGGTGCGATGTTTTGACACGGACGTTAAACGGTGCAATAGGACCTGTCCGGAGTCATTATTGGTAGAGCGGATTGGGTTTGCGTCTTAGGAAATGTTGACATTGCCAACGAAAAACCTGTATCGTGATCTAATGACGTAAAAAATGCAATTTCGCGCAGTTCGGTGCGCTGAGACTTGAAATGACGCATTCTTTAAAGTTATTACGGCAGTTGCGGCAACAGCCTGAACCCGGTCTTACACAAACAGTAAGATGCTTCTGACGCCAGAAGAACACTCGCAGTTCCATTATTATCTGCAAGACCAAAGCTTGGATCCGTGAGATGTTCAGTCAGCTAATTGACTAGGAAATATGCTCCCTCCCAATAAGCGTGTTTTGTTTCGTGCACTCCGTGGACTGCGTTCAGATTTGCTGGTCATCCTTCTTCACAGATTGGAAAGACACTAATTTTTTTTCAAACGCATAGAATATCGCATTGTAGTCAATTGTGTGCTTGGTCTTTTGTATCTGGAAACAAAAGTTGTTTACCGCTATGCTGAAAATAATTGTGTTCATCTTGCTGTCCTCTTCTGCGTAAAATTTGAGATTTATCTTCTCTACCTTGGAAACACGCTTGGTATTCTCATAACTTTTTTGCATGTTCATTCCACCGGCTATGTTCATCATCTGTATGCTCTGCATGCTCCACTAATTATCGCACACTGCAGTGACAGTCAAGCTGCCGATAGCAACATTTTCACAGGAGTGCGTTTAGATCAATCTAGAAAATACACTGAATTGAATTCAATATGAGCGTACTTGAATATGAACGTAAAAATACTAGAGGATCTCTACAATTGGTCTCCAGCTACCATCGTCCTACATAAGGAGAGAACTAAAACACCTACAGGAAGGGCGTCAGGCAAGTAGACATTATCTCTCCAATGTTATTCGCTGCATGTTTACGAGCGGTCTTCAGAACAATGGATAATAAAGAGGTGGGCGTACGGTTTAATAGAAAATACCTTCAGTAACCTCATATTTGCTGATGACATCACCTTGCTATGTACCTCGGGGGATGAGTTGCAAAGCGTGATTACCGCACTGACAAGCAGAGTAGAATTGTGGGCCTGAATATTAATTTCCAGAAAACTAAAGTACTGCTTAATACCTTCGGGAGAGCACATCGGCTTGAGATAGGTGACCCGGCAGTGGCAGTATTTTGGAGAATATATCGATTTAGGCCAAGTACTGACCCCGGATCCCCACCGTGAGAGAGAGATAAGGAGAAGAATTAGAATGGGGTGGACTGAATTCAGCAGGCGTTCTCAGATAATGAATGTAGCCTACCTATTGTCCCTGAAGAAATGTATCACAGCTGCATCATACCGGTACGAGACGGAAAATTGGAGGCTCTCTCTGAGGGTACAACTTAAATTGAGGATGACTCAGCGATCAATGGAACGGAAGATGATGCGTGGAACAATAGCGGCAAGATAGCGCGGAGTGGGTCAGGGAACAAACGCGTGTGTCAAGTGAACGGATGGTGGAGTTGCCTTTACCAGTTCAGATAGATAGACGCAGGAAAGCCGTCGACGTGTTTAACAAAATATACATTTAATGCACACTCAAAACAACCCTAGTGCAAACCACTTAATAAATCAATTGCACAAACTCCATAAAAATCAAACCTCAAACTAGATATCCCAAAGTGCAATTCAAACCAAAACCCCAAAGTCTCTACAACCAAGCTCTACGCAATTAGTTCAAAGGCACTTATTACATCCAGTCACAGTTAAATCCTTTCGCACTACAACTCCCTAGCTGTGCCCTATGAATATGTCCCTATTGGACTGGCCTACCCCAGTCGTCGGCGCTGTCGTGTCGCACCCTTGCGTGGCCGCGACCCGGCGGTAGCCGTCCTCGTCTCGCTTCGGTGCCGGCGTTCGATGCGCGCGGTCACTCCTTGGACGGCGTGGCCTCAGCGCGTCCTGACTTGTTTCCTCTGTGGCTACCCCCCGGTAGCCGCTCCCCCTGGAGGTCCTTGATGCCGGCGTTCGACGCGCTTGGTCATGCTTTGGGTGGCGTGTTTCCTCAGTGGCTACCGCTGGTAGCCGCTGACGCTGGAGGTCCCAGGTAGTCTCGGCACGAACGTAGCATTTCGGGGCCGTCGAGACGAACGTCGACGGAGCGTGGACATTGGCCGCTGGTGCCCGACCGATGCCGCTGGGGCCACGAAGGCACAGGTTCGTGGTGCACCTAGGATGACGGTGTCGACGCGATGTCGGCCCGCTCCCGCCCAGGCTCGGCAAGCATAGCCGTTGGCCTGGCCGCGTCCCCCTGGCTCGTTCCTTGAAGCGCACGTGCTCATACGGCCTCCTGGTTTCTTGCCTCCCCGTATCTTCCTTCCGCCTTCTCTTTGTTGGCCCCGCTTTTATCTCCTCTTGGCTCTCTTGTGGCGCACTCCCATTGGCTTCTTGCCTCTTCCATGTCCACATATGGTCTTCACGCCACGGGTCACCGGCGCGGCGTTCTCTGATTGGATGACCAGTGCGCTGCCATGTTTTACCATGATGCCTCGGGGTTTAGGCGCTAACGTTCTCTAATTGGTGTTCTCCTGGCGCGCACTTAAAATAGCCATTCCTTTGTTTTTGTTCCTTTTCTGGGGGTTTTGATGCATCCCCTCTCGGGGGGTGCCCTGACACATGACAACTGCCCGCGCTCTGAGTTTTTTCTCAAAAACTGCTCATCTTGGTCGCCGATGTCCTCTTGCTGCACAACACTTGCACACTTCTTATGAGTCCACTGTTCACCTCTGTTGCTCACTTCTCTCGTCACACTTTTCTGTTCACACTTCACTTCACTTTCATTTTTAATGCTTGTTTGTTGTTCACTCCACTCCACTGACCACTCACAGTTGATCCACACCACGTTCCCGTTCTATCAGCCACACATCACTTTCTCAAACGCTTAGATACTCACACTCCGAATTCTCTAACACATCTCTGCAATCAAGCACTTCAATTATCTCTTATTCGACAACACTATTTCTCAATCCACACACATTCTCCTCTAGCTCTTCAATCCGCACTTTGCACCTACTCCTTTTAAATCTACAGTTCAAAACCTCGCCTTTCAACTCGGCTTCCGCATTTAATCCCACACCTCATGCACTTACACCACCATACTCAAACAATGTGCTCTAACATCACCAAAATGAAACACATCAATAAATCTCAGGCTTGAAAACACTCCTTATCCATATACACTTCTCAACGACCTCATTTCCATGTACACTTCATACCCCTACAACGCCTTTTCGTCTGCACGATACTACAACATTTATGCTTCACCTTAATACACAACCTATTTGTCATATTCCCTTATGAGTCCCATTTCTTTCCGAGTCACCTTCATGTATTCCATCAAGTTTGTTGCCCTTTGCCTTCATCTTCACCTTCTTCCACCTTTTCCGTTCAGCACATTTCACTGCACAATCAGTTCGGTTATGACAACCGACCTGGGTCACACCACTTACGTGCCGGTAGCACGTGGCCTGTCTGAATGGTTTGCTGGCAAGCAACGGCTTTCCATTTCCTGCCACTCTGCGCTTGCGCGCTGCTCTTGTCCCCATACGAGCTCGCAAGCCGCTAAGCGCATCACCTCTTCTATAACGTGACCTACGTGGCTCACCGTGCTCACTCTGAGCCTTTTTATTGCCTCCTCTCATCTTGGCCATTCTCCTGCTTGTCTTTCTAGCCTTGATTGTTCACTTGGCCTTTTTTTCCTGTTAACCTCACTTTCTCATTATGGCTGCACTCCCGCTCTCTAACTCATTCACCCCTCACTCGGTCTTCCTCCCTTTTCTCCGAAAGCGGACTATGGGATACATCCTCTTTCTGGCTGATGGGCGTGCGAGATTGCTTACTGACAGCTCGCGCAATCTTTTCCTGTGCGCCAACTTTCTTCATTGCGGCACCACTGTCCAATTCCTTCTCTGCTTGGATTGGTCGACTGCCAAGCATCCGGTCTCAGGGCGCATTCCTGGTTGGTCTGAAATTCCGGTAGTTGGCAATCTCAGATGCCAAGTTGCCTGCTTCACTGTTTAAACCCACCGCCCTGGCCTTTTCGGGGATGAGGCCACTATCACTATTCGCACGCATTTCTAACAGGCCACTACTGAAGCCTTCAGGCCTGATGTTATTCTTACCAGTGTACGGAGCGGCAGGCACCTCAGCCACAACTACTACTCTTTCTAAAACCGTGAACCCAACTGACTCAACAGAGCTACTAGGCGGCAGAAAGCTGTCCACGCCTGGTGTGTTCCCGGAGCGCTCATCGCCAAGAGCCTGGCCTGCTGTTGAGCTACGGCCGGCCAGTTCACTGTCTCGCGCTTCGAACGCGACTTCCTCCTCAGCAGGTTGTCTGAAGACACAATCGTTTTCTTTGTGTTCATTTTAAAGACGATAGTCTTTCTTGGGCTACTTAAACCCAGGAATTTTGGTGTGTCTGTATGTCTGTCTGTCCGTCTGTCTGTCTGTGACTCGATTCAGCCACCCGGCCAAAGTAAAAGAATGACTGCGCAATAGTCTTATATAGTCACAGCTAAATGTGCCCGTCGAAGTCCGGTGTAATGTTCATACTTGTTAATATTGTTGAAGAACAACAAGACATTACGCATATCTAAGACAACAAATTAATACAGAAGTGATATTTGCAGCGTTCCTTTATAAAAAATCGTACATGTTTGATTTTGGCGAGATTAAATACTTCATCAACTGAAGAAAAAAATATCACTCCGCCGTCGCCTGCTGTCACCCGCGCCATATAGCTTCCGGCGGCATTTGAAGAAATCAAGTGGCAAGAGTTACGAAAGGTTCCACTAGATATTTTTCACGTTCTGCTTGCAACGCACGTGGAGTATGGAAACGCGGTTCTATAAACGTTGAAGCTGGGCGCCTCGACTAAAGCGCGTCTTCACCGTACGGCAGCGTTCTCATCGAGACACCCGGTTTGGAGCAGTGGAACGCGGGAAATTTAAAGTGATTTAAGCAAACCTTTGGCGTCTTTACCTTGGGAGGAGTGCGACGCAAGAGGAACAACATGAGAGGTGAGCAGGAAAGCGAAGGGAGGCATTTACTTCGCAAAAGCCGATAAAGACTATCGTCTTTTGACGGAATTTGCAACGAAAGGAGCACATACGCGGCCAATTTTTTACTCTCGGCCTCATCGTGGTCTGCGACCTGCGTTCTATCAAGCGCACGTGCTCCTTCGCAGTCGCAGATCTGCGTGCTTTCTTCCTCACGTGCCGCGTAGAGGTCAGCGACCCGCGTTCCTTCAGCCTCACGTGCGACGCGCTCGCCGTTCGTTTCGCGTTTCTTTTCCTCAAGTCGCCGCTTTAATTCTGCTTGTTCTCGCTCCAATACTCTGCTTCCGCCTCAAGCCTTTCCAAAGCTTTGCGAGATTCTTCTACCTTTGCATCCAATATCTCATGCACTTTGCGGATCTCCTTCTCGAACAATTAAAAAACTGCTCTTTCTTCAAACCTCGCGTTTGAACCAAGGCCAACCACGTTCCCAACTTCATTCTTGCAGCTGGTAAGTCACGTGACTCGGCCCGATGGAAATATCCTGGGTGAGAATAAATCAATCCTGGCAGACTCACCAATTGTTTTCTTTGTCACGTGAACGGATGATGGGGTTGCCTTACTCAAAACAACCCTAGTGCCAACCACTTCATTGCACAAACTCGATAACAATCAAACCTATATCCCGAAGTGCAATTCATACCAAAACCAAGTACAACCAAGTTCTACGCAATTAGTTCAAAGGCACCTATTACATCCAGTCCCAGTTAAATGCTTTCGCACTACAACTCCCTAGTTGTGCCCCATGACTATGTCCCTATCAGACTGGCATACCCTGGTCGTCAAAGCTGTCGTGTCACACCCTTGCGTGGCCGCGACCCAGCGGTAGCCGTCCTCATCTCGCTTCGGTGCGGGCGTTCGATGCGAGCTGTCACTCCTTGGACGGCGTAGGCTCCGCGCGTCCTGCCTTGTTTCCTCTGTGGCTACCCCCTGGTAGCCGCTCCCGCTGCAGGTCCTTAATTCCGGCATCGACGGGAGCGGTTATCCTTTGGGCGGCGTCTTTTCTCGGAGGCTACCCCCTTGTAGCCGCTGCGGCTGGAGGTCCCAGGTAGGCTCGGCACGGACGTAGCCTTTCGGGGCCGTCGAGACGAACATCGACGGAGCGTGGACGTTGGCCGCTGTTGCCCGACCGATGCCGCTGGGGCCACGAAGACGCAGTTTCGTGGTGCACCTAGGATGACTTCGCCGATGCGACGTCGGCCCGCTCCCGCCCAGGCTCGGCAAGCATAGTCGTTGGCCTGGCCGCGTCCCCCTGGCTTGTTCCTTGAAGCGCACGTGCCCCTACCACCTCCTGGTTTCTTGCCTCTCCGTATCTTCGCTCCACCTTCTCTTTGTTGGCCCCCCTTTTATCGCCTCTGTGCTCTTTCGTGGCGCACTCCCATTGGCTCCTTGCCTCTTCCATGTCCATATATGGTCATCACTCCACTGGTCTCCTGCGCGGCGTTCTCTGATTGGATGACCAGTGCGCTGCCATGTTTTACCATGATGCCTCGGGGTTTAGGCGCTGGCGTTCTCTAATTGGTGTGCTCGTGGCCCGCACTTCAAATAGCCATTCCTTGTCTTTTTCCTTTTCTGGGGGTTTTGACGCATCCCCTCTCGGGGGGTGCCCTGACACATGACAGCGTGTTAAGGACATATTAGTAGAAATTACGAAGACATGGGTGCGGGCAGGGCATATACTGCGAAGCCAAGATAACGGTTGCTCATTAAGGGTAACAGACTGGATCTCTGGGGAAAGAAAGCGTGGCAAGGGTCGGCAGAAAGTTATATGGGCAGATGAGATCAAGAAGTTTGCGGGGACAAAATTGGTCGCAGTTAGCACAGTACCGAGATAATAGGAGATCCATGGGAGAGGCCTTTGCCCTGAAGGGGTGTTGATAGGCTGATGATAATAATACTGATTACGATTATTGTTATGATGATGATGATGGTCGTGATGGCGATGAGAGTGGTGGTGTTGGAGCGGTATCTTATGGAGGAGACCATGGGGTGGCCCTTCTAAGAAAATTCTTATGGGGTTACGATGATAAAGGTCATCCCCATCAGAATTATCTCATAGGGGGACCATGAGAATCTTCTGTCCCAGCCCGCCAAACCAGGGGTGTCTATGCACCGAAATTGCCGCTGCTGGCAATGTACTTCCACAGCTACGGGGTGCGAAGGAGAGTCAATAAAGGTAGGAGGCCTGGGTTTTACGCGCACCCGTAAATCATGTGTGAGTGTGGATTTAGCGAGGGCAGAATTACCGTGTGGCGGGATATTGGTTCGGGTACACGCTATGTAGCCACTTTAGGTGACAAAATGTATTTATTTGAGTATTAGGTAGTGTTTCATATTTCTTTTAATTAGCTGTGGGTGAACAAGTGGGAAATGTTGTCTTGAGCGGTTATGTCTAATGTAGCAGGGCAACGAGGCTCGTTGTTTCCCCAGGGGAGTGGGAGAAAATTTTGCAGGCTTCTCTGTACGCTACGTTATTGTCGTTAGTGTAGAGCGTCCTGGGTTCACCAAAATGTCGGCCGTATTTTCGGTGGACGTGTTGAGAGAGGCGCTTTCACGTAGGGCATACCACGTTACACACAATAAAGGTAAGATTGTCAGTTTGACTTGTAGTAATTCTTATGGTAGCGGAGTTTTAGTGATAGGGAGGTCAACGGCAAGTTCTCCCGGCGGTCCGGAGAGACGTGGGAGTAAGGAAGCGCACGCGAATTGTCCTTTGTGGCGTGCCTGTCCAAGTGATGTAAGAGATCCGAGTTGGAACGTGCATTAATGTAGGAAGCATTAGGATATTTTCACCATGAATTCATTCACTGGCTTGACTGTGAGCATGGCGATGACCGGAGTGTAAAAAGAATATATTTATTTGGGCAGGGGCGTATGCGAATGGACTGAAGCCAAAAGTAAGAGGTCTTTTTCACGTGGTTTGAGATTTCACGTCCTTTTGAGAGTACCAGCCCTCTTTCGTTATACACAACTGGAAATGTTGACTAGATAGATGCCCGTCGATGGGTTCTAAGAATGAATTTCGAATGCCAAATTCCTGTCTATGACCATTCCGAAACAGACATAGTTGTACTCAGATCTTTTTAGAGATTTTTGTATGAGATGTGGCACTGTTGGGCGGAGTGCTGTAGAAGGAGATGTAAGGAAACTGCGACATGACAAATACTCAAATAAGACGAAACGGTTGTTCTTCCTTAGTACCGCGTGTTGTTGGGATAGTTGGTACCACATTTAAGGGTAAAAACTGCGCATGAGAGACAAGACGAGAAGGAAGGGTCTCGCGTCCACCCTGTTCCTTCCTCTGGGCCCGTACTGTCTCTTCCTTATCATCTTTTCTCTGACGCGCAGTTTTTCCACCCTTGAAGTGTTCTTCCTTTCCGACGCAATGTCGATAGCTTATACGGCGGAGTATGTGAGTGACTTGTGAAAATTATGTGGTGAGTTTAGATACGGTGTGGTCAATCCGTGTGCTAGCCTGGATGGTATGCCTCGAAGTTTATTGAGTATTCAGGGGTAGTAGATATGAGCAGACCATCGAGGGTAATTTGAACTGACCCTTCGTTCGACGCGGGATTATTTTTTGGACAATGATAAGATCGGACCTTTTAGACGAACAGCGAAGTTGACTTTAGGGGAGTATAGTTACACACGGTCGGTGACTCTGCGAAGGGGGTCTTTAATTTCACTTGAAGAACACGTTTCAGTACAAATACTCATGTCGCCTGCATGCAGACCGTGATGAACACGTGGAATTACTTGCAGTTCACGACGAAGAATTCAGACGGCGATGCCAAAAAGTTAAGGGTATACAAAATAAACGTATATGGTGTCTCGACGACCTCAGGAGTTTCTATGAAAGAGACAATTTAAAAGCGCGATTTCAAGTTGCCTCCATAAAGTGAGTGTGAAGTCTTCCCCCACCCATTTATTTTAACAACTTACGTAGCTGTAGCTTCCATGCTTAATGCCTGTCACGGACCAATAGACTAACCTTGGAGGCATGTCTTGTATTTCACTTTCTATTCAGCACAGCGTTATGCACTCAGAAATTCTGGGGGAAATAAACATCGTTGCTAAACTATATATGAGGCGCAGTCAGGCTGTGTGTGATGGTAGATTTTTCTCGTGATTAACAGACATACTTCTCCGCATGCACATCACATTTTTCGCCTATTTCTTGCTGCGGTTACAGTTCAGACCAGGATTAGGAAAAGCTTTTCCGGGAGGCTGAACAGGGGCTGAAGCCGCGTTAGCAAAGATGTCATTGTTAATGCCGACTCATTTTTTGCCGCTGTTACGTCAGGGGGCCGGATTCCGAAAAGCCTTACGCGGGGATAAAGCTGCACTCTGTTCCATTATCAGCCTCAATGGCGAGGCGCGTCCATTACGAAAACTTCTGGGTGCCATTTCCTGCACAGGAAACACGGTCGGTTTAGGGGCGCCCAGCATAATATGAGAATTAAACTTGCCGATGAACTAAACTTGTTAATAAATGCGTTAGGTGTTTAGTTGAACCAAGACTCTTTCGGGGTGCACACATGGGTTTCCATCTATCCGCCGAAAGACGATCATAGAGTAGATATGTACGTCCAGTTAATGCATGCTTCCGTTCCGTCGGCCCCAATCTCACAATGTCAGCGGAGCTAGCTAAAAAGCAGTAGTTTTTTTATTGTCTGGTCAGTAAAGCTTGACTCATCAGCACAATATGAATTCCGCTTCACTTCGCCGCCTCCTTGCAACTGGATTTAGGCCGGCTTATGGGGGGGGGCTTGTTTTGAGAGTATTCATTTTCCCTAAAAAATGTACCACCTGGGCGGGTTTAATAAATCAGGCAGGCGATGGAACCTCCTGTTCTTCGATGGTATATTAGGTGTGGAAAAGAGTAGATAGGAAGAAAATATAGGGACTAGGGGACCGGGCGTCAGGCAGGTATGCATGCTGATTATAAGTATAGTAACCGTAACCATAACACTGAAGCATAACAAAAAAAATTACTGCCATTGCGCTCTGTGAAGAAGGATGACCTGCAAAGCTTGACACAGTCCACGGAGTGCACCAAACAAAAACGTTTATCGTGATTTGGGGGGATCATATTTCCTAGCTAATTAGCTGAATGAACCCCTGACAGATCCTAGGTTTCTTCTTTTAGATAAACATGGAACTGCCGTAATGCCGCCCGCGTCGTAAGCATCTTAGTGTTTGCGTAACGCCGGGTTCAGATTGTTGCCGCAACTGTCGAAATAACATTAAAGAATGACGTTATTTCAAGTCTCAGCCCACCGAACTGCGTGACATGGCATTTTGTTACATCCATAGTTCATGATACGGGTTTTGCGTTGGTAATTTAAACATAGCTTAACACGGAAACCCAATCCGCTCTACCACTATGGACTCCGGAAAGGCCCCCTTGGGCCGCTTAATGTACGCGTAATACCTCGCACAAGCACAACGGACATGCCATCTATCAGTACGGGCATGAAATTTATAGCTACACGTTCACGCCACCCATCCAACCACTATTCTCAACTGCAAACCTCCGCACCCATAAACCTGCAACCGGTCATGTGCGCGTACTCAGAAGTGACAAACGCCGTAAAAAATGTCCCGTGAAGGTCCTCTGAAGAAGTGATATTAGCTCCCGCCCGCGTTCCAAGCGGGCAATTTGTTGTTCATATGGGAGGGATTCATCGCTACTCGACGAGGTAAATTTGAGTCTGTAACTGCGGTGCCAGCAGCTTTCCGTTGTTTGCACCCCTTCGCGCTACTGTCCGGGCCAACGCTTTTTTTCTTGCTCTTCTTTCTCTGAACGAATAACATGCATCCGTTCCATAAAGATTTAAATCATTGAAGCCTTGAGCTCTATTTTCGCGTACAAACATGTGGCTGTCAGTTTGTCTTCCCCCGTGTATGCATGTCTGTGTACCACATCGACGCACACCCGAGCCACTCGATTGAGGAGTAGTACAGCCGACTAACCGAATTGAGCCATGTAATTCCTAAATCTAAGTCTCCCACCAGAACAACGTGCATTTCATCCACAGCGGCATGAATCCTAGCTGAGCGTGCACGCCCCCTTTTTTCTACGCGCAACCCGCGCACGCAATAATTGGCAACCGTGATGGCGCATACTAACGCGTCAGGCGAAAGAGACAGGCGAAAATTTCGCTCGGAGGCCATCCACGCTGAAAGAGAAATATGGGCTCGAGTCGGCGTTACAACTGAGGGAGTTTCTAGCGGGAGGCACTCGCAGGTACGTGTCTAAGTGGATTTGAGTGAAACAGCGACGGCGGGCTTCGGTTGTTTTAGAGGGAAGCCTTTTGGCAGCAGTTACCTGGGCGTCGGGAAAGCGGGATCAGTTTATATCCCCGTAACCGAGTCAGCGAACGCGGCAGAGACGAATGGAAGAAAGCGGGGAGGAGCGTTTAGCGAAGGGTGAAGTGCATTACGACATGTGCGGCTACGGCGTCTTCTGTCTCACTGCGTTTCCCTCACATATGTTTATGTGTCGCCACTAATGAGTGCCCTCCTCCTGGCACTTTCCCCAAACTCTGTTCAATTCTCGGCTAATCCAAACCATGTGACGTTTCCTCGGGAGATTCAAGCACGGTATGCAACCACATGCTCGCTGCTCCCTTGTGCGGTGGTAATCCGAACCACGTGACATTTGCGCGGGAGGTTTAAACACGATTCGCAACATCCTGGCCTTCGGCATCGGCGCACTGGGAGGTAGCTGCAGAGGAGCGCAGGCCGCCGTACGTTCCTTGATCACGCGAACACTTACAGAGATGCAGCAGAAATGCGCCGTGACCGAGAAGACCGAGGCTCGCGCTGCACACAAATTTTATATTAGGGAGTGTAGTGATCGCCAGTGAATTTTTTTACGCCCTTCCGTGCTTATCGTTATTTTTCGCCGTCTTCTGATAACCGCGGACCGCCGTTAGCTGCCGACTGCGCAACTTGCCAAAGGGGCATTGGTGGAGGCTAGGGGGAAATATTTGTCAAAGAGTTCTCAGCGGTGGTGAGGAGGAGCCCCAGAGCGGCGCCGAGTATTTCGATCACACCGGAATGAATACTTGGTGGGTTAGACACATCATCTGCGCAAATTCACTTATTCGTTTCTAATCTACATGAAGACTGACCGAAGGGAAGCATCGCTTCCACCACTAACAGGTAACTCAGGTATTCGTAGGGCTGTTTTAGTTTCATCACTCTGGTTTCGTTTGTTTACAGTTTTAGAGTGTGTCTGGGAAATGCAGGTGAAGCGTTACGGAAGCTAGGGACTGGGTTTACTATCCAGCATGCATTGACGGTGTGAGATTCATTCAAGAATGGTGATTAAGTAGGATTGGCGTTGCATGTATTCTGTCAGGCTTGTAAGAATGGGTGCAGGATACATATACTGGCGCACGTGAACGCTTAGCAGCTGCTTCGAGCTCTCGAAAAAACCTCAAGAAAATGGAACAATGGAACCCAAGAAAGAAGGGACTCCTGGGCGTTCAATAAATTCCAACCTTTCTTGAGTTTAAAAAAATATTCCAAATAATTGCTTGAATGGCGGAGGCAAATGAGGAACTCCTCACGTGACCATACCCGGTGATGGCACTAACAAAGGCAGACGAAAAGCACCCTGGTACGTCCACCGCATTCATTCTGGAGCTTTGAAGCGTCATCTCTTTGTCGGTGTTAAGCAGCGACGGTCAGCTCACGAATATTTTGTTTTGCTTTTTATGGGGAAAGCATCAGTCTCTATAGTTGTAAAAATTGGTGTTCATGGCGCAACAATTTTTTTGCATCTGGTACACAAAATGTTTCACCGTTTGAAAGAGTAATACAGATCAATGAATTCTTGAACTGACACCTTACTTTACAGAGAAGCACGTAAAATAAAGTAAATAATTAGGTTTTATTGAGGATTGGGCATTCATCCCGCAGTGTGGGAATTGAATTAGGAGTAATGTTTCCTTTGATGTCATAGAGTAGAGGTCAATGTGGATGAGTGAAGTGTCGACGATTTGGGGGATAGACAGCTGGTCTGGCGAATAAATAAGTTATTCGCAGGTATTTTATTTGTAGAAGACCACGAACGCGAGCACGGGCACTAGATAAAATGGAGACCGTTCTTTAAAGCAGCTATGATGACAAAACTGCTTGTTCATTCAAAAGGTTGCCTCGTTAGAATCATACTGACACCTCTTTTAATGTAAACTTCGCTCAAATAAGCTGTATAAGAAGGAGAAAAGGGAAAGACCATGCGCCCACTCACTCATTTCCCGCATCAGAACTTATTATGTCATACCAGCCAGCTCGGGGATTCGCGGAGGCTGGCAAAAGCAAACGCATACTAGGCAAAGCTTATAAGCTTGCCGAATGGGCTATTTGAGATTAAATTTCGGCCACATTAATTTTAAAGCAGTAAGAATGGTGAAACCGACCCTGCAAGTTACGAAAGCACACGTAAACGTAGAAGTACCGATGCGTACTCCTGTTGGTACTGCGCGAACAATGGTTAGTTTAGCTGCACACGACTGCGGGGCTTTGGGGTAGCTTTAGACGACACTGTCCGATTAACGCAAGTAACGGTGTCTTACGTGACCACATTTGTTGAGTGAGCACTCCGTTTCACGAAAAGATAATTTTCTCTCTGACCAAAAACAAGCCAGGTGCAAATACGGTCAAAAACAAACCAGTGGCAGTAAACGGCTTGATGATGATGAATATTGCTATTGGTTTCCCCTTTGAAGCTGAGTGATGACATGTCATCTTACCAAAAAGGACTAATATAACCATGTTTTACACTCTTGGTTTATTACTAGCGCTGCTTAGGGCAGTCACTAAAGCTTATTAGGCACGAAACACTTTTTTTCCCTGTTACAGGTGGTAACTGTCCTAGGCAATATTCCCTACTCTGCTTTTCGTCCACCAGCATTCTAATCTTCTTTTCGTCACCTCGACAGCCTTGAAGTGAACTTCCTCTGTGATACCCTTAAATCCTGGGTCTTCTGGAAGCCCAATATTCCCTTCATGTAGATTTGGATGGATACCCTCACATTCTAACACTATGTGCCGCACAGTTTCTGTTTTTTTTTTCGCAGACCACGCATACCCCATCATTTTGTGAATACCTCCCCGGAGAGTGTGAACAAGGCTCCCGTTCGGGGTGCCGAAACGTCAGTGTTTTATTTTCTCTGGTGGTGGGCGTATTCTTTATTATGTACTTCACCTCCCCACAAAACTCATAGTTCACAGGCAACCTGCTCTAGCCTAAAAAAGCAAAGCACTGCCCTGGGAAGTATCGTAGAAATTTTCCTTTCTGATGTTCAATTTCTCAGCCCTGCACATCTGTAACGACGTTTTAGCTTCCATTTTTTCCCTCCATTTATTCATTTCAATCTGCCTTGCCTCTATTTTGGTTACCTTGGCTGTTATAGATTCTCCACTGTTCTTTCCGTATTTCATCGCTAGCCTTCTAGTCATTCTTAACCACTGCGTCTCCACGCTTTTCGAGCATAGGTCCCTAAAACCGTAGCTACGCACCTTCGTTGATCCATTGCCCTCAACCTCATCTCAAAGCATATTTTGAGATGAGGTTGAGCTGAGCTTCTCAGCTTCTCTAACTTCAAACGACGCATAGCCCATATCTCCCTGAACTGCTTCGTTAGTTGTTTTTCCATGCGCGCCCAAGGCCCTGCGTCCTACCGTTCTCTGGTTTACTTCAAGGCCTGATAGAACGTCTGATTTTAAGCAGAGTACAGCCTTCACAAACGTGAGACCCGGAACCATTACTCCTTTCCACATTCCTCTTACTACTTCATATTTGTTATACCCCCACAGAGCTCTATGCTTTATTGTAGCTGCGTTTCGCTTTCCCTTAACCTTAAGTTGCTCCTCGTGAGTTCTTAAGTAGTTATCCCATTCGTTTATCCACACTCCCAAATATTTATATTCCTTCACTCTAGGTAATTCGCCTTGCTGGATAGACCCTACATCAGTGGTAGCGTCATTGAAAACCATTATTCCTGATTTTTCTGCACTGAAATGTAACCTGAGGTCGGTGGCTTCCTGCCCGCTGATATTTATTAACCACTGCGTATCGGTTTGGTTACCAGCTAAAAGAGCAATGTCGACTGCGTATAACATTGCCAGAATATGCTGTTGTACCACTTCGCCTTGAAGAATATGGGTTAGCCTAAGCCCTACTTGACTTTCTTCCAGTTTCTTTTCTAACCCTGTCATGTAAAGCATGAAAAGTATTGGGCTCAAGGGCATCCCTGTTTCAGTCCCCTGTTTCAGGCTTGCCACGGTATGGTGGCGCCATCTAGGTTCACTAACAGTAAATAAGGTTCTCCCCCCTTCCAAGTAATGACCGGGGCGAATGCTGCTTAGCTTCTGTGATTCGATAAACAAGGCTTTCCAATGGGCTCTAGAGTGGTCGGTTCCGGGGATGACATTGCCGTCCACGACAACACATGCTTTAGCCGGGAAATCAAAATTTTAACGTAAATTGAATTATTTCATACTGAATAAAACACCGTTCGCATCCCGACAAGCGCAGGGTACACAATAAAACAAAATACTATCGAATAAAATATCTTGTATTTTGTTCTCACGGCTCTTTTAAAAACAAGCCTTCCACTCTACGCAAGTAGATGACCAGCGAAGCCTATTCACAGATGCCGTAAGGGTGACGGGGGATTTAGGCAAATGGCATAAGAAAATTATATTTCTTTCATGCGTTGATGAGAGCCATGTGTAAAAACGGTTTTGCGTCTGCCCATGCTACATAGCTGGCCACAACCATAAATTTTGTCTTTGTTTCCGGGGGCTAGGCCAAGTTTGTCCATCGAAAGCTCCATTTTTATGCGACAGCGCTCAGCGAACAGGCTCACAAATGCACCACAAGCATCGCCTCCTATATTTTTTAATGTCAAACGCATCAGCCTCCAGCGGGCAACCAAGACTTTCCTTTTACACCGCCAAATCTCCCTCAACTGCTATCGTTTACAGCGATTTAGTCACCTGACCGGTAAATCTTGGAGAGACGCGCGGTAGAAAGCGGCAAAATTGGGAAAGGCGGTCCGTCGAAGAGCCCACTTTTTATGGATGACCAGAACACGACTAGTGCGAAAATCTCAAATATCAGTTGCCTTGGCAACCAGGCACAGTCAGGTTTTGAATTCAGTAAAGATCGGGTGAGGCCCATGTGGGCGAAAGAGGCATCACCCTCACATGTGGGCGAAAGAGGCATCACCCTCGCTCCCATTGCGAAGCTGGCGATGCGTCTGGCATTGCAAAAATACAGGAGGCAATGCTACAGGCAACACACAGTCGCCATTAGACGCCGTCGGCGCGAAACCGCAGTCAACTGCCCAGTGAACACAGAGAGTGTGAAATGAAGCGGAATTTATCAATCAATAGCTCCGTTTTGGTGCCGACGGCGTGCAGTGAACGCGCAGATTTCTTCATGGACGCAAACTGAAGGCGAACATCCCTCTGGTTAATCAAGAACAGCCTTGGTTAACTTTAGCGCTAAGTTAATATTGCACGAAAGATTGCAGCTCACAACACCGAGCCTGGACACCTTCCTATGGTACATCTGACGTGTCTGTATGGAACCCCGGGACACTCCACGCGAAATAGCGCTGATTCTAAAGACGATAGTCTTTGTTGGGATATTTAGGATCAAAATCTTTATATAATTTAGTTTAGTATAGTTCACTGCCTCAAGTTGTGGCCATGAAATGTGCAGCAAAATGTACAAATATTTATTATAACTGTGCAGATAAGCTTCAATATTTCAAAACCAGGGTAAAATCAAACACCTGATTTATTTTTTGATTGATTGATTGATTGATTGATTGATTGATTGATTGATTGATTGATTGATTGAATTGATTGATTGATTGATTGATTGATTGTTGGCTTAGTGCGCCGAGGATACACAGGCCATGAGGTGCGCCGTAGTGTAGAGGGCTGCGGATTAATTTTGACCATCTGGAATCTTCAACGTGCGCCGAAATCTCGAACACACTGGCGCTTTCGCTTTCGTCTCCATTGGGAAAGCGGCCGTCGCGGCCGGGTATCGAACCGAAAAATGTTTACAGACAGCTCAGCGCTGTCTGTAAACATAAGGGCCGCTATCGAACGGTACCATGGGGAACGTTAGTTGGATAAAACGCGTGTATAGATAAAACGTGCTAAAGTACACAAAGAAATGGCCGTATTCATCATGGTAATTTATAGTTACCCTGGGAAAAGTTGCGAGTTCATTTTAAACCAATTCATCTTGAAATCTAAGCAACAGTGTTTTTCGACGTTACTGCATCCTGAAACTTTTATATAATAACGATTACACAAACAAAAAAATTATCAACAAAAATGTAAGAAAATTTTTAGAATGCTCCTAAACGCCCAGTTTTTTCGATGCAATTTACCCTGTACCCTTGCATTTCAGTTCTCGCAGTATACAAGAGGAGGAGAGACGCTATGCTTCGTCAACGAGCGGCTTTACATGCTGCTATGCTCAAGCCTCACTTCTTATCATGAATGTTCTTACAAGAGATCGCGACCGCCGGGTGAAAACATTGAGGTCAGCACCAAGCTCTATCGTCGGGAGCCCAAACGGTCAACGCGGTCTGTAGTCCGGAGATATTGATGCTTTCTAGCGAGATGGACATCAATAAAGAAGTTTCTCCCTTCCGCTTTCTGTCTCTCTCCTCCAGGGAACGCTGGATAGCTAGGGCCCAGCTGTTCAGCATCTCCTCGGACTGCTGCGAAGTAATCCTAGATAGGGGCCGAAGTTGGTGTGTTTGAGTATGTAGGAGTTGTGTTAAATGCGTGCCGAATGTTCTTCGGAATGGAGCTGTAGTGGTGTGTGATAGAAACAATATAACGAGGAGAAGGTTGTTGTAAGAGTACCCGTCCTTCTGTTGTTTTTCTGAGGGTGGAAGCGTCGTTTCGATGGTGGTAGATAGGGGCGGTTGGGGGTGGGATGGTAGGAATTTTTAGTCAGAATAATCGGTAGTGGGGAAAGTAGTATGTATAGGTGAGAAGAGAAGCAATGGGTCAGACGAGGAAAAAGATGGATTTGTTATTGGTGTTTGCTGAAGGTGAGCGAATTTGTGACTACTATTTTGCAGTTGGTAGTCCAGATGCTGGCACAAGTTACTCCTCGATCTTGGTTATCAGTCACAACTACAACGTATGCAGTTTAATAAATGTAGGGAGGGCGCCGGTGTAACTCGTTGTGTCTTGGTTGAAATAGGTTGCTTGAAGGCACACTGTGCGGGTTGATCCGGGAGCGGCATGCAGAAGCTTGCATTTAAGCCGTGCTCGGTTTCTTTTGTCTTGTTAATTAAGGCGTGTGTGTTCGGATGGGTTATTTTATGTGTTACTAGGCTTGAGCTTGACCCCCCTGTTGTGCCGAGGAGTTGCCGTGTGTAGTCGGGAGGGCCACACAGATCATTTGAGTTGTGTGATGCGCTTTATAGGGTTCAGACCACGTCTAGGCGGTTGTCAGGCCAAGAATTTGACTAAAACCTTATGTCAAGTTTCTTGACATAACTCCTTTAAAGAGAGCATCAAAATGTAGATTGGGGTGATTTGTTCAAAACCCCGTGAGCGAGGCGTGTTACAACGGCCCCTGTCTACGATCATATACTTGAAATCGAGTCTAAAACAGCAGGGTACCGTCTTCAACTGCTTATAAAAATCTTAAGGGATTCTAACTAACCGTTACAATGGCCATAGTCTTCTGTATAGGTGATACAAGATTCCGTGACCTCACTGAACTTACAGAGCTTTGATAACTACATAGGATATGCTTAAACCAAGTCCCGTTTGGAAATGGGGAGGCACCGTACCGTGCTCCGGGCTCTTGGTTTGAAATTCCTTGGGGCATTGGTCCTACCTGCGCCGTTACAATACCGCGGCATTTCCACGTTAGGAAAGGAAGCACAGTTTGTGACGTAAATTTTGGATCACCTGAAGATATAACGACATCATGGGCGCTTTAGTGACTCCGGCAACTTTGTGGATAGTAGTGTAGCCTTGGAGGGTGGAATGAGCCGATGTCCAAAACGTCTTCTTGGATGACTTCCTGGGCTGGATGTCCACAGCAGCCTTGCGAAATCTTTAACAAAGATTGTTTCGACAAATCTACTGGGAGTGCGTTATGACAGTACCCTCATTCGCCTGGGAGCAAAGACCTCCTCCACTGTCAGTGTGGTGGTTGTGGAGTAGAGGATCAGGACGGTGATGTGCTTAGCTGTAGAAATGAATACGACGGTAATGACTCCCCTTATTACGTAGTGGGTGCGGTAGGTGCAAACAATGCGGTCTCCATGCATGTGAAGCTTTCCCAGAGAACGCCTTTTCTATCCACTTTCCCTTCGAGGTAACTGGTGGGTGCGGTTCATGCTGCAAGAGATGGGCCACTTGCATTTCCATTCTTACATTCTTGTAGAATAGAAGAGGCCTCATATTTTCTGACATCCTTCTCGTGCGGTATTTTTAAAGCGCAGCTTTTAACGTCTCGATGATGTTGTCGGTAGTCGACCCAAAACATACTACAGGAATGCCAACTTTCTAAGAGAATGATAATGATTGTGGGCACTGTGAAAAAAAACAATTTACCGTGAAGCTTGGCGACAGCTCCGTTAGGACCCATCTGCCACAGGTTGATGTGCCGCACAGGGCGTGACTTAGGTGTGGGTCGGCGTGACGTATATAAGGCACAGCTTCATGATCTGAGGTGAACGTCGACAGCCGTTACCGACAGCTGGACATAAGATGACAACGACGTTGCTCTGCAAGCTGTGAGGCTGTTAGCCGTAGGAGGTTGGGTCTAACGGGACATTTTTATTTTTCGGACGTTCCCGTAACGTACCAGTTTGAGGCTTAACGTCTTCAACAAGCACCCACTCGAGAAATTACGCGCTGTACTGGAAGCAACGGGTACCAATTCACGCCGTACCCCCAAACCAAGTAGTTAATTATACGGAGTGCATTCGGTACAGCTGTGGCGGTTTTTCTAGAAAAGTGGCGTATACCTCCCGACTAGCAGATACTGGCCGCTCGGAATATGAAAACCTGCGTTCGCGTCAAAGTTAAAGCTCAACGTGTCAAAGTCCCAACTGTGCGCGAGTCAAAGTCCAAACTTAGACGACAACCACGTAATCGCCATTCAACCATTATTGTTGTGTACAGAGGGGGGCATGATTTTTGTTCCGTGGCCTCTTAGTCTTAGGCGCACCTCTTTGGCAACTAGGCTTTACAGCTGCCACTGAGGTACGCGATACAGGAGTCATATCAGTACAAACAGCACAGACATACAGTAACGTGCCCAGTGCTTCTTACTGCGTCCTCTAGATGCCATGATCATTATCCTTTGCCGATTGCATCCTCTTTTTCATTCTGTTATCCAGCTTGAGAGCCACGGCCAATCTCTCCCGTTATTACTACAATATACATTAGCGCATGCGTGAGATTATACTATTGTGATTAGGGTGCTGAAATTACACCCGTTGGCTTCCGGTGCTGCCACAGTTTTCTCGTAATAATGTAAAAGCCTAATAAACCTTTTTTCAGCATCGTAATAGCGGCTGCCGCGTTGAACTATAAAATTGCAGTGCGGAACGTTCCTCAAAAGTCTTGCTATCGGGAAACTTGTACAAAATACATTCTAGACCTCCAGTCTCTCCCTCATTCACCCGTCACCACCTCCTTTCTCATGAAAGCCGCCGTAGCGGGTGCATAAACCTTAGATTAACGGGCAGTGGTGGAAACGGCTCTTCCCTTCTTGTTAGTTTCGTTGCTTCCTCACTGGTAGCATTGTGCTCGTAACGTCGTCAGCCTAAAACTCCACTCTCCTTTCCTTTGTGAGGTTTCAGCAGCGAAGCTCTTTAAGCTTTGACTTCTGCCTTGAGGCGTTACCAGTCATCGTTTAAGTAGAGGTGTGAAAATTCTATTCCAAAAGATGGGGGGGAAGTGGCGAAGGAGCGAAAAGCATACGAGCCGGTCTTGGCAATGCAGGCTCAAAACGTGTGTTCGCGAAATTCCCAATAATTGAACCTCCGACCTTTACACCACGAAACTCGCAACCGAACCACTGAGTCAGTCCAAAGGCCCAAGAAATACGGGGTTAGCAGCGGCGGAAAACGATAACATGTACAATCAATTGGAAAGAAGCAATAGTTGTGTTCGCCCGCCGTGCGCAATACACACAAGGAAAAAAGGTCAGGACGATATTTTCACATCTAATAAACCCAAATGGGTTATTTTGAAAAGGACAAAATAAAAAAACTTAACAAGGCATGCCCACAGCGTGTAGAAAGATTCCATGCCGTCTTACCACGCCACCCCATTACTAGACGGGATGGCAAATACGAACACATATTTGAGAGGCTGGAAATAAATAACAATAAAATAAAAAAGCGAGAACTGAACCCCCAAATAAAGCTCAACAGAAAACAAAAATGAACGAAGCTTATACTAACGCGCAAGACGTCAGTGTACCGAAGCTGTACGCAACCTGCGCGACCATCATGAATCCTTAAGACTACGATTACCACCGATGTGCTTCTTTGCTGCGCCAACGATCTTTAGTTCAGCATTGTTTGATAGTTCTGAGCTTCTTTCAACTTTTTGGAAGCGATTATCATTGGACATCACCTTGTTGTGGCGTAAGCTTGACTTGCCGTTCTCTTTCCGAGCAAGCGTTGCCGTGGTTGCGGTGAACGCGGGGTTTTTTCTCGATCCCAGAAAGTGTTGCCACGATTACTGCGAACGGTAGAGTTGTATTTTGGCCAATCTTGACCAATATCTGTAAGCGGATATGCTTGGCTTCAAAAACGTGCTTAGGGGACGCTGAGTGGTCGCCACAAGGCACGCAGACATGAGTGCTCGGGATTTTATTGGTTTTGGTAAATGCTGGGCGGTAGCCGCAGTCTTGGCCAATCTCCCTGTGTGGGTATGCTCGGCATGACAAACGTGCACTGGGGACGCTAGGGTGCGCCGCAAGGCGCGCACACACCAGCGCTAGGCATTTTGCTGGTTTCGTTAACTGCCGGGCAATCGCCGCGAGCGCCCCAAGCTCCCAGGCGCGCACTCGAAACTTTCTTGGTGTTTTTAACTGCGGACACAAAAAATTACGATTTGCTAAACAGCTTCGCTGTTTAACGAAAAGACGCTACCTTCAGAAATAAAAAGAAAGGAATCAAGGAAAATAACACTTCCAGTGGTCGAAATCGAACCCAGGAATGTTCCGTGGGGGGAATTTGGCCTTTTCGTAGACTTTTCACCTGTAGTCATTGTCAAAAGTGAAACAGGGAATCTCTAATATATGCGGCGAATTTTAGGAGTCTCGAACTAAAAAAAAAATTGGTATCAGTAAGGTAACTCTGATAAGCTAAAAAATTGGTAACTTTGACATCGCATTATATGTTACTTCGTTTGCTTTGAAAAGTTTCCTTGCATGACGTCGGATTTATGCTCAAATAACTGCAGTCGTGCTAGCACAAGCCACAAGCACCCCAGACCACTTCTTATCCAGTTCATAAAATAACAGAGGAGTGTAGAGGAAGGAATACTCTATGAGAAAGACCTTCTAAAGTGTGAAGCGGCGCCGGCTTAAGGGCTGAAGCCGGTTCATACTCATTCCTGCACAAAATACAAAAACGTATTTCGAATGCACCTTAGTCCGGGTGCTGTCAACAAGAGATGGCGCCTGCACTTCCCGGCGCTGTTCTAAATTTACTTTAGTTACCCAAAACTGTCTAGTTCTTTTGGGTAGCCAGTCTAGTACGCCCGTAGCTTGGTCCAATAAAAGTAGTCAATGTAATCATTTAGAGACTTCTCTTGTGCATGTGGGAATTAACAACACTCAAACCTACACCAGTCGCACATCAACTGAGCAAGCATCAAATATGAAATCTAAACTTCAGTTCCAATGCAAGAAGGAGTAACTTTAACGTAGCTCAGATTACTGAAATTTGAGCCCACATAGGTGCTGCTTCCTGAGCTCGTTTGTACAAGTACAGCAAAGCAAACCACAAGTATTTGAAAATATTTTATAAAAGACGGCATTTATGCAGGTTTGAATGAAAAGCCTGCTTAGGCTATCACAGCTCTTTTAAATTACACAGGAAATAACAAAATAGCCTAAAATAATGCACATACACAAAACATGTTTCATTTTTTACTATGCCTTGTTACAACAGAGGATTGCTAGACTAACAGGAATCAAAATAAATCCCAAGTTTCGTCAAGGCCAGCTTTGCTAACCTGCTGTAACAAGGTCAAACACGTGTATTGCTATAACTTTTGAAGGCTTTTTTTCCCCTGCTTGCTGCTTTTCTAAAACAGTCGTCTTACATAAGAACTCCACGAAGTCAATCCGCGCAGCGCATCCGCGAGAAGGCTTTTCACCTTCCACCGCTTTTCTGGGGAGGTCAGGATGCGGCTCTAGCCGAGAGAATTGTTCCCGGCCGGGGAAATGTTGTTTCAGTCCGAGCGGCGCTACAGGTCCCTCGTGAAACCACAGTATCTTTAGATTTTCAGGGGTAATTACCGCATTAGTGCGCGCAAGGCGCGATTGAGTTGTTGTAGGGGATTTGCGCCCTCTTCGAGGTAGTTCGAAGGATCAGCGACTATGAAAGAGCCATGGGCACACCGCAGTATCTCGGGAAGTTGCACTGCTTGAAGTTACAGATTACGCGCGCAGTTCGTCACGACACAGTCTATCGCTGATCTGGCCGGAATGGGTCGACGGGAGTGCCAGGTCCGCACACATCGTTTTGACAAAGACAGCAATGTCTTCATTGCTGGGCATTATTTCGTCGCGCGCCGTATGGACAATACCTGAGAGAAGTCGGCGTTCAGAGTTGCTTAAGTGGGTCGGTTTCGAACTCTCTTATACTTATGCTTTGATGAATACCTGGGAGTGAGAGTGAACGTGGATCACGTGACTGTTTGTGAAAAATTTTTGGGTTTTGTTGACCTGGCCAGTGAGCGGCCCATTGTGTGTTAGTAAGTCCTCGAGGCGTAGTTTTGTCTAATAAAACCGAAGTGTTTGGTGTTATTGGGCAGTCATAGCGTAAGCTGGAAAGGCGATTTAGAGAAGCTTGAGTAAGGTCAGTTGCCCGAACAAAAGTGAATGAGGAGCCCCTCGTGAGTTTGGTATACTTAGCTGGTATCGTTGAAGCATTTCTCTGTTTTTTATGCGAACATGGTATATAAGAATCGTCTAGGAGCATTTGCCTGTATTCTTTATATCTCCATATATTTTCCTGCCGTATGATATACTCGTAAAAAGTATTATATATATATATATATATATATATATAATATATATATATATATATATATATATATATATATATATATATATATATATGTATATATACGGATAATATACGATTTTCTAACTTTTTTTCTCCTCAGGGCTAACCGACACCGCATTTTATTTCTTGAAATGAAAGTTACGTTAATGCAACGACAAGTTCCAAAGTTGGAAATGGAACTGGAACGCGTTTCTTTCGCAATTAAGGAACTTGTAACAGGATCTCGTTTGAAAATTGGAAAGAGAACGAGGAGCGAGGTTTCGTTCCTGTTTTAGAGGAACGTGTACAACACTGGTATAGGCAACCTGCAATTAAGTTTGAGGAGCAGGTCGCGCCTTCTGGCGGCTGAAGGTGTTCGCTCGCGGATGCCCGCGTTCGCTGCTGCTGCGTGAGCGTGGACTATTCGGGAATTTAATTTGTTTTTTTAATTTTCTGGTGATGTTTCTGCACCTGATTGTTCGATGGCGTCATCGCAATGATGCGACCACTGCAAAGGCGCAAAGAAAAAACTGGGCGCAGATACTGTTGCCTAAAATGCCACAGTCACGAAGGCACGCCAGGCCCAAAGCTTTTTACAGCTTCCCGTCGCAGCCGTTGGAGAAAACCTGAAAACAGAAGAGGATTGTCGCCGTGCTGCGAGTAAAGTAAGTGAACTCTCTTAGTTCTGGCAATCGCGGCACGTTGCTAACGCCACTAAGGAAGCGTCAGTCTGCATTTGGTACCAGGCGGTCGCCTCGACATCGTAGCTTACCGTTTGTTTAACGTCTGGTGGTTTGTAGTTAAATACCTTCAAATCTAATTGACAAATGTCATTGTTTCCGCTTCTTTTCAACTCCGTGTGCTCACACTTGTGGTCTGTAGGTGTATTCGAGAGAGTAATTACCTAACCACTCGCGACGTGCTTAGCCATCCTCTGTTTCGTCATTGTGCACGGTTGGCGTCTGCAGTCGAGATATGGACAGGGCCCGGCGCTTTCGCTCGCGTTTCTCATTCGTGGACCACTTCGCTGTTCATTTATGCTGATTAAAAAGGACTGCAATATAAGTAAATAACGCGTGGGACAATATTAAAGATGACGGAAACATTGCTACGTTCAAGCAAAGAAGAAAAATACATATGCGCAGTGTATTTTCTTTTTAGTCACGTCTTCTTTATGACACAGCTTGATATTACTGCACTTTGACGTCATTCCTCATTTTTTACTTGCTTCAATTCGGAGGATCCTTCAATCTGGCAACCAAGTCGGGACTCAAGTGTGTACTCCAGTGGTCTAGTAAATACCATTCGAATAAAACTCAACTGCGCCAAAACGCTTGCTGTGCCGTATCGATCCACGCTGTCATATCAACAAGTGCACCTGCGAGAAGTTCAATTTTCCATGGCCTCACCGTCAGCTGCGAATTGATTTCGGCGAGGAGGTAACTGAGGCACATGGCGAGACGAAGTACAAAAAGGTACAATTCCCGGATCCCGTAAACATGCTTGCTTTGGAACAAGCGGCGTTCTTCCTACTGGATTTACGGCTTACTTGAAACCGCAACGCAAGCCTCGCGAATTGGCGGGCGCACAGTTTTTCACCGTATGCTGCTTGGCTGTAACGGCATATTCAAGTGTAACATTTGCAGCAAACGCAGCAGAAAGATATCCTCGGCAAAGCCTAGCGCTGCGGACCGTTAAAAACGCTGAGAAGATGGATTCCCGAATCACGGAAAGCAATGCTAACATGGCTGCAGCCCCGCACCTAGCACCTACGTGTTTCTCGCCGCTGCCGTTGGCGGCGCGCATGTCAGTGCGATGGAGGCGCCGCCCCACAATTGCAGGGTGCCTACACAAGAAGGGGAAGGCCAATAACACGAATGACGGATGAAACACTGAACTTGAGGGTTGACTGTGAACTCAGGTAGCGCAGGACTGGAGCTGTTGCAGGTCATTGGGAGAGGCCTTCGTCCTGCAGTGGGCTTGAGCAGGCTGATGACTATTATGACTTCAACATGTTCAGGGCAAGCTAAACTAATCCGCAACCTAGGAATGCAAATATTGCTGTGTTTAAAATTCACATTATTTCTAAAATATTGAATACCTCGAACAATAAAACTGTATGAAATATTGAATCACAGAGCGAACATTATTAGCCAATTATTTTGAAGGTTCACGTATTCAGAACCCTGAACTGATTTTCCCCTAACCTTTGTCACTTTCTAATGAATATTAATTCAAATTTCTTGCTTTTTCGAGGTGACTCTAAATATTATAGGTTTTTCTGGTGATCAGACACGCAGGAGATCTGCTTCTTTGTCTAAACTTTGGCCAGGATGCATCTTATGCGTAAGCATTACACCACTAGGTTAAGCAGCCATCTGCATTAGGCCGATGACTTGGGCTATTTGATGCATGATCACAATAATTCGGATCAGTGCTACCAAAGGCACGAAAACCCAACACTTTTTGTTTTCTAACAACTGGAGATGTTTTTTGCAAGCTACACTAAACGTACCAAGCAAGGAAAGGGCGAAAAGCATGGAAAATAGCAAATAAAACAAACTGCCTGTGCCGACACGCAGACTCGGATGGTTTACACTGAAGCCGGTCATTCTCACTTTTACCTAGGCTGTCAGGCATCAAGTTACACAACTTTCTGCTTCGATTCATGCACATATACTCTCAGATTGTCAAACTGGAAACCACCTCTAGGAACACCTCAAATAGAACTTGCGTGCTTGGAACCATGTCAAATTTGGAGTCACAAGTGAAGAAACTTTTTTGGCTGTTTTTCCCGCCTGCTTGGAAAAGGACCTGGTCGACATTTATGCTTAGGGACATAGGAACATTAAGCAGTTGAAACCACCTGTTATTCGCTATGTGCAATAGGTTTCCCACTTGCTGGAGAAAGTGGTGTTGCAGGCTCGAGTGCACGTAATGTTTTCGGCGCCAAAAAAGTGACTGTTCTCAGCCATCAAGTTATTCTCAAGATGTCTAGGCGCATCCTGTGTATGAAATCCCACGAGCGGTACTATCTACCCTTCTAGTGTGGTGTCGTTTGCAACATTCCATTCACGTGTGGAAATACCCTTTTGGGTCATAGGAACCAGCGCCCGAACGACAGCTCGTGTGAGCACCCGCATTCATCAACATTAAAACCGGCAGAATGTTGCTGTACAATGTGAGAATGCGGATCTTTGCACAAACTTCAAGATTTGCGAGTGGCAAGAGTTTACAAAAAATAGTGCGAGCGTAAAATACAAAGCGTATCTAATGCAGAAAGCACGAGGAAATTGTATGTGCATGATATCCATCAATTTACAAACAAAAACTTTTATATATTGATGCCTGGCAACCTAGGTCCGAGTGGGAATAATTAGGGCTTCTGTGCACATAATGCTAGTCACCACCTTTCGTTTTTTAAATTGTGTTTTTTATGTTTTCCTTTTCCCTCTTCGGGGTATGTTTAGTGCAGCTTACAAAATCAACCATCACGTGTTAGCACAAGGCGTCCTGCTCTCTTGTAATGTTTGACAGCAGTGTTTAGAATTATCGTTCTATTGTTTAGGCTGTCCATGCTTGCACAACCGCACTTGCCATAAAACCTAGCTGTTCATAGCAACTTGATATACTAGCACCTTTAACAATACGGTAGCATTTCGCTGCAATCACATGTCCCCAAAACCAGCAGTATAGGTATAGCAGCTATTGCGGACGTTTCTCAAACGGTTTCTATTTGTCTTAAAGAGGACACTGAAGTGAGTTTGAGGATACAGCGTACAGTTAACAAACAAATATTTTAAGCCCGCAATAAATCTGCACGGGCCGTTCACTGTGGCCTCGTGAACTTCTTACAATCGTACAGTTTTGAAACACACCTTAACCATCATATCGTATTAGTTGAAATAATATAATGCCGTAAATGTACCCACTGGAATGCATCACTCTGGGTTTTCAGATGTGTTTTCATCATAGAAAACATTGCAAACAGAGAGCCCTTGGAAAACACTTCTCTCGTAAAAAGAAGCACAGAAATTATCTTAAATTATGTTACATGTAAAACATAGAATATTTACAGAAATCTATAAACTGGTAGCAAGATGAGAGTATTTTCAACTCCGGTCCTCTGCTCCCTACAGTCAAAGGTCACCAGCACCCTAATACTTTTTGCTCCATATATTGAGCATGGAAACATTGTTTGTATCAAGGCCTGCAACAAACGTGTCTGTATTTGATATGGCCAGTTCCTTGAATTTTCCAGGAAATACACAAAGGCCTGAAATAACCCTAATCTTCCTTAAGAAAGTACAACTCGAATATCCTGCTTGTTGCCCATGACAAAATGTCATGAAAACTAATATAAACTGGACTCGGAAGCACTTCTTTTAAAACTGCTTTTTAAAGATTTGTTTTCTGCACCTGGAGTGACGCCTACAAATTTAAGGGATTTTGCTCGTGCAACAGTTTTGCTGAAAGTCGTAAAATGACTTAGACAAGAAAGCTCAGTTTTTGTGGTCTACGAAGTAATTTGATTAGCAGTAATATTCCTGATATACTCAACAGTGCTTCTCTGAAGGATGGGCGCATTTGGGAAGGAGTGGTAGAATATGGACTAGCACGAAAAGCTGTTCTCAACGACATCATATAAAAATAGATAGAAAGTGCGCATAGAGTCGACACTGCTTCATTTGTCTGCTTCATTCGTCAGCTCCTGAGGTCCTCCGGTTTCACAATCAGCCACCGCCAGAACTACTTTCCACTCCATTCCTCAAGGACCTCCTTGTGTAATATTCTTCCTGCGGCAGTGTCGGGTCAACATCTTTACGGGTCTCCTGTGTTCAAAACTCACAATCTAAGCCTTCGTTATTATTTTATGCCAGAAACGTTTTAGCCACAAGGAAGCTTTTAGCTGTACTTGAGAAGACTAGGCAAAAGTTTTAAATTTATTCTAAATATTGTCTAACAGATGCAAAGTTGAAGACGTGTTCGTTGCACACATTTTCGTATCATTTCAGTGAACTCCAATCCGTCATACTCGCATTTTTGCACTGAACCAGAGCTTTGCAGGACACAAATGAAAAATATTTTTTTTCTGAATAAGAATCTAAGGACGTGAAGCAGGAATTTTGGGCATGGAGTAACCACGATAGCAATAATTTTTCCTAGCGGGTTTAGCGGTTGCATTCCATTCTAGCGAACTAAAATAACAATGACATAGAGCACGCTTGAAATATCTGCACTTTGTGAGCTATCAATACTTAAGGATACTTAAAATGTTGATTAGAGTGGCAGCCCCTTACCTGATTTAAAATGGTCACTCATGTATAAATTGTTGTCAGAACAGCCTTCACACTGTTCGGAGTAATACAAACAGAAATTCAAGCGTAAACATTCAAGCATATTGCTTGACTCCGCAAGCATAAGTCTCACAAGCAAGCATCAAATTTTATTACACTCCGGCATTTCGGGCCTTTTGAGACATAGACACCATGTTCATGTTGGCCCCACCCTTTCATAAGTGTCCCCTGGTCAAATCGAATGCACGCAGACGCAGAACGACAAGTTTTTAAACAGCTTTAGAGAACATTGTTATAATGCCCATTCTCTAACATGCAAAAACAAATGTGGTATATTCATCTGAAATGCGCGTGATAGGGAGCGTGCTATAGGCTGCCGTATTTCAGCACTTGTGTTCCACACACTCAACGCCGCATTCACAGTGGTTTTCAGGTGTAATACATCAAAAGCACCGGATTTATCGCTTCGGTGAACTGTCGAGTTTTTTTTCTGACCGACGGTGCAAAACAGAGCCGTTAGATAGGGAACACAACAAACGCTCTAGAGACCAGCTTGACGTGGGTTGCATGCACGAGGGCAAAACAACTCTGCACTAAACAATATCGACGGGATTCACAAGTTAGGGCTAGAAAAGTGAAGGCCAATGCATATGAATCGCTCGTTTACAGTTGAGGCACGCTTTACTCCACGCGAGCAACCTAGCACAGCGTATATAACTTTTTCGGCCTAAGCCCAGAAACCTAACAAAGCCAACTATTTTACTCGTTATCATTAGCAGGGACAGTACTCACGGAAAAAAAACTGTGGTCGACGTTTCTGTCTTAAGCTTCAGTAAAACTCAAAAGGGAAATGTGCCGCAAAATCTGCTGTGAAAAAAGCCTGATTTGCAGGTCAGCGGCGGTCTTGTGTTGGCTCTTAGCGAGAGACGTTTTGCCAGCGGTTCACTTCAGCAAAGGTTCGACCACGGGTGCAATCACTTCGGTGCTGCTTCCTGGCGTGTACGGCAGATGATTGCGTTGAGACGAGCGAGCTTAGTTTGTGCAACGTGAGAGGCAGAGTTTGTAACCTGGACCGCAAAAGCGCGAACGCGTTCCACTTCCCGCTGGCGTTTCTCTTCGCACGAAATCAGCCATGTTCATGGCATTTGCCCATTGGTGTCGCTGCATTTTTGCGGCGGGTATTCAACACGCGGCAATCGCACTGAGCTACGACGTAGCTTACGGGGCCCGATCGAGGTGCCAACTGTCGGCGCTCGTTAGCGTCATGATGCACTGCTTCGTTTCACCTACCCTGGACGGCAGCACCATCCTCGTCAATAAAACTTCTTCTGTCGTTTTTTTTTATGTTCTTCATACTTGAAATCATTTCCGCGACGGATATGACGGCTCCGAAATCTCTGTGTATCCCGTCATGAAACCCTTTCGGGGTAAAACACGATGAAACTCTCTTTGTTCCGGCTTGGCACGAAACCTTAGTACGCCCTGGAATTGCTGGAGCGGAAAACTCCAGTAGACGGTTTCAGGTGGTGCGCAATGAATATCACACAACACAATTCGAACCCGTGTCACGCCATGCCCATCTGGTAACAGTTTTGTAGGGGAATTCAGCATCAGAAATGCAGCGAGCCGCACTTCTGGCTTAGCGCTACCCGCTCAATCCACTTGTCTCAGTAGTGGATTGGATTGGTCTGCCTTGTCCTATTATTAGTATTTATGATTTTGTATGATTTTGAAATCAGACTTTTTGTGTTCCAACATGTTTTTTTTGGCTCAAACTTTCACAATGTACACGTTGCACGTTTTTAGACTATGTGTATTTTAAGAACACAAGGCAGTGATATTTATTTATTTATTTATTTATGTATTTGTTTATTTATTTATTATTTTTAAATTTTTTTATTTATTTATAACGTGCTGTCCGCCACGTCTTGGTGGCCGAGCCAGGAGTGATACATGCTTGCATACTTGCAGACACGTAACACTGTACAGTTCACTGTACAGAGCTATGATCAAAATGAAATGACGACATAACAGGCTTGCGTGGGACATGCATGTACTCGGGTTGCAGAAGCATCACAAGAGCGGTATCGAAATACAATCCAGGTTTTGTTCACAACACAAAAAAGCACGCTAAGAGGAATTGAAACCTGTACATGTGACCAGACAACTTCCAGTACAGGCAGGCAGTGACTGCTGATAAGAATGCGTCAGGCGCTGCAATGCTGGTTACTTCATGGGGTAGTTTATTCCAATCGGGAATCGTTCGTGGAAAGAAAGAATAACGCCGAGACTTTGTTTTTGTAAGCGCCATAATTATAGTTTTATCATGGTTATTGCGAGTTTTTCGCGATGGTATGAAGTGCCTGTGAGTGTGAAATGCGAATCTTGGGTGTCCATTGATTATGTTCTACAGGAATTTTATGCGATGTATCCTTCCACGGGAATCTAGTGTGGGAAGAGCGGATCTATTGCGGAGTTCAGTGACTGAAACGTGTCTACTGTACGTGTGGTAAATAAACCGAAGGGGCTCATTCTGGATTCGTTCAAGCAAGTGTTTTTCTGTTTGTGTGTGAGGATCCTATACAACGTTGGGATATTCCAACGATGGGCGCACCAATGAAGTGTAAGCGACTAGTTTTGTCTTGCTGGTACACTGTCTCATGTGATGCCTTAAAAACCACGATCGCAGTGGCGCTGCTGATGCTATAACTTCGATGTGCGTTTTCCAGCTCCAATTAAGAGTAATTGTGAGTAGACACGTACGTGTCTACTGTACGTGTGGTAAATAAATCGAAGGGGCTCATTTTGGATTTGTTCAAGCAAGCGTTTTTCAGTTTGTGTGTGAGGATCCTATACAACGTTGGGCTATTCTAACAATGGGCGCACCAATGAATTGTAAACGACTAGTTTTGTCTTGCTGGTACACCGTCTCATGTGATGCCTTAAAAACCACGATCGCAGTGGCGCTGCTGATGCTATACCTTCGATGTGCGTTTTCCAGCTCCAATTAGGAGTGATTGTGAGTAGACACGTACGTGTCTACTGTACGTGTGGTAAATAAATCGAAGGGGCTCATTTTGGATTTGTTCAAGCAAGCGTTTTTCAGTTTGTGTGTGAGGATCCTATACAACGTCAGGATATTCTAACAATGGGCGCACCAATGAATTGTAAACGACTAGTTTTGTCTTGCTGGTACACTGTCTCATGTGATGCCTTAAAAACCACGATCGCAGTGGCGCTGCTGATGCTATAACTTCGATGTGCGTTTTCCAGCTCCAATTAAGAGTGATTGTGAGTAGACACGTACGTGTCTACTGTACGTGTGGTAAATAAATCGAAGGGGCTCATTTTGGATTTGTTCAAGCAAGCGTTTTTCAGTTTGTGTGTGAGGATCCTATACAACGTTGGGCTATTCTAACAATGGGCGCACCAATGAATTGTAAACGACTAGTTTTGTCTTGCTGGTACACCGTCTCATGTGATGCCTTAAAAACCACGATCGCAGTGGCGCTGCTGATGCTATAACTTCGATGTGCGTTTTCCAGCTCCAATTAAGAGTAATTGTGAGTAGACACGTACTTGTCTACTGTACGTGTGGTAAATAAATCGAAGGGGCTCATTTTGGATTTGTTCAAGCAAGCGTTTTTCAGTTTGTGTGTGAGGATCCTATACAACGTTGGGCTATTCTAACAATGGGCGCACCAATGAATTGTAAACGACTAGTTTTGTCTTGCTGGTACACCGTCTCATGTGATGCCTTAAAAACCACGATCGCAGTGGCGCTGCTGATGCTATACCTTCGATGTGCGTTTTCCAGCTCCAATTAGGAGTGATTGTGAGTAGACACGTACGTGTCTACTGTACGTGTGGTAAATAAATCGAAGGGGCTCATTTTGGATTTGTTCAAGCAAGCGTTTTTCAGTTTGTGTGTGAGGATCCTATACAACGTCAGGATATTCTAACAATGGGCGCACCAATGAATTGTAAACGACTAGTTTTGTCTTGCTGGTACACTGTCTCATGTGATGCCTTAAAAACCACGATCGCAGTGGCGCTGCTGATGCTATAACTTCGATGTGCGTTTTCCAGCTCCAATTAAGAGTGATTGTGAGTAGACACGTACGTGTCTACTGTACGTGTGGTAAATAAATCGAAGGGGCTCATTTTGGATTTGTTCAAGCAAGCGTTTTTCAGTTTGTGTGTGAGGATCCTATACAACGTTGGGCTATTCTAACAATGGGCGCACCAATGAATTGTAAACGACTAGTTTTGTCTTGCTGGTACACCGTCTCATGTGATGCCTTAAACACCACGATCGCAGTGGCGCTGCTGATGCTATAACTTCGATGTGCGTTTTCCAGCTCCAATTAAGAGTAATTGTGAGTAGACACGTACGTGTCTACTGTACGTGTGGTAAATAAATCGAAGGGGCTCATTTTGGATTTGTTCAAGCAAGCGTTTTTCAGTTTGTGTGTGAGGATCCTATACAACGTTGGGCTATTCTAACAATGGGCGCACCAATGAATTGTAAACGACTAGTTTTGTCTTGCTGGTACACCGTCTCATGTGATGCCTTAAAAACCACGATCGCAGTGGCGCTGCTGATGCTATACCTTCGATGTGCGTTTTCCAGCTCCAATTAGGAGTGATTGTGAGTAGACACGTACGTGTCTACTGTACGTGTGGTAAATAAATCGAAGGGGCTCATTTTGGATTTGTTCAAGCAAGCGTTTTTCAGTTTGTGTGTGAGGATCCTATACAACGTCAGGATATTCTAACAATGGGCGCACCAATGAATTGTAAACGACTAGTTTTGTCTTGCTGGTACACTGTCTCATGTGATGCCTTAAAAACCACGATCGCAGTGGCGCTGCTGATGCTATAACTTCGATGTGCGTTTTCCAGCTCCAATTAAGAGTGATTGTGAGTAGACACGTACGTGTCTACTGTACGTGTGGTAAATAAATCGAAGGGGCTCATTTTGGATTTGTTCAAGCAAGCGTTTTTCAGTTTGTGTGTGAGGATCCTATACAACGTTGGGCTATTCTAACAATGGGCGCACCAATGAATTGTAAACGACTTAGTTTTGTCTTGCTGGTACACTGCCTCATGTGATGCCTTAAAAACCCCAATCGCAGTGGCGCTGCTGATGCTATAACTTCGATGCGCGTTTTTCAGCTCCAATTAGGAGTGATTGTGAGTAGACACGTACGTGTCTACTGTACGTGTGGTAAATAAATCGAAGGGGCTCATTTTCGATTTGTTCAAGCAAGCGTTTTTCAGTTTGTGTGTGAGGATCCTATACAACGTCAGGATATTCTAACAATGGGCGCACCAATGAATTGTAAACGACTAGTTTTGTCTTGCTGGTACACTGCCTCATGTGATGCCTTAAAAACCCCAATCGCAGTGGCGCTGCTGATGCTATAACTTCGATGCGCGTTTTTCAGCTCCAATTAGGAGTGATTGTGTGATTGTGAGTAGACACGTACGTGTCTACTGTACGTGTGGTAAATAAATCGCAGGGGCTCATTTTGGATTCGTTCAAGCAAGTGTTTTCTGTTTGTGTGTGAGGATCCTATACAACGTTGGGATATTCCAACAATGGGCGCACCAATGAAGTGTAAGCGACTAGTTTTGTCTTGCTGGTACACAGTCTCATGTGATGCCTTAAAAACCACGATCGCAGTGGCGGTGCTGATGCTATACCTTCGATGTGCGTTTTCCAGCTCCAATTAGGAGTGATTGTGAGTAGACACGTACGTGTCTACTGTACGTGTGGTAAATAAATCGAAGGGGCTCATTTTGGATTCGTTTAAGCAAGTGTTTTTCTGTTTGTGTGTGAGGATCCTATACAACGTTGGGATATTGCAACAATGGGCGCACTAATGAAGTGTAAGCGACTAGTTTTGTCTTGCTGGTACACTGTTTCGTGTGATGCCTTAAAAACCACAATCGCAGTGGCGCTGCTGATGCTATACCTTCGATCTGCGTTTTCCAGCTCCAATTAGGAGAGATTGTGAGTAGACACGTACGTGTCTACTGTACGTGTGGTAAATAAATCGAAGGGGCTCATTTTGGATTCGTTTAAGCAAGTGTTTTTCTGTTTGTGTGTGAGGATCCTATACAACGTTGGGATATTCAACAATGGGCGCACCAATGAATTGTAAACGACTAGTTTTGTCTTGCTGGTACACTGCCTCATGTGATGCCTTAAAAACCACAATCGCAGTGGCGCTGCTGATGCTATAACTTCGATGTGCGTTTTTCAGCTCCAATTAGGAGTGATTGTGTGATTGTGAGTAGACACGTACGTGTCTACTGTACGTGTGGTAAATAAATCGCAGGGGCTCATTTTGGATTCGTTCAAGCAAGTGTTTTTCTGTTTGTGTGTGAGGATCCTATACAACGTTGGGATATTCCAACAATGGGCGCACCAATGAAGTGTAAGCGACTAGTTTTGTCTTGCTGGTACACTGTCTCATGTGATGCCTTAAAAACCACGATCGCAGTGGCGCTGCTGATGCTATACCTTCGATCTGCGTTTTCCAGCTCCAATTAGGAGAGATTGTGAGTAGACACGTACGTGTCTACTGTACGTGTGGTAAATAAATCGAAGGGGCTCATTTTGGATTCGTTTAAGCAAGTGTTTTTCTGTTTGTGTGTGAGGATCCTATACAACGTTGGGATATTGCAACAATGGGCGCACTAATGAAGTGTAAGCGACTAGTTTTGTCTTGCTGGTACACTGTCTCATGTGATGCCTTAAAAACCACGATCGCAGTGGCGCTGCTGATTCTATACCTTCGATGTGCGTTTTCCAGCTCCAATTAGGAGTGATTGTGAGTAGACACGTACGTGTCTACTGTCCGTGTGGTAAATAAATCGAAGGGGCTCATTTTGGATTCGTTTAAGCAAGTGTTTTTCTGTTTGTGTGTGAGGATCCTATACAACGTTGGGATATTGCAACAATGGGCGCACTAATGAAGTGTAAGCGACTAGTTTTGTCTTGCTGGTACACTGTCTCATGTGATGCCTTAAAAACCACAATCGCAGTGGCGCTGCTGATTCTATACCTTCGATCTGCGTTTTCCAGCTCCAATTAGGAGAGATTGTGAGTAGACACGTACGTGTCTACTGTACGTGTGGTAAATAAATCGAAGGGGCTCATTTTGGATTCGTTTAAGCAAGTGTTTTTCTGTTTGTGTGTGAGGATCCTATACAACGTTGGGATATTGCAACAATGGGCGCACCAATGAAGTGTAAGCGACTAGTTTTGTCTTGCTGGTACACTGTCTCATGTGATGCCTTAAAAACCACGATCGCAGTGGCGCTGCTGATGCTATACCTTCGATCTGCGTTTTCCAGCTCCAATTAGGAGAGATTGTGAGTAGACACGTACGTGTCTACTGTACGTGTGGTAAATAAATCGAGGGGCTCATTTTGGATTCGTTTAAGCAAGTGTTTTCTGTTTGTGTGTGAGGATCCTATACAACGTTGGGATATTGCAACAATGGGCGCACCAATGAAGTGTAAGCGACTAGTTTTGTCTTGCTGGTACACTGTCTCATGTGATGCCTTAAAAACCACGATCGCAGTGGCGCTGCTGATGCTATACCTTCGATCTGCGTTTTCCAGCTCCAATTAGGAGAGATTGTGAGTAGACACGTACGTGTCTACTGTACGTGTGGTAAATAAATCGAAGGGGCTCATTTTGGATTCGTTTAAGCAAGTGTTTTTCTGTTTGTGTGTGAGGATCCTATACAACGTTGGGATATTGCAACAATGGGCGCACTAATGAAGTGTAAGCGACTAGTTTTGTCTTGCTGGTACACTGTCTCATGTGATGCCTTAAAAACCACAATCGCAGTGGCGCTGCTGATTCTATACCTTCGATGTGCGTTTTCCAGCTCCAATTAGGAGTGATTGTGAGTAGACACGTACGTGTCTACTGTCCGTGTGGTAAATAAATCGAAGGGGCTCATTTTGATTCGTTTAAGCAAGTGTTTTTCTGTTTGTGTGTGAGGATCCTATACAACGTTGGGATATTGCAACAATGGGCGCACTAATGAAGTGTAAGCGACTAGTTTTGTCTTGCTGGTACACTGTTTCGTGTGATGCCTTAAAAACCACAATCGCAGTGGCGCTGCTGATGCTATACCTTCGATCTGCGTTTTCCAGCTCCAATTAGGAGAGATTGTGAGTAGACACGTACGTGTCTACTGTACGTGTGGTAAATAATCGAAGGGCTCATTTTGGATTCGTTTAAGCAAGTGTTTTTCTGTTTGTGTGTGAGGATCCTATACAACGTTGGGATATTGCAACAATGGGCGCACTAATGAAGTGTAAGCGACTAGTTTTGTCTTGCTGGTACACTGTCTCATGTGATGCCTTAAAAACCACGATCGCAGTGGCGCTGCTGATTCTATACCTTCGATGTGCGTTTTCCAGCTCCAATTAGGAGTGATTGTGAGTAGACACGTACGTGTCTACTGTCCGTGTGGTAAATAAATCGAAGGGGCTCATTTTGGATTTGTTCAAGCAAGCGTTTTTCAGTTTGTGTGTGAGGATCCTATACAACGTTGGGCTATTCTAACAATGGGCGCACCAATGAATTGTAAACGACTACTTTTGTCTTGCTGGTACACTGTCTCATGTTATGCCTTAAAAACCACGATCGCAGTGGCGCTGCTGATGCTATACCTTCGATGTGCGTTTTCCAGCTCCAATTAGGAGTGATTGTGAGTAGACACGTACGTGTCTACTGTACGTGTGGTAAAAAATCGAAGGGGCTCATTTTGGATTTGTTCAAGCAAGCGTTTTTCAGTTTGTGTGTGAGGATCCTATACAACGTCAGGATATTCTAACAATGGGCGCACCAATGAATTGTAAACGACTAGTTTTGTCTTGCTGGGACACTGCCTCATGTGATGCCTTAAAAACCACAATTGCAGTGGCGCTGCTGATGCTATAACTTCGATGTGCGTTTTTCAGCTCCAATTAGGAGTGATTGTGTGATTGTGAGTAGACACGTACGTGTCTACTGTACGTGTGGTAAATAAATCGCAGGGGCTCATTTTGGATTCGTTCAAGCAAGTGTTTTTCTGTTTGTGTGTGAGGATTCTATACAACGTTGGGATATTCCAACAATGGGCGCACCAATGAAGTGTAAGCGACTTGTTTTGTCTTGCTGGTACACAGTCTCATGTGATGCCTTAAAAACCACGATCGCAGTGGCGGTGCTGATGCTATACCTTCGATGTGCGTTTTCCAGCTCCAATTAGGAGAGATTGTGAGTAGACACGTACGTGTCTACTGTACGTGTGGTAAATAAATCGAAGGGGCTCATTTTGGATTTGTTTAAGCAAGTGTTTTTCTGTTTGTGTGTGAGGATCCTATACAACGTTGGGATATTGCAGCAATGGGCGCACTAATGAAGTGTAAGCGACTAGTTTTGTCTTGCTGGTACACTGTTTCGTGTGATGCCTTAAAAACCACAATGGCAGTGGCGCTGCTGATGCTATACCTTCGATCTGCGTTTTCCAGCTCCAATTAGGAGAGATTGTGAGTAGACACGTACGTGTCTACTGTACGTGTGGTAAATAAATCGAAGGGGCTCATTTTGGATTCGTTTAAGCAAGTGTTTTTCTGTTTGTGTGTGAGGATTCTATACAACGTTGGGATATTGCAACAATGGGCGCACTAATGAAGTGTAAGCGACTAGTTTTGTCTTGCTGGTACACTGTTTCGTGTGATGCCTTAAAAACCACAATCGCAGTGGCGGTGCTGATGCTATACCTTCGATGTGCGTTTTCCAGCTCCAATTAGGAGAGATTGTGAGTAGACACGTACGTGTCTACTGTACGTGTGGTAAATAAATCGAAGGGGCTCATTTTGGATTCGTTTAAGCAAGTGTTTTTCTGTTTGTGTGTGAGGGTCCTATACAACGTTGGGATATTGCAACAATGGGCGCACTAATGAAGTGTAAGCGACTAGTTTTGTCTTGCTGGTACACTGTTTCGTGTGATGCCTTATAAACCACAATCGCAGTGGCGCTGCTGATGCTATACCTTCGATCTGCGTTTTCCAGCTCCAATTAGGAGTGATTGTGAGTCCAAGGTATTTCTACTGGTTTATGGTAGGTTTAGCAGTGTTGTTTACCCTGCACGTGAATTCTAAGGTTTTTCTTATGTTTTATCCTTATCTTGACGCATTTTGCTATGTTGAGGCTTATTTTCCAGGAGTTACATCACGAAGTATTGACGAATGAACTTTCATTACGGGGGTGTGATCTGTTCTTAATTTAGTGGTCCGGTACACAATGCGATCATCCGCGATAAAAATGACACCGCACGGTAGATTCTGAAGACGTAATTTAGATAAATCAAAAAGAAAAGTGGATTTAGGAAGGAAAAAGCGGTACCCCGGAATACACGGGAGCAGATGTAGAATTTCTATTGGCTCTCGGAACGTTTTGGTATCGGTGGGATCAATAAGAATAAAGCCATGGACGAATTTTTTCATTGGTTATGATTCGGCGAATTTTAAACAGCAAGTGAGAATGAGAAACTCTGTCGAAAGCTTTTTCGAAGTCCAAAAAAACCGCATCAATTTGTCCACCTTGGTCGAGTGTTTTCAGAAAGCCATCAGTAGTGTAGGTTGTGGTTGAAAAGCCTTGCCGAAAACCGTGTTGATTGGTGAAAAAAAGTGGTTACTCTCCAAAAAAGACCTTTTGCCGGTTGTGCATAACAATGAAATGGCGCGGTAGTTTTTCACGTCCTATCTGTCCCCGGACTTATGTATGGGTTGCAATTTTCCCTTCTTCCAATCTACTGGAAGTTCTCCTTATAACAGGCTTTCTCTAAATATTGAGCCTAACTTTCGAACATCACTCGCCATATCGAAAAAGAAAAGCATGAGGTATTTCGTCAGGCCCAGCCGATATTTTGGTGCCCAGATGAATAGCTGAGAAGATGCTTTTCTCTGTTATTATCAAGTCTGGCCGTTCGAGATTGTTCGCATGGAAATCAGAAGGGATATCATGCGTTCGCGCTAAGATAGAAAACCAGTAGTCGTTAAATGACGTCGCTTTGCGGCTGGCATCAGTCACGACAGCGTCCTTGATTTTAATTTTTGTTAGTTTCTCTTTTTTGTCGGAAAGGTGCATCCAAAATTTTCTTGGTTCAGTAGTCAGAAAGCTATGCATTTCTATGAATCATACTGGCACCACTTTTAACGTAAACTTCACTCAAATAAGCTATACAAACAGGAAAAAAGGAAATGGCCATGCGATTTACTATCTCATTCCCCGAATCAGAATCTATGATGCCATACCAGCCAGCTCTGTGATTGGCGGAGGCCAGCAAAAGCAAACACAAATTAGGCAGGGCTAATAAGATTGCCGAACGAGCTATTTGCGCATAAATGTAGGGCACATTTCTTTTAAAGCAGTCATAATGGGGTGATAAACAGTGGGAGTTACGAAAGCACATGTAAACATAGAAGTACCGATGCGCACTGCTGTTGGTACAGCGCGCACTATGCTTGGTTTTGCTGCACAGGACTGCGGGTCTTTTGGCTTGTCTCAGCCGACACTGGCCGATTGACGCAAGCAAAGGTGTCTTAGCTGACCATATTTGTCGAGTGAGCACTATGTTTCACAAAACGATCATTTTCTCACTGAACAAAAACAAGCCAAGTTTAAATATGGCTAAAAACAAACCTGATGCACTAAACGGCTTGCCGCGGCATTGTGGCGCCATCTAGGTTCACTAATGGTAAACGAGGTTTCGGAATCGGCTGTAGAGCGGTCGGTTTCTGTGATGTCATTGCAGACCACGTAAACACGTGATTTACTGCGAAAATGAAAACTTTAACCTAAATTTATTATTTCTCAGTGAATAAAACTGTGAATCAGGACAAGAACTGGGGGAAATATGAAACACGCAATCTTTGGAATAAAACCAACTTGTATTTTGTCTTTATGGCCCCTTTTAGGTATCACAAAAAAGGATCACCCTTACGATGAATACCCGAGCTGAAACTGCCGAGCAGGCATTGAACTCGAGAAAATGTTAGTGCTAATAAAGAGACCGTTAAGAAAGAACATAGGCGTCCACCTTCAAGCATCCGCATTTCAGTGCCCGTGTGAATTCGTTTTGCGTTTCGGATAGAAACGCCGCACAGAACTTTTACTCTAAAACGAAAAGGCTGTAGTTCTTTTTCTTAGGTTGAAATGACTAAGAACAACACTTGGGTGCATGAACATCGTTTTTCTTCGGTGTAAGTGCAGTTGCTGAGCTTCCAAAAAAACTGCGGTATGGTTCTGGCTGTGAAGAATCCACGTGAAATATCTGTCACGTAAACAGCGTTGCGGTTTCATGAAATTGCAAGTACATAGAAAATGGGAAAATACACATAACAATACAAAACGCACTCGAAAATAAAAAAAGCGTACATTTCCCTTTTTCACCGGTATATTGATCATTTCGTAAAGTGCCTTACCCTTTTAACACGTAAGAAACTGTATACTTTATTTTCCGCATTGACGCCATCAATTATTTGAAATTATTAAAGCAGAGGCGCAGGTTTATGTGTCATTGCTACGGAATGGCGGTGTGGCACGCAGTAATAAATGGCTACACGATAGACAGGTTAATTAGACAGTTATACAAAAAGTACAATAAACGTTTGCGGCAGCTTCACTCGTACATCAAGAATGCACACCCGTCCAAGATGAGATGAAAACTGTGCCCTCCTTCTCTGCTCTTGAAGCGTTATGGACAGAACGGTGAATATCATTCCTAGCTAAAGCTAGGGATGGCTGTGTATGAGTCAGACAATATGAGTCAGTTCCGTACCAAAACCCTAGGCCGAACCTTTACGTATATATATATATATATATATATATATATATATATATATATATTTTATATATATATATATATATATAAATTTAGTTCCGTACCATATTCCACACCAAAAACCTACGGCGAACGTATGCGTGTATATATATATCTATTGTTCGAGGCAGATGTGGACTATTTCCACGCTGTGCATAAAAACGATCTTTTCTCAAAGAATGTGGCGTATAGTCCGAAGCCGAGGATACCAGCCTAGCTCGATCCAGTCTGTCTCCGGGCGACCTCTTCGTCTTCGCTTCGGCTTGCCTTGCGCGACCCACTGATGTGGCACATACCCATAGGGGAAATGTACGATGGATCGACCACTAGGTGATCCAGTGCATTGCCATGTGAAATGTCAAGAGGGCCGTGACAATATATATATATATATATATATATATATATATATATATATTGTAAGGCGGGTTTATTGACTTGACAGCGGAAGGAAGGAGGGGCACTCAGAAGTGGCAAACGGATCGGTGGTCCAGCCGGCAGAATGTCTCTAGCACTCCACGAGCTTCATGCCGATGACGTTGCCGCTGCGGTGGCTGACCTTGTTGCCTCGTCGTCGTCTGTACAAACCGGGTGGTCAATCCCCTTGAGCGGGCATACGCCAATCACAAGGACAATGCTGACTCTTGTGGCCGCGTAGCAAATCAGTTGTTCGTTAGTGCTCGCATGGTGGCTGCGCGCCACTTGCTCGTCTTTCGCACTACAATTACCCCCACTACGAAGGGAGCCACCCTGGCGACCTAAGGGCACGTCACGACGGAAGGGTCGTAGTACGGCTTGAGGCGATGCACGTGTACCGTTTCGCGTCTGCGGCAGGCAGGTCAGGCGACGGGGTGAGCGGCTCCACAACGTAATTAACGGAGGAGGTTCGTTCGAGTACGCGGTACGGTCCATGGAACTTGGAAAGGAGCTTGCTAGAACGTCCAGGTGTAGTGGAGGGTACCCAGAGCCATACGAGAGAGCCGGGAGAGAAAGTCACTTGTGGGTTGTCACTGTCACAACGATGTTTTTGGTGGAATTGGTCTTCGGAGGTAAAACTGCGAGCAAGCTGACGACACTCCTCAGCGTGGCTGCGGAGTTGAGAAACAGGCGTGTATTCGGAAGCGTCGGGTCGGTAGGGTAGAATGGTGTCTAGAGGGCAGGATGCTTCACGGCCATAGAGGAGGAAGTAGGGCGAGAACCCTGTAGTAGTCTGCGTCGCGGTGTTATACGCGTAAGTCACGAAGGAGAGAATCGAATCCCAATCGGAGTGGTCAGCAGATACGCACTTGGCGAGCATGTTACCAAGGGCGCGGTTAAATCTCTCCGTCAACCCATTAGTCTGGGGATGGTAGGCTGTAGTGCTGCGGTGGGTGACGTTGCATTCTTTGAGGAGAGCCTCGAGCACTTCTGACAAAAAGACACGGCCCCGGTCAGTGAGAAGTTCCCGTGGTGCGCCATGACGCAGGATAAAATGGTGCAAAATGAAGGTTGCAACTTCGCGCGCTGTGGCAGCCGGTAGCGCGGCAGTCTCAGCGTATCGCGTGAGGTGATCGATGGCGACAATAACCCAACGGTTGCCGCCAGCAGTCAGGGGTAGAGGGCCGTATAAGTCTATCCCGACCCGGTCGAAAGGGCGCGCGGGGCAGGGCAAAGGCTGTAACGGTGCGGTTGGTGACTGCGGCGGAGACTTGCGATGTTGGCATTCTCGTCATGATTTGATGAACTTTGTTACAAAGGAATACATTCCTCGCCAAAAGTAGCGCAGCCGCCACCGCTGGAACGTCTTAAAGACTCCTGCGTGGTCGAATTGCGCATTCGTGTGAAAATTAGCACATATTGTAGAGCGCAGGTGACGAGGGATCACCAACAACCACTTGCGGCCTTCGGGGAGGTAATTCCTGCGATACAGAAGCCCGTCACGAATGGAAAAATGCACGTCATGACGTCACAGTGCCCGCGAGGCGCTAAGTTCCGTAGGGTTCGAAATCATGTCAAAAATGGAAGATACCCAAGGGTCCTTGCGTTGCTGCCCTGCCATGTCCTCAAGTGGTTCAGATGCCTGTGTGCAATCAATGGCTGTAATCTCGGGCGCATTAATGGATAAAGGTGAACGAGATAAAGCATCTGCGTCGCTGTGCTTGCGTCCAGACCGATATATCACTCTGATGTCATACTCCTGAAGGCGAAGAGACCAGCGTGCCAGGCGACCGGAGGGATCCTTCAGCGACGATACCCAACAAAGGGCATGGTGGTCTGTGACCACATCGAAAGTTCGACCGTAGAGGTAAGGTCTGAACTTTGAAATAGCCCACACGATGGCTAAACACTCTTTCTCTGTGACAGAGTAATTATATTCCGCCTTCGTGAGAGTGCGGCTCGCGTATGCGACGACGTACTCGTCGAATCCCGCCTTCCTTTGGGCAAGCACTGCTCCCAGACCTAAACCGCTTGCGTCGGTATGCAGCTCGGTGGGCGCGGAAGGGTCAAAATGACGCAAAATGGGAGGTGACGTAAGTAAGCGGCGTAGGGTTACAAAGGCTTCATCGCAAGCAGGGGACCAGGTCAACAAGTCGTGACTTCCGCTGAGCAACTTCGTCAGAGGCGCAATGACGGACGCAAAGTTGGGCACGAAGCGTCGGAAGTAGGAACAGAGTCCGACGAAACTGCGCAGGGCTTTCACGGTAGTCGGTTTCGGGAAGTCGGCAACAGCTTGGAGTTTAGCAGGGTCGGGAAGAACGCCGTCCTTTGAAACAACATGGCCCAAAATTGTCAGTTTGCGGGCAGCAAAATGACACTTTTTAACATTCAGCTGAAGCCCAGCGTCGGTAAGGCACTGCAGGACTTGTTCCAGGCGACTGAGATGGGTGTCAAAATCAGGCGCAAATACAACGATGTCATCTAAGTAGCATAAACAAGTTTTCCACTTGAGGCCACGCAGAATGTCGTCCATCATGCGCTCAAAAGTGGCAGGCGCATTACATAACCCGAACGGCATCACGTTGAATTCGTATAACCCGTCGGGAGTAACGAACGCGGTCTTAGGCCGGTCTTCGTCTGCCATCGGCACCTGCCAGTAACCCGAGCGGAGGTCTAAGGAAGAGAAGAACTCGGCGCCTTGCAGATAATCTAATGCGTCGTCGATGCGTGGCAACGGGTAAACATCTTACCGGGTGATCTTGTTCAGTCATCGATAATCGACACAAAAACGAACAGACCCATCTTTTTTGCCAACAAGAACGACCGGTGAAGCCCACGGGCTGTTAGATGGCCTAATGAAACCACGGTGAAGCATTTCATCAACGTGCGTTTCGATCACGGAACGTTCTTTGGCTGATACGCGGTATGGTCGCTGCCTCAAAGGTGGATGAGAGCCAGTGTCAATGCGATGTGTGACTGTCTGCGTGCGGCCCAGGGAAGTGCGCTGGCAGTCGAAGGTGGATCGGAAACGGTGAAGAAGAGTGAGCAGCTGGTTGCGCTGGACAGGGTCGAGGTTGCCGTCTACGGAGGGAACGAAAGCGGCCGAATCAGATGCACGGGGAAGAGGCGGGCTTAGCGAGCTGAGCGACAGAACGTGCGACGCATCCGGGAAGTCGTTTATTAGGCGAGTTTTAATGGCTTCGACGCGTCCAAGGGACTCGCCACGATGCACGGTTAAGGGTGAAGAGGAGGTATTGCAGATGGAGATCATGCTAGCGCCATTTTCGATTTCAAGAATGGCGTAGGGGAGAGGGGCGCCCTGTCGGCGCATGAACAGATTAGAGGGGGTAAACACAACAGTTGCGGCAGACACCATACCACAGATTACTGGTAAGATAACGGCAGAGGCTGGAGGGATTGTGGAGTCTTCGGCGGCGCACAGCTCAAAGTAGTGGTTACCTTGTTCATTTCAGTACCACACATCGGAAATAAGGCGACCTCGGCGCGGGCACAGTCAATAACAGCGTGGTGACGCGACAGGAAGTCCCACCCCAAGATGATGTCATGGGAGCATGAGGAAAGAACGACGAACTCGATTACATACATCGCGTTTTGTACAAAGACACGGCTTGTGCAAACGGCTGAAGGCTCGACGTTATGCGCCGTAGCTGTGCGGAGACGGAAACCGGATATTGGGGTCGTCACTTTTCGTAATTTGCGGCAAAGTTTGGCGGCTATAACGGAGATGGCTGCTCCCGTGTCTACAAGGGCGTATGTGGTGATTCCATCAATAACGACTTCAATCGCATTCGTAACAGACAGGCCAGGGCTTTGGTATTTCGACGGCGCCACAGTTCTTGCCTCCGGAACTGCGGCGATCAGTTTTCCTCCTGGGCATTCGGACGACGGCGCAGCGGCGAAATGGAACGACGACGTGGGCAGAACGACCGACGGGTATCGGGAGCTTCGCGAGGGGGCGAGCGATAGGGCGGCTCGACAGGGGCATTGTTGGACGAACGCGGAGAAGTGTACACGTCAGCAGCAAAAACTGGTCTTCGGTAAGCGTCTCCGGGCGGCGTAACTCGACGTCGGCAATAACGCGCTACGTGACCAGGAACTCCACAGAAATAGCATATCGGCCGGTTGTCGGGCGTGCGCAATGGGTTGCTGTGGAGTGGAGCCGGAGGTGCCGACAAAGCCGGAGGAAGGTAAGGCGGTGGCTGCGGGCGGCGTAAAGCCACGTAAGCAGTAGGCGGAGCTTGCCGTGCCGCAACTTCAGCGTATAGCGGCGCCGCTACAGGCAACGGTTGCGGAGCAGCTGGCGTGGTCGGTAGAACTTCAGCGACTTCTTCCCTAATAATTCGACGAAGGGGCGACGACAAGCAAGGATCTGGTACCGGCGACGATGGCAGGGATGTACAAGGCAGGAGAGAGATCTGCCGCGCCACCTCTTCACGAACAAGCTCCTTGATGCGGTTCAGTAGTGACGGATTTTCACCAACTGCCAGCTCACAGAGCGGCTCCTCACGCTCCAAAGGGCGGCGACGAGTGAGGTGACGCTGCCTGCGCAACTCGTCATAACTTTGCAACAAGCTGATGACGTCTCGGACGCTCTGAGGGTTTTTCGCCAGCAGCATCTGGAACGCGTCCTCATCTATTCCCTTGAGTATATGCTTGATGGTGTCTTGCTCAGGCATGGAAGGATCCACGCGCCTGCAAAGGTCGACCACATCCTCGATGTAGCTGGTAAAGTTCTCGCCGGCCTCTTGAGCTCGCTCTCTCAAAAGCTGCTCCGCGCGAAGCTTGCGAACCGCTGGCCGGTCAAATACCGCCGAAAAGTTCGTTTTGAATGCGTCGTAGGTCGCGCGATCAGATGGGTGGTTGAGAAACCATTTTTCGGCAAGTCCCCTCAAGGAGAAACTGACGTTATTCAGCTTCATGACATCGTCCCCACTTATTGTGCGCGCTTACCCTCTCATAAGACGAGAGCCATTTTTCGACGTCCTGGTCGTCTGCGCCAGTGAACAACGCCGGCTCACGCTCACGGATCACCCCGGAGCAGATGACAGCCGATGGCGAAGGCGACGTCGTGTTTCGGGCGTGAGTAGTCATGGCTGACTCTGCGGTAGAGGGCAGGGTGTGACTCCGGAGCTCCAGGCTTGCGGGTAAACTTGCGGGGTGAAACTGAGGAGCAGGACGAGGACGGAATCCGCACACTCCACCAAAATGTAAGGCGGGTTTATTGCCTTGACAGCGGAAGGAAGGAGGGGCACTCAGAAGTGGCAAACGGATCGGTCGTCCAGCCGGCAGAATGTCTCGAGCACTCCACGAGCTTCATGCCGATGACGATGCCGCTGCGGTGGCTGACCTTGTTGCCTCGTCGTCGTCTGTACAAACCAGGTGGTCAATCCCCTTGAGCGGGCATACGCCAATCACAAGGACAATGCTGACTGTTGTGGCCGCGTAGCAAATCAGTTGTTCGTTAGTGCTCGCATGGTGGCTGCGCGCCACTTGCTCGTCTTTCGCACTAAAATATATATATAAAGTAAAAGCACGCTCTTCGGAGACTTTATTTAAGTCTTCTAAGAGCGTACTTTTACTTTGTGCGGATTCCTGCAGCAACTAAGGACTCTACTTCACGACTAAATATATATATATATATATATATATATATATATATAATATATATAAAATATATATATAATATATATATATATATACATTGCAACGTGGCGGCAGGACAGACGACATGAACGATGAGACAGTCGAACGATCTATTTACAGATTATTTACATGGCGGCCAAGGCAGCGCCCGCGCAGGCAGAGCACACAGACAGATCTTTTCCGTCGTCGTAGGCTGGGATTACCGACCCGCGTTACGTTGCCCTCTTCATCGTCTTCTCGTGACTAGGCCCCCTGGTTGAAAGCGACCGTCCCGGTCGACGCCGCCTTATTGCGCGATGTGGTGAGGACGAAAGATGAAATGTACAATGAAGCCCTTGCCGCCACATGGGATGATGATGCTGTAGGCGATGCCTTGTCCCGCGACACGACCTCATCAAGGCACCGACGAAACGTTGAAGGTATTCGGAACCACGTCGGACTACTGGGCTGGGGACACGTCATCGTCGTCTGGTCACGTCATCGGGACTTGGCTGTTCTGAATCGGCTGGCCACGGGCTGGGGATACGGGGCGGGGGGAACGTCGTCGAGTGCTGGTAGCGGCGGTGCTGGGGCTGCCGACGTGGGTCACGCCCCCTCGAAGATTGCCATGATGCCGATGAGGTGTGCAGCTGCGGCCAGCACGGGGAGGGACCCGCACCTTCACCAAAATGTAACGTGGCGGCAGGACAGACGACATGAACGATGAGACAGTCGAACGATCTATTTACAGAATATTTACATGGCGGCCAAGGCAGCACCCGCGCAGGCAGAGCACACAGACAGATCTTCTCCGTCGTCGTAGGCTGGGATTACCGAGCCGCGTTACGTTGCCCTTTTCATCGTCTTCTCGGGACAATATGTATATTTATATCGTCAGGCTGGTTTTTTTCAACTGCAGGACGAATACCTCTCCCAAAGATAGATCACCAACCACGCCTATCGGGTGCGAGTTGAGTTCATGTTTCTCCCTGAATTTGCAGAACTCCTATAGCCATCTTTTCCTCGACGGACCGCTATTGCATTTGCGGTCTACTGGAAGCTATTCTGTTAAAAGGATGGTCCATCTGTTGTTCGTCATAGGATTATATGGCCCTCCCATGCCCATTTTCTTCGCTTAATTTGAACGAGAATGTCCTCCCTCTAGTCTGTTCCCTAATCCACGCGGTTGGTTTCCTATTCCTTAGCGTGACACCTTGCATTATCCTTTCCATAGCGCGTTGTGTGGATCTAAGTTTTCTTACAAGTCGTTTAGTGAGACCCCAAGTTTCTGTCCCGTGCGTAATTACTTAACGAACGCGCTCATTAAAGACCAGTTTTTTGAGAGATAGAGGCGGAGAACGAGTGAAACTTTATTTGATGAGAAGAATCAGAGAGAGTAAGGGCCTGTGGCCCTCCGCAAAGGCGCAACCCCTATTCCGGGACCCTGTTGGTCAAGTCTGCCGCTGTCGCTCGCCTGTTGAACTAGAGGCCTTTGCGACTCCAGCCCCGAGCAATCGAGCAGGGCTGGCTCCCATGCTTCTCTGTTAGGGGAAGGGTTGTAGAATATTGCAGGGTTGCTCTGGCATGCCCACACCATGTGCATGGTGTCGGAAACCTTCCCACTATTAAGAAACCGCCCATCTGTTTTAGGGTCGAAATCCTTTGCTACTACAGGGCACTTAAGTGTGTTCGTCTGTAGGCGCCGCAGTGGAATGCTCGCTAGTTAGGATATCAAAATTCTTTCCGGAAGCAGCCCATTCCATGCTAATTCTGCGGGTAATTTCCGTTTCCTTATTTGTGTCAACAGATATTCTTTGCCCGAGATAGACGCACTGGTGAACTGTCAAGATCTGGTTGCCTACATTGAAGTCTCGTAATGTTGCATGCTGATTGAACATTACCTTCGAATTGTTCGTGTTGACTTTTAAGCCTGCTCAAATACTTTCGGACCACAATCGTCAGAGACTGAGCTCCAAATTCGTTCTGCTTTGATTGAACAAGACAATGTCGTCTACCAGTGTTAGGAGGTTTAGACATACCCCATTAATTCTTCCCCCAGTTTTTTTCCACGTACGATTTCAGAATACATTCTCCAGACAGGCTGTGAATATTGCGGGGATATTGTATAGCCATGCCGGGCACCTTTTTGTGTAGGAAACTTACAAGTTCTTTGAGGCAGCTGCAAAGTTCCCGTGCACCTGTGGTATATATCTTTGAAGAGCACAATGTACGGATCGTCTACTCCGTTTTCACATAACGTCGTTAGTACTGCTGTTGTGGACAGTGAGTCAAATGCTTTTTCCAAATCTATGAAGGCCATATACAGAGGTGCATTATACTCCCACCACTTTTTGGTGTAATGTGTAATGTGTAATATGGTGTAATGTTCAGAAATCTTTGCTGAAACGGGCCTGTTCTCTTGGCTTCCAAAGTTGCAACTTCCAAAGTTGCACTTCTGCGATTGAGAATTACCTTTGTAAATAATTTGTAGGTAACATACAACGTGCTGATGGGCCGGTACTTTTTAAGGTCTTTGATATCCCCTTTCATATATAGGAGAACTACGATCTCATTTTCCCAGCCATTGGGACCATGTTACGCCTCAAGTATTGGGAGACAAGGGGGGAAAGTTTTGCTAGTACAACCTGCCCTTCGAGGAAAAATATATCAGTCGTAATGATATCGCCTCCTGTAGTTGCGCCTTTCTTCATTGCTTGGAGCGCCGTTGCGACCTCATCCGTGGTAATCGGCGGAACCTGACCGACACAAGTTACGAAAAAACTTGTGTCGGTCAGGTCGGAAATTGAGTGATGAGTACAAGAGAACAGCTTCCTGCAGAATCCCTGCGCTATATTTAATATATCATCAATATTGTTTGTTATGTTGCCATTGCGGTCGCGGAGTCCGTAAGTAAACTTTTTTCATGATTGAGTCTTCTTTTATTTGATTTCAAACTTCCCCCGTGTTTCGATGTTGCTTCAATGTTCGCAAAACTGAATGCGCGGATGTCGGCAATTTGCTCTTTTTGACCAAGTTGGACCACTCTGCTATTTCTATTCGGTCCCGCGCACTGCAGTCTAACAATCTCTGGAACTTCTCCATACGTCCTTGATTTTTTCTGCGTGAGCTTCGACTAATAGAACTTGGGCTGTTTTCCTCATACGGCTATTGCTGACCGAATTTCCGCATTAGTGAAACGAGAAGTGGCAGCGTCCAATTTCATTGCTTTCATTGAACACGGAGAATTTCTTCTGAAGTAACAATCTGAATTCTTGCACTTCGCTTCCCACAGCGCGCTCATTAGGCATGTTTCGCTTTTGCATCCGTATTCTTTAATTTCCTAAATCAAGGCAGGTACGACTTCTAACCATCCTGTGATCACCTGTTGTAACCCTGACAATTACTTGTACGTCATGTACCATGCGTGGAGTGCCAGTTTGATTAACGTCCATATCGCTTTTTTATTTCACCATTTAGGCCTTTTCAACTGCATTCTTTCCTATTTGTTCTTTTGTGGGAGAATGTATTCATTAATAGAAGCGTATTCTTTCGGCAAAGGCAACCAGGATATCGCCTCGGTTGTTTCTATACCCCAAGCCAAATTTTCCTACCGCATGATTTCCTGGCTGTTGTGACCCAATTTTTGCATTGAAATTGCCCAAATATAAGAGTAAGAGGTAGCGGTGGCGTCGAGGTAGAGCATCCGCCTCGTGTGCAGATGGACTGTGGATCGCATCCCGGTGCCGGGCTATTTTCACCGGATATAAAAAATAGAAAACCCGCGTTTTGATGGAATTGCAGAATGGGGCTTGGGGTGGGGCCTGACCCCGGCGACCATTGCCGGTATCGCACTCCTCACCAGAGCAGGATTGGCCACCCTGGAGAGGTAACGGCCACAACCTCCCATGAATACGCCAATTAACCCATGGTCCTCAGTCTCCAGTGGCTGCAAAGGAACTGACCACGGCGGCGATGAGACGTGTGATGCAGCAGAGGGTGCTAAGAATACATGGACCCGCACAGGCCGTCATTGGGATCTGAACCTAGGAACGTTTAAGACGAGAACCTTATCTAATGAAGCGATTCTAGAGGCGCTGTTCGAGGAATTAAAGGCCATTAAGTGGGATGTCATAGGGCTTAGTGAGGTTAGGAGGACAGGTGAAGCCTTTACGGTGCTATGTTACCGTGATCTAGAGGGCCGAAGAGAACTGGGAGTGGGAGTTCTAGTCAATAAACACATAGCTGGCAACATAGAAGAACACTATAGCATTAACGAAAGGGCAGCTGGTCTTGTAATAAGGCTCAATAAGAGGTACAAACTCAATGTGGTACAGTGCTACGCGCCCACATCCAGCCAGGACAACCAGGTAGTGGAACGCTTATATCAAGACGTGGAATAGGCAATGGCTAAAGTAAAAACACAGTATGGCGTAGTTATGGGGGACTTCAATGCTAAAGTAGGCAAGAATCAGGCTAGAGACAAGGCATTTGGGAATAATGGTCTGGGCTGTAAAAATAGCAGGGGCGATCTACTAGTCGAGTTCGCAGAACGGAATAACCTACGCATAATGAATACATTCTTCTGCAAACGGGTGAGCCGGAGTAGACATGGAGGATTCGAATGGGGAGTGTAAAAATGAAATTGACTTGAAAATATGCGGTAACCCTGGGGTCCTGTAGGATGTGGAAGTGTACGGAAGGGTAAAGTGTAGTGACCACCGCATGGTAAGATTCGAATTGCGCAAGATTTGAGGAGGGACCGTAACAAGCTAGCACGAAAAAAGCCGAATAATGAGCTAACAGTAAGATGTAGAGTAGAAGAATTCAAGAACCCGCTGCAGAACCGATATTCAGCTGTTACAGAGGAAGCAGAGCTTGCGACACAGGAAGCCAGCGACAACCTTACACGCATTATCACGGAGTATGCAGTAGACGTCGGGGGCACGATGGCTAGACAGGATACCTGTAAACGTTCCCAGGAGACGAAAGACCTAATAAGGAAAAGGAAAACCATGACAATCTTCAACCCAGCTGACAGAACAGAACTAGCGGAGTTTTCGAAGTTAATCAATAGGCTTAAGACAGCTGACATACGGAAGTATAATATGGAGAGGATCGAATACACTGTAAAGAACGGAGGTAGCCTGAAAGCAGTGAAGAGGCGTTTTGGCATGGGGAAAATCAGATGTATGTACTTAAAGAAAAGCAAGCCAATATCATGACAAATAGGGATAAAATAGTCACAGTAGCCGATGAGTTCTATGGGGATCTGTACAGTAGCAGGGACATCCAGGCATACCTCGGCAAAGTTGGTGCGGCTCACTCAAACTAACTCACATTTTTTTTGTTCGTATCACCACTCACTCAAACTCAGACTGAATGCTGAGCAGCACATCTGCGCTCCCTCAAACTCAAACTCACATTGAGTGCAAAACGCAGAACTCACTCGGACTCAAAACTCATATGTGCTCAGAACTCAAAATGTGCTCAAAACTCAATATGTACTCAAACTCAAAATGTACACAAACTCAAAATGTACTCAGAACTCAGAATGTACTCAAAACTCAATATGTACTTAAACTCAAAATGTACTCAGAACTCAAAATGGACTCAAACTCAAACTGTACTCAGAACTCAAAATGGACTCAAACTCAAAATGTACTCAGAACTCAAAATGGACTCAAACTCAAAATGTACTCAGAACTCAAAATGGACTCAAACTCAAAATGTACTCAGAATTCAGAATGGGCTCAAACTCAAAATGTACTCTGAACTCAAAATGGACTCAACTCAAAATGTACTCAAAACTCAAAATTGTCTCAAACTAAAAATGTACTCAAAACTCAAAATGGACTCAGAATTCACTAGGTCTCAGGCGTACTCAAACTCAATCCGACTCAAACTCAGTCGGGCTCACTCGGCTCAAACTCACTCAAGATCAAACTCATCATGCAACACTAGCCTCGCGCTCACTCAAACTCAAATTCACGCGTGAGTTTGAGTCCTAATGAGTCTGAGTGAGTGGACTCATGACTGAGTTCGCCGACCTCTTTATCCAGGATAATGCTGTACGAGAAAGTAGTTCACAGAATATAGACATCCCACCAGTAACGGCCGAAGAAGTAAGGAAGGCTTTGAAAGAAATGAAAGGGGGCAAAGCACCAGGAGAGGATCAGAAACAGCAGACCTCTTGAAGGATGGTGGAGAAATTGTACTTGAAAAACTGGCAAACCTATATAGAAATTGCCTAATGACCGCAAGTTTACCGGAATCTTGGAAGAACGTGAAGATCATCCTAATTTATAAAGAAAGGTGATATGAAGGACTTGAATAATTACAGGCCGATCAGCTTACTGTCAGTCGTCTACAAGGCACTTACCAAGGTAATCACTAACACAATTTCTGCAACCTTAGATTTCACTCAACCTTAAGAACAAGCTGGGTTCCGTAACAGCTATTCAACAATGGACCGTATTCACACAATCAATCAGGTTATAGAGAAGTGCGGTGAGTATATTGAACCCCTATATATAGACTTCATAGATTACGAGAAAGCGTTTGTCTCGGTCGAAACCCCAGCAGTCATTCAGGCATTACGGAACCAGGGGGTAGATGAGCCTCATGTACGAAAACTACAGGATATCTAAAGTGGGTCCACAGCTACCATCATCGTCTATAAGCAGAGCACTAAAATACATATAAGGAAGGGCGTCAGACAAGGAGACACAATATCCCCAATGTTATTCACAGCTTGTTTACAAGAAGTATTCATATGTTTGGATTGGGAACAGGTGGGAGTAAAGGGTAAAGGAGAATACCTCAGTAACCTCAGATTTGCTGATGTTGTGGCCTTGATAAGTAACTCGGGGGACGAATTGCGAAGCATGCTTTCCGCACTGGACAAACAGAGTAGAATCGTGGCATGAAATTTAATATGCAGAAAACTAAAGTAATGATCAATAACTTGGGACAGCACAGCGATTAGAGATTGGTGGTGAGGCTGTGGATGTGGTAAGCAAATATATCTACTTAGGGCAACTGGTGACCCCGGATCCCAACCATGAGGCAGAGATAATTAGAAGGATAAGAATGGGTTGTAGTGCATGCAGTAGACATTCTCAGATAATAAAGGGCAGTCTACCATTGTCCCTGAAGAACAAATTGTATGACAGCTGCATCTTATCATGTACTCACCTACGGGGCTGAAACTTGGAGGCTGACTCAGAGCGTTCCACTTAAATTGAGAACGACTCAGCGGGCAATGGAGCGGAAGATCATAGGAGTAACATTAAGGAACAAGAATAGAGCGAAGTGGGTCAGGGTACAAACACGTGTTAAGGACATCTTAGTAGAAATTAGGAAGAAGAAAAGGACGTGGACAGGGCATGTAATGCGAAGGCAAGATAACCGTTGGTCATTAGGGCAACAGAGTGGATCCCTAGATAAGGCAAGCGTTGCAAGGGGCGGCAGAACTTTAGATAGGCAGATGACATCAAAAAGTTTGCGGGGATAAATTGGTCGCAGTTAGCACAGGACCCATGCAATAGCAGATTAATGGGAGAGGCTTTTGCCCTGCAGTGGGCGTAGATAGGCTACTGATGATGATGGTGATGACGATGATGATGATCCTTTTCGAACAGACGCAGTCTGTATACAATGGAATCATGACAGCTCGAGCTGAGACCGTGCTACCGAGAGCATCATCGTCGCCTGCGTGGGTCCCGGAGCTATGTGTCAGCTTCCAGTTCAGCTTCCTTAACAGTATTAAAGATTTGCGAGTTAAATACAGATGTGTTACCTTCTTGTAACATACCTTATGGGGGTTACCATGGGTGCAGCGGTAGCGTAGAGGTACAGCATTCGCCTCGCGTGTAGACGGACTGTGGCTCGAATCCCGGTGCTGGATAATTCCCGCCGGAATAAAGAAAATCCGCCTGCTGATGGAATTGCAGATTGGGGCGTTGTGTGCGGCTTGAGCCCGGCGACCATTGCCGGCAACGCACTCCCTCACCAGAGCAGGATTGGCCACCCTGGTGTAGTAATGGCCACAACCTCTCATAAATATGCCAATTAACACACTGCCCTCAGTCTCCAGTGGCTGGAAAGCAACTGACCTTGGTGGCGGTCAGACCTGTGACGCAGCAGAGGGTGCTAAGAACACCTGGACCCGGACAGGCCGCCATTCGGATCTGAACCTGGCAACGCTTAACACGACACCCTTATCCAGGGAAGAGATTCCAGAGGTGCTCGAGGAATTAAAGGGCATTAAATGGGATGCAATAGGGCTTAGTGAGGTTAGGAGGAACGGTGAAGCTTTTAGGGGGATGAAAAATGGACACATTCTATGTTACCGTGGTCTAGTGGACAGAAGAGAAATGGAAGTCGGATTTATAGTCAACAAAAGGATAGCTGGCAACATAGAAGAATAGTATAGCATTAACGAATGGGCAGCAGGTCTTGTATTTAGGCTCAAAAAGAGGTACAAACTCAAGGTGGTACAGGGCAACGCGCCCACATCCAGCCATGACGACCGGGCAGGATAACTCTTCTAGGAACATGTCCAATCGGCAATGGCTAAATTAAAACTACAGTATACTGTTATGGGGGACTTCAATGCTAAAGTGGGAAAGAATCAGGCTGGATACAACAACGCAGCTGGGAACTATGGTCTGGGCTGTAGAAATAGCAGGAGGGACTACTAGTCGAGTTCACAGAGCAGAATAACCTACGCAAAATAAATACCTCCTTCTGCAAATGGGAGAGCCGGAAGTGTGCGTGCAGGAGCCCGTATGGTGAGCATAAAAATGAAATAGACCTTATATTATGCGATAACCCTGGCGTCATGAAGGATGTTGAAGTAGTGACCACCTTAAAGTTAGATCTCGAATTAGGCTAGATTTGAGGAGGTACCGCAACAAGCTAGTACGAGAGAAGCCCATTAATGAGCTAACAGTAAGACGTAAAGTAGAAGAATTCAGGATCGCGCTGCAGAACCGATATTCCGCCCTTAACGAGGAAGCCGAGCCTACGACACAGGAAGCCAGTGACAACCTTACACGCATTCTCACGGAGTAGCAGTCGGGGGCACTATAGCTAGACAGGATACTGGTAAACTTTCTCAGGAGACGAAAGATTTATTCAGGAAACGGCAAACCATGAGAATCTCTACCGTAGCTGACAGAATAGAACTAGCCGAGCTCTAGAAGTTAATCAATAATCGTAAGACAGCTGACATACGGAAGTATAATATGGAGAGGATCGAATACGCTGTAAAGAACGGAGGTAGCCTGAAAGCAGTGAAGAGACGTCTTGGCGTGGGGAAAAATCAGATGTATGCACTTAAGGACAAGCAATGCAATGTCATCACAAATAGGATAAAATAGTCGCAGTGGCCAAGGAGTTCTATAGGGATCTGTACAGTAGCCGGGACATACAGGATAATGCCGAACGAGACAGTAGTTCAGAGGAGATAGACATCCCACCAGTAACGACCGAAGTAAGGAAGGCTCTGAAAGAAATGAAAGTGGGCAAAGCACCTGGTGAGGATCAGATAACAGCAGACCTCTTGAAGGATGGCGGAGAAATTGTACTTGAAAAACTGGCAAACCTCTATACGCCATGCCTAATGACCGTAAGTGTACCGGATACTTGGAAGAACGTGAACACTATCCTAATCCATAAGAAAGGTAGCATGAAGGACTTCAAAAATAACAGGCGATCAGCTTACTGTCAGTCGTCTACAAGGCACTTACTAAGGTAATCACTAACAGAACTTCTGCAACCTTAGATTTCAGTCAACCAAAAGAACAAGTACGGTTCGTAAAGGTTTTCAACAATGGACCATATTCACACGATCAATCAGGTGATAGAGAAGTGCGCTGTGTATAATAGACCCCTACATATACCCTTCGTAGAATATGAGAAAGCATTTTACTCGGTCGAAACCTCAGCAGTCAGTCAGGGATTACGGAACCAGGTGGTAGATAAGCATTAAGTAAGAGAACTGGAGAATACGATTCAATTGCCTTCCTAGCTTTCCATCCGGCTTTTCGTCCCGGGTTCTAATATGTTTATTAAGAGAACGCCATGTAAATGACTGGGAAGAAATTTCTCCCCATTTATAATTTTTGTCACCTAAGGAAAGAATTATACACCTGGAAATCACCAAAGGTGTGTTTCACCGCAAAAGAACAGTACGACCAATCAGTATGGACAAACCTGCCAATTTGCGAATGAGAATGCCTAGCATGTGAATAAACTTCGGGCGCTTAAACTTCGGACGATTAAAAACACTACGGACGACTAAACTTCGGACGATTAAAATTCGGACGCTTATCAGCTCATGTTGCTGCATATGCCCTCAATATATAATTCTCATCGGCAGCCTCCGCCACATAAACAGTTGTCTTCTCTCCATGATCCAGCTCGCCGCCTGCTGCTTTCATGTTTTGTTTCTCACACAAAGCAAACGGGGAGGAGGTTAGCTAGTCTCGAGCCACAGCACCGAAAAACCTACACTAGGACAAGAAAGAGACGCACGAAGTGATGATTTCCAATTAAATATTTATGAAACGAAAAATTCTTCGGCTTCTACAAATTCTCCTGTTAAGTCATTGTCACTTCTGCCCAATACAATGGATTGTTCGAAATTCGGTACGCACCTATGCGGCATACACTCAACTGCCGAGTACCCTATCAGACCCCATTTCAAATTGCAATCAGGTTTCTGCAATCCATCGTTTATGCCCCGGCCTCTCCGGCCTACATAACACTTTCCACATTGACACCGACTTGGGTGAGAAGGCGAAGGTCTATTATAAAGGAAGAACATTCTGCATTAAAGAGGAATCCTGTACACGTTACCCTTACTGCACTATAGTTATTACTTCCGGTGCTTGGCCTGGCCTTCTCTAGGCTGCGTGGTTTCGCAGCCACTGACTGGAAATAGTCACTCAGCCCCCACGGCGGGTGACCTTAAAGTGCTGCACGTTTTGCTATCGTAAGCCCTGGCGCTGTTAAGTGTTACAATGACCCTGACGTGTTTTCTGAGACAAGCTCCGGATACCAACATAAGTCTACCAAATATAATTTATGGACTTTATATATATATATATATTATATATATATATATATATATATATATATATACATTTATAAATAAAACGCGGTTATATGACTCAAATGATTCATTCAACTCATCTGCTCTTCATCACGCCGTACGTTTGTGGAATGATCTTCCAGACAACATCGCATCAGTATCAGACAACAATACTTTCCGTCAATTACTGCTCACTCTCTTTTTACAGTAAGGTCTGACCACTGTTTTCGCATTTTTTTGATGTCATGTCCTGTATCCCTCTTTTAATCTTCCAATTTTTTTTTCTGCTGGAAGGCAAAACAACCTGTTTTAGCCCGTGCTTTCTTTTTTTATTTTTTTTTTCCAGTGTCGCACTTTGTGCCTGAGTACGAGCATTTCATGCGAGAAATGTCTCCTTACGCGCGCGAGTATGTTGTGCGTTTTTTCCTGTGATCTTTCTGTTGTGCATACTCAAGGCTGCAGAAACTGATTGGTGCACTTCGTCTGCGCATATTTGGGTTTCTTTGGGGTTTGTCCAGTTGACCTACTAGCGTGTTAGCGTTCAGTATACTTGCAACGTTTGTGCGCCGTTTACGTGTGTGCGATATGATATTGACTTTTCCTTGTCTTGTTATCGCTTTCGAACTTGCACGTGTATTGCGAACCTTGTCGTCATAAGTTGTTCTAATGTGTTTTTTAACTCGTGATTTTGTGATGAATCATCTGTCACTCTTTCCTTTGTTACCCCCCTTACTCAATGCCCTGAACAGGGGCCCGTAAGATATTTTAAATAAATATTAAATACACTGAAACATCTTTGGGTGGAGCCTAAACTCTGACGACTGACAAGAAACCGGATGAGGCGACAATGCCATAAACTACAGACCAGCTTTACGATGTTGCTACTCCGAAACTTGTTGCACTATTGTTTGCGAAATACCCAAACCTTCGTATAGTACCATATCAGCAAGTTCTCACCTGGAGTTATTCAGCTATTTCCCATTAACGTGTTCCTTAACTCGGCTTAGCAAATTATTGCAGTCTACCGTCTGCAGCCTCATATTGCAGTCTCGTCTGCAGTTTGCGCAATTCATCACCGCGGCACTCGTACATGCAACAGGCGGTCTTCTGAAAAGGATCACTGCGACAGCGTTACGTAACGTGAGCCCTGCACTGCCGTTGGACCCTCATCGGATGCTGCGGATATAAAATCTTCGCGAAGACGGACCTCCGATAACTTGGCAGCAGCGGCGGCGGCAAGATACTGCGTGCTCAGAAAACGCATTCTTCGTACATGCAGGTGCGGTATTGTACCACTTTTTTGCCCTAAAAATACTTTTTTTGCTGCCCGTGCTGCTGCCGCTGCCACAGTGTATTGTCTGAAGTCTTGACTGAAGTGTGTTGACCATGTCTAAAGAGTAGACCGCTCTTTTAGATGAATTGAAGCGTAATTTTAAGGCAGAGTTGAAGGAGTTTAAAGACAGCTTTGATCGTGATTTCCGAAAAGAAATGCGCGACATCAAGGCTAGCTTGGCACAAATCATAAGGCAAATGAGGAGTTGGTTGCCGAGAATCGGCTCTTGAAAGAAACGAACGCCAGGCTTGAGACGCAGTGTAGTGACCTGTCTCAACAGGTCAAGGAGCACGAGGGCAGGCTTGTTCAACTTCAGCAGCACTCCCGCGTTAATAACCTAGAGATTAAGGGAGCGCCCTTCCGTAAGGAAGATCTCACGGAAGTAACAGCTAGAATTGGTGAAGCTATTCAAGAACCCGTAACACCGGCAGACATCGAAGTTGTCCATCGAGGTCCCACAGCTAAGAGCCCTACTGTGAAGAACATCGTCGTGCAGTTCGCCAGCCGCAAAAAACGGGACGTGTTCCTTGAAAAGGCTCGCCCGTGAGACATACCAGCAGCGATCTCGGGTTCGATTCACAGGCTCCGGTCTTTATTAATGAGCATTTGTGCGCACCCTTGAAACGACTCTTAGGTCAAGCAATCGCTCGTAAGCGTGAAGTTAATTGGAAATACGTGTGGGGTGCGCAATGGCAAGATCTTTGCTCGGCACTCTGACGGGTACCTTGCATCAAGATTGTTCGCAGTGAGGACATTATCACAATGTCTGCGCATGTGTGAATTAATGCCCGTCAAGGGCTATTTCTTGCAGTCCTTATCATTTTTTGGAGCGACGCTAACTGCGCTCGCCGTAGTATATTTTTGTTTGCGCAACAAAAAATGCGTACTTTTATCTTGTGTAGCCACACACACCTGAAACTCCAACGTTATACTATTTGGCTTTGTCCCTTTTAGAACTCAATCACTTGCGTTCTTGCACGCCTGCTATTGCCTGGGAATAATCTTCACTTCGCTGCCCTTACCGCTGTTACGTCTGTTTGTTCCTTCATGGCTGCTGTAGATTATTATGATCGGGTCATGCCAACCAACATTCGTTGGAGTGAGAAGGCGAGCAGTATTTCTGCTGTTCATTTCAATATCCGATCAATGAGGAACCAGCATGATCAAATTCAAAGTTTTCTAGGTAACTTTGTGTTGTCAATTGACTGTATTTCATTCACCGAAACATGGTGTCAGAACGAAGTCGACCTCCTAATATTGCCGTCGTACACTTGTTTTTTCCTCAACAGGCCCTCCAGCGGAGGTGGTGTAGCTATTTATGTTAAGTCTTCTTTGCACTGTACTATCACGAGAGAATTTTCAGTTATCACTGACGACTACGAAGTGCTTGTGCAACAACACAACACCTTCATTTATTCGGTAATGTTTCGGCCCCCTAATGGAAACCATGACACATCTAAATTTTTAAATTCGTTTCTAAATTAGTGCTCACAAAATAAGTATAACTTACTGCTTGGCGGAGATTCCAATATTTTTTTAAGTGAAATCACCACCCATTCGGTAAAATTTACCGCGGCAATGAGTCCAACGGATTCACAAACGTTATCACTTCTCCAACGAGGCTCACCGTTTATTCATCAAGCACTATTGACTTGTTTAATACTAACATTGAAAGCACAGTGACATCATCAGGCACTATTTCCTCCGACCTCAGCGATCATTGTCCTATATTCATTACTATAGAAACTTGTCCTTTGACCCCAGCTCAAAGTAGATGCACAAAGTTCCAAGCAATTACCGATAGGAAACTGGAATCTTTCTGGCAAATGATATATGAAACATCGTGGACACAATGTCTTAACTCTCGTTCAGTCGATGATCCTTACAATGCTTTTGTTGATAAGTTTAAAAAGGGTTACGATATTTGCTTGCCATTATCAGAAAGTAAACCGCACGAACAAATTAAAAAGCCATGGGTTTCGCCTAGCTTTTTGAGAATGATTAAAAAGAAAGGCCATCTGTACCATAGCTTTCTAATAAGCAGAGATACTAGTGACTACGTTGTGTTTAAGAAGCTTAGGAATAAATTAAATAATAAATTACAGAAGGCGAAGCGTGACTACTACTCTGAAGTTTTCACAGTAAATACGAAGGACGCTAAGCTAGTTGGGCGTTCAATAAAAAGGTGATTAACAAAAGAAACGTAAGAAGTGACATTGGAGAACTAATTATTGATGGGTCACCAACATCAGGCGTGCCATTGGCTGATTGCTTTATTAACTTTTTATTGAGAGTATAAGAACAAACTATAACAAAAAAGAATGCTGTAGGATTTCAAATAAAACAACAGGCTCAATATTCCTGAGCCCCACAGATTCACTGGAGGTTTTCGTTGTCATCATGTCATTAAGAAATAATTCCAGCACTGACGTTGAAGGCATTCCAATCAAGCCCGTAAAATTTGTTGTGGACCTACTTTCATTACCACTTTCTCATATCCTTAACCTTTCACTAGAATCGTCGGTCTTTCCTGCACGAATGAAACTAGCAAAAGTTACAGTCCTTTTCAAGTCAGGCTCAAAAGACGTCATGAGCAATTATCGCCCAATCTCTATTCTGCCTCTTTTTTCTAAAGCGTTAGAAAAAATCCTTCTCGCACGTTTGCGAAATTTCTTTGATGCGAATCAGTAATTACACAATCTCAATTCGGTTTCCGTAAAGGTCTATCTACAGAATCGGCTTTATTATACCAAAAAGAAGGTTAATACAGAACACAGAAAACAAACTTTTAACATTCGGAGTCTTGGTGGACTTCAGTAAGGCATTTGATTGTTTAAACCACGATATTCTCTTAGATAAATTAAACAAGTACGGAGTGATAGGCACGACACTCCAAATTTTCAGTTCATGCCTTAAAGACCGTCAACAAATAGCGCATATCGATGGTTTTTCTTCATCCAAACGTTACCTAAAATGCGGTGTTCCTCAGGGCAGTATATTGGGACCTTTTCTTTTTAATGTATACATTTATGACCTGGTAACAATTTCTAAAGAAACTCATTTTGTAATTTACGCTGAGGACACCTCCCTATTTATCTCTGGTTCTACAACTTCAGTAATAATTAAGAAAGCAAATGAAATCCAAAATGCCTTTTAAATTGGTCTAACATGAACAATCTAAAAATAAATACGATTAAGTCGAAGCTGTCCTTTTCTGCCCAATGAGTCGGCGCGTAGAAACAAATTTATTTATTAACCTTGGTAACAATATTATTGAGGTGTTTAGCCACCATAAAACACTTGGTGTTATATTTGACGAGCATCTTCGATGGATTCAACACACTAATTACGTAGCCATAAGTTTGTCAAAAGGTGTAGGACCCCTTTTTTGGTGTCATGGTATTCTTACGGTAAACATAAAAAAAAGAAATATACGATTCATTATTTCTATCTCATATTACATATTGTCATTTTGTTTGGGGTACGGCATCACACACTAGCATGAATACAATTGTAGGCCTGCAAAAGAAAGCGATTCGCATCGTTGCGGGCGAACAGTACTGTGCTCATACTAAACCACTCTTCATTCGCTTCAAATGTCTACCGGTTCACATGATGCTGCAGTACATTATTGTTTCATTGTTCACTTCTAAAGCCTCACTCCGCACCACTTTCCTAATGAAAATGTCAGCAATGCAAGAACGCATACCGGCCGCGAACACTCGAAACACAGAAAAGTGGCTTCTTCCGAGAACGCGCACAAACTACGGCCAACAAATGTTAAAATATATAATACCGTACACCCTGAACAGTAATATAACTTTTTATGATTGTCCCAAAATAAATAAGCCTGATGTAATTGAACAATTTTTAAGCAGTATTTCTGAAGGGTAGAAGATAGCAGCGAGTTCTCATGTGGCGTGCTACACTGCTTTACTTTTATTTGTCCAAAAAGACCTGTCGGATTTGCCTTTGAGTTCCATATATGTGAGTGCATGTTTTTTTCTTTATTTTTTTACGTTGTTCACAGCGTTGTGTGGACGTCTGGTTCTTCTGGGGTTTTTTTGTTATTTCGTTGCAAAGCGTACCAAGCTTTTTTGTCATTTGTTTTCTACGAAAGTAGGTTGTAATAAATTATCGTTTTTCCTGCAGGTATGCATGCGTGCATTGCACTTTTGTGCACATGTCATACACCTGTATCTGTGTTTATGCCGGCGTGTATATGATCACGGTTGTTGAAATTTTTTCACGTGTACTTCTGTTTATACTATGTAAGTGTACTGTGGTGTTATATTTATGTTTGTGCGCATGAAATTGATTCTGTTATTTCGTTGTTCGTGATCACACCGTTTTTGGGAACGTTTGTTTTTTTCTCTCTATCTCCTTTCCTATTTTTTTCGAGCCTGCAAGTATCTTGTGTTCTGCCGCTGCCACCTTGTGTGTAGGGCCTCAGGCCTCGTCAAGCTGCTGAATGAGCAGCTGTTCGTCTGAGGTCTGTTTTTCCACTGAGGAAAATAAAAAAAAACATTTCTTATTCTGATTCTGATTAAGAAACTAGTACAACAAAAACTGTAACCTTAACAACGCAACGCCGTCTTTCCCCGGAACAGCCGCAGCGAGGTGAGAATCAACGTCATGCAAGGCCGACTTAAGGGAAGCTGACATTTGAAGCTCGAAAGACAAAGTGTGAACGGCGGAAGCATAAGAACAGCGGGAATTGAGTTGATGTGCAATCTGTTCATCACGTTTCCACAGATTCACGAGTTGACTAAAATCTAATTACCATTAAAGAGACCCTAAAGACAAAATGCATATTCTTTTATTTAGAAAGTGGCTGACATTTACTATGCTTTATAATAAGAAGAGCAGCTCAAACTGCAGTCTTCTCTGTCATGGTGCATATCTCCTGCATCTCCGGAACTGATCGCGTGATTAAAGAACGCATGGCGGCACGCACTGCTCTGCCCTTATCTCACACCGTGTCGCGGCCGCCGAGCATGTTGTTGTAACTTGTGTTTCATCTTCCCGTGCAAATGTCAAGAGGTTTGAATGAGCCACACAACGAGGTGCATATTTATTGCCTCCTCGTCGTGCTTTCGCAAAGCGTCGCACGAACGAGAGTCTCATACCGGCTCAGAATACTGGCCTTGCCTTACCACTTTCGCTATACTTTCCCCCGCTATTTTCTTCTAGTCTTGACTCGCGTGGTTGCAACGCCGTCGCCGCCTCCAAACCAGAGTACCGGCCGCCAAAGTGCTTTGCAATAAAATGGTGTTTTACAGTGCACTCAGCCCCTCGCGCCAGCATGTGATGCTTTATGGCTGAGAAATAAAACAATATAGGCCAACATTTCGATTCTTCCGCTTCAATGTGTGTTTTGTGACGTCGACAAGACGTATGAAGGGCAGGTGCCGCAAAGGTAGGTTAGTATGTTGACCGACGCTGCTTCGAACGGCAAAAATACCTTTTGTCGGCCTGTATACAATCTTGCTTCATAGACAGAGTTACGATACCGCTCAGAGATTACTGTTCACACAGTGCTTTTTTCTAACCAGGCTTGTACCTGACTCGTAGTTACGCTTGATAGTAATCCCGCTGTGAAATATTCCGTATGACACGGCAGCAAGCCTCATGTCAGTAGCGCTGTCGCTTAATCCAGTCGGCCACTGTCGTGTCAGAGAAGCCCAACGTACCAGACGGTGGTGCAGGGTCGGCTGGCATAGTGCCTGCCGTACGCACTATTGCTTTATGTTTAAGCGTTTGTACCTACATTTCATTGTTTCCAAACCACTCTTACTGTTATAAACACGGGCTTAATGTAAGCGGGAATAACAGGTACTTCGAGCTTAAAATTCTTGCTCTAGATCAAGTATGCTTGCTTTGGAATCTAATTGCGCATGCTAAGAAAATTAACTGTCATTGGCGATGTCCAAAAAAAGCTTTCCACTATCTCTACGTACTCTCACTACAAATAGTAGTTTTCTCTTTGAATCATCTTCTTTGCTGACATTACTAAACAGCCCAACAAAAACACGGACTTTAGCTGAGGTACACAGGACGAGCGCTCACTTTCAACTGAGCTTTTATTGAAAAACACATATTTATACCCCACACACCTACACACACGTGCTATAAATGCACGCAACGAAACAAGCGATTCCAGGATGCACTCTATGATGCACTCTATGCTCAAGTTCAGACCCGGGTTGGGCCACCACACGCACGGAAGAAAAAGTGGCGGGAACTATGCGGCCTCGTAGATATCACGGTGAAATCCCTTTGGAAACCGGCTTTAACTCAGCTGAAGGCGAACAGGCGACACCGAAGGAAGGAGCACGGGAACTTCGTCCGTACGGAAGGTGGTCTTCAATTGCACACCGATGTGTGCGAAACGCTCAACTTGGGACCCAAGTTCGCCGTCGAACCGAGGTTGTCGCCGCCTGAACTATTGTCCATGGTGAGACAGGTCTCCAAGCGCGCTCCGGATCCCCAATCAGACCAGTGTGTGTCGGCTGGTGTTGACGTTCTACGAAAGGCTCAATCCAGGCCCAGCGGTCTGCCACTCAAGCGTGTAGAACGATTCTTCAAGGAGGAGAACCTATGTTTGCTGCTGCCGACGAGGAAGGAGGGTTCATGGTGTTCCCGGAAGAAAGCTTCAAGCGAAAGGCCATTGAGGCTGTCACCGGAGCCTTCAGCCGTCACGATAACGTTTCACTGAACAAGGAAAAATCGGCGGCAAATAAACTTTGCACTGATTTAAGCCGAACGGTTCTAGCGCAGAACATTGAAAAGAGTGCCTCGTGCTCCCTTGAGTTGTTTTCGCGGCCAAAACGCACAAGCTTGATCGTCCGCTAATGGTAATCATTTGTGAACATGGAACATGGCAGAAGTGTTTGCCCATGTACCTTAAAAAGGGCTAGGGCTGTTGATGTTAGGCGACCCTTTCTTGATCAGGAACTCTGAAGATGTAATTACTTTCCTAGCAACTGGCAGCACCACAGGGGTTTCAGCCTTATCAATAGACCTTAAGGACCTATATTACTCCTTGCCACATGAAGGGTTGATGACCTGTGTTGAAGAAGGAATTGATAACTATGGTGTGGTAGCATTTCAAAATAAAAGTAGGAGTGTCAGCCAGAGGTTTTCTTAGCCTGTTGTCTTTGTATTTAGTTTCTACGTTTGCGAAGTGGGGTGGCAATGTGTATCTACAAACTAATGGTGTGCGTATAGGCTCTTGTATAGCCCCAGTTCTCAGCGACCTGTATTTAGCAAGCCTTGGACGAAAAGTGCCCAGTGATTGGGGGATATGGGTGTTCTCAAGGTTGTTCGCTACGTAGATGATTTTTTAGTGTTCCTAGACTGCTTGGGTGAACCCGGTGGCGAGCAGGTGCCGGAAGTGTTAGGTGTGTTCCAGAAAATCTTTCACCCGTTGACTTTGACGCATGAAGTACCAGAGAATAACGTTTTGAGGTACCTTGACCTGCGACTGCAATTTTTTGAGAACCACGTTTGCTGGCAGTATGAGCCCCGCAGTAATAAGCCACTACTTCCTTTCTCATCGGGTCATTCCAAGCTGGTGAAAAGGGCGATAGTGAAGATGTGCCTTACTAATGCACTAAGAAGATCGTGCCCCCACAGGATGCAGGATAGCATCCATGCTCAAGAAGCGCGCCTGCATAGCTCTGGCTATCCACATGACGTGGTGACGTCTGTGGCGGGGCAGGTTCTGAGGGAGCTGAAGAAGAACCGCCGCAGGAGCGAGGGCGAGGCCACGGTTGTGGTAGAAAAGGAAAAAGAAAAAAGGAAGGTTACAGTGATTCCATACATACATAATATAGCGCATAGGCTGAAAAAAATAGGGAATGCTGCTTACGTACGAGTGGTTTTTTCCGCCCCTCGCAAACTGGGGGCCCTTTGCAAAAAGACGTACCTCCCGAGAAAGGATTCCCACAAGTGCTCCATTGAGCACAAAACGAAGTTCGTCCCATGCGCAAAGTCGGTAATCTATGAGATTATTTGCCATGCGGAAAAAAGTACTTGGGCCAGATGGGAAGGTGTCTTAATACAAGGCTCCGGGAGCATAGCAACAACGTACGAACAAGTGTCAAAGGGCAGTTAGGCATTCACTGCCGAGATTGCAAAGGCACCACCGGAAAGTGCATTCCCATGTTCGACAAATGCGAAGTCATTCAGCGCCATAGTGACCAGATGACAAGGGGGATAGTGGAGGCAGCGAAAATTGCTAGGTTGGGGGAAAATTGCATCAGCGTACCTTCGGTTGCTCTGTCAGCTAAGGAACTTGATTTTTTACAAGGTGGAAGGAACGCAACATAGAAAGTAATCTGGGGGCGCAACACGTGTGTCATGGCTTGAGAAGGCTTATTATCATTTCAAGTGCGTGTGTTCTTAATGGGAATTTGTAGAGCGTGTGTGGCGCGTCATGGCACCGCTATGACGAATCGCTTGTTTTGTTGTGTGCATTTATAGCACGTGTGTGTAGATGTGTGGGGTATAAATATGTGTTTTTTTCAATAAAAGCTCAGTTGAAAGTCAGCGCTCGTCCTGTGTTGCGCTGTTTAGTAATGATGGATAACCAACTCGCCCAATACTGCACTTTGCTTTTCTTTGCTGACGCTACCGTGTTTACCATCTAGCCGTAAAAAAGGTTTATCTTCACATCCCAAAAACCACTCACGGCACATTGTCATGCCGTGAACTTCTACAACATGTTCCACTCCAGATGCTGCAAATCAAGAGCAGAAAAAAAAATTTGCACACCAACGTCTGTGTGCATTGCCACCGATGTTTCTATTGCAGCGTAAATTCAATTCGTTACATCAATATATTGAAGTGTTTAATTATTCCCTGAATGTTTTTCGTAAATGCCTGACAGTTTGTTTGTGGTACGTGACCTTTCTTTCCTGTTAATAATATTATGAGTGACCTTCACCCCAAAAGTTGAACAATAAATGCTCTTTTTACGGCGTGAAGGTCACTCGTAGGAATAACTTTTCATTGTCATTCCGACATGTAAAATATGTGCTTCCCGTTTAGATGTAAGCCTCCATGGACGAAGTTGTTTTTGTATAACTTATATTGTCTTCGTATATACCTCTGACGGGGAAATAGGTGCGATGATCATTTGTGACCTATGTTTCGTGGCTTGGCATCAGATTTTTGTACAGATATCTAGGCGCTTCCGCGTTTTTTCTTTACGATGAGGTTTTAAGACTAGGCTCTTTAGCAAATAGTAATTTTTTGTGTCCGCAGTTAAAAATAACAAGAAATTGCTGAGCGCGCGCACGTGAGCATGGCCTCGCGGCACCCGCCCTGCAGTTAACAAAACGACGAAAATGCGTAGCACTCGTGTGTGCGTGTCTCGGGGCGACTGCCGAGCTTCTCCGGCGAACGTTTTTGAGCGAACCATACCAATTTGGGACATAGGCAGAGATTGGCAAAAAAAAAACTCCAGCGCTCACCCTAATCGTGGCAGCACTTACTCGGAACGAGAAAGACACGTCCTTGCGCACACCGTCCAAACTGATGTTCAGTAATTATCCCATCCAAAAAAATGAAGGATAATCACACTTATCACAACTATGAACGAGTATAGGTCTTTGCGGTAGCGAAGAAGAAGAATTAACGGCAATCGTGGTGTTGATCCATCGTGATGGTAGGGATTGTTGTGTACCGCTTCGCTAACTTCAAATCTTACGCGTCGGTGCTAACGTTCTTCATTTTTTTGTGTTTTCTCTACCCAATGCCCTCCCTTTCATTTATGACTTTGTGAGATGCACACGTCGTTCTACGCTTGTCTCTTTGTTCGCCAGAGCGTAGGCCCACCTGCCGTTCCTGATCACCCCGGTACTCGCCGCCATATTAAATAAACGATTGATTGATTGATTGAATATTTGATTGATTCATTCATTCATTCATTTATTATATGATCAGTATTACTTGTCAGTACCTTCGATAAAACATCCCGGTTTGTTCATTGACAGTGATTTGTCTTTGTAAGAAATTGTCAATCGCTGTGTGTTCACTCCCCGGTCCGCTTGTATTGCAGAGGGAGTACTATCTACTTTGCGAGGTTCTGAAACCACGCTCTAGGTGACGTCAATGTCCACTATAGCCCGTGCTCTTTTTGAATTGCTCTTAGTAGAAACAGCAGAGCATATTGAATTTCCAAACGATATAGCTGAAAGGGTTTTTAATTCATTACGAAATATTGATCAATTCGCAATTTTAAATGGGAATTACGGCGTATTTTGCCCGCGTATTTGAAGAACGTGCCGTACTGGAGTATTGTTAAGAAAAATAATTACATGGTTACGAAGACTTCGAACTTCCTACGTGAAAGCTATCCAGTTTTGCTCTGTCCCAGCAAGTTTAACCGAGTTTTTAGTGATCCGCAGTATTTCTTGTGGGAAATATGTAAAAAATCCACTTTGGCGCCACGGCTCACCATTGAGAACGCTGATGAAGTGGCTGATTCGCAGCAGGCGCTGATGCTTTTTTGGCCGCGTAGTAAAAAAAATATAATAGGATTACTCCCCTGAAACCATTAACATTTCTGCGACGTCCCAAAAAGATCCGAACGTCTATGTCCCAGCAGTATCTCTATTAGACATCCGTACAACGCGCAATATTTTTATAAAAATGTTTGGATGTTGAGATAACGTTACCGGTACCTTAATGTCGGATGTTTTTTTGACTATGCTAAAGACGTACTCTCGATGTTGCTGCTGCTTTATTTGTGGACAATATTTAGACATATTTTGCTGACGTTGTTCAGATGTTGCTGGTATGTCCGTTTTTTACTTCGTACATGTCTATCGCAGTTACATTTATTTTAGCTATATCTGCTATACTTTATTTTCAAACTCTCCGCAGGCGTACTGTTTTGAAGTTACCGAGGGGTTTTGTATGTGTTTTGTATGGGTTTTGTACCGAGGGGTTTTGTGCAAGTTTTGTAATCCACCAATATTGCTTTTACCGAAACATAAATGCGGAGGACCTAATATATAGACTCAACATATGCCTGAACAAAATTTGATGCTCATAGGAGTTTTTATTCAGTGGAACCACCATTTTACTTAAGCGTTTTACCTTCGTAATGAAAATACAAATGCTGACCTGACAAATCGCTGGCGACACTGTTCAGCCACATATGTTAACAAACAAATTTCCCCAGATTGTACCGATGGTGAAAGGCTGGAGGAACAGGAGAGCTGGCAGGCTCTCCCTCGGTCACTTTCCTCACCTTACGGACACCTTACCCCGCAACGGTGGAAGAGGCGGCAGTAGCCCTGGCCCGCATCACCAGGCTGCCACCACACATTATAATCACTTATTCGATGAGGGCCATTCAAAACTTCATTCGTGGTAGCGTTTCGGCTACAGCACTCAAGATTCTCCAAAATCCCCATTCTCAACCACTCGACATCGTCTGGACCCCGGCCCCTCTGGGGTGGGAGGCAACGAGGCGGCCCGCAAAGAAGCACGAGAACTAAACCGCCGTGCTGGGCTCGCTCCTGCTCTCTAACACAGTGCTCGGTCGGCACGCGATCGTCTGCTCTCGTATCAAGAAGCCACGGAGCATTATCGCCTCTCCGGCCGCCGTTTTCCCACTGCCCACACATCCCTCACCAACGCTCAGAAGCGCCTATGGCGACTCCTTCAGACCAACTCCTTCGCCCGTCGATCCCTCCTCCACAAGACCTACTACTTTCAGTTCCCTGCGCCCAACTTTCCCCTCTGTGACTCCCTGGACGCACTAAGCCACGGCATGTGGGCCTGTCCTCTTAGGCCATTCCACCCCATCTCCAGCGTCGAGCAGTGGGAGGACGCGCTCGGCTGCTCGCAACCGGGGACGCCGCTACTTCTGGTTGACCGAGCCGCCGCTGCCGCCGCCAGCCTTCGGCCGGCAGCCACCACATGTTCCTACTCAACTTGCTTGGAAAATAAAGTGATTTCTCTCTCTTCCTCTCTCTACCTTCGTCGGAGACCCGGCAGTTGCACCTGACATGAGTTTCCTAACTTGCTCCCGAAAGCTCTCCATGAGTGGCCGGTCGGGATCGTTTCGGCCGTTGGCTTAAACAAAACGAGTGCACCCAAGAATTTGGTACCCTAACACAGGCTTCCAACAAATATTGTCGAGTGATTCTTTTTGGTCGTATTAGAAAAATGTCGGCAGTGATAACGCTTGTTTCTTCCGCACCGATCTTGGAGGCGATGCCCATTATGCTAATACTGCAAGTAATGTAACCAAAGCTCCCCTATTTAGGCAAAAAAAAGGTATCGCGCTTCATCGTTCCCCCTATGCAAGCTACGGTAGCCGCGAATGACATTGACTGCGCCGATAGATTTCTGGCGTTGATAAACTTTGTTCGTTACGCACCGATCTTGCAGACTAGCCTATCATGCGAACAGTACAAGCGATGTAGCCAGACCTCCCGTATTTACTAACAAAAAGCTATCTCAAACTCCCCATCTCCCGAATGAAAGCCGAGCTTGCCAAGAAGGAAAGCGCACTTCGAACAGAAATATGTTGTAATTTGCCTCAAGGCACCCGATTACCGCAGGTTAAAAAGAAATTGTTTGTTTTGTGCGAAAGTAACGACCCCAAACAAGGAGATGGACATGGAATCCGGACGATGTCGCCTGCTTTCGGATACTTTCTGGCGCTGCATCGACGCTGATATCTGGCGAGCATACATATCGGCGTATCTCCCGCGTCGGCTCACGTCGCCGTGCATTTTGCCGACGACGTCAACGCGGGCCGTTGTCGACGCGCGATAGCGCGGAAAATACGCTGCAAGGGGTTGCGGCCTCAGAACAAACCGCTTTTGTTGTATATAATTGAAAACTAATTTGTGTATTTACCAATAACTTGGGCACCTATTTTCCAACGTGTGCCGGCTCAGGAAGACACCAGCAACACTGCCGCTCCAGGAGCCCTAACCGGCTGTGATAACGCCGCTCTCCTCTTCGCCGCTCCCCCTCGCCGCTCGGCTCGTCTCATGCCTCCGAAGACAAGGCTGCACAGAGGAGAGCTCGCAACGCCGAACGTAAACGGCAGCGTCGAGCAGCGGATTCCTCGCTTCGAGAAAGAGAAGACGCTTTGAAACGCCAGCGGCGAGTAGCTGATCCAGATGGCGTTCGGCAACGTGACAACGCTTCGAAATGCCAGCGTCGAACAGCGAATTCTTCGCTTCGAGAACAAGAACCCGCAAAACGTTCCCTACTACACGATAAATAAAGAAGAGATTTATTACGCTACTACACGTGTCTTTACTCTAACAACTAATTAACACGCTACTACTCCACGGCTTTGCATCCCACCAGGGTTCCCAAGTACGAAGATGGTGTAATTTTTTTCGTAAAGGTGGGTGTCTTTCAGGAACTAGTTTTTCCCTCGAACAAACATGAGACAGGAAAGTCGCTGCGCGGCGAGTCCGACCTTCCGACAGCTGTATTAACTGCACTCCTTATCGATGCACGTGCTACTGGCCGGTGACGGCACGGCTGTGCATGCCTTCAACTTTCGCTATTTTGGTGATTTGACTACCATGGATTTATCTACCGAACGAAGAAATACTGCCAGGTAGTGAAGGTGATTACTAGCAAACCTTGTTTTCTTGTGTTATGTATTTAACGTAGCAGAGTTGCTCTCGAACTTTGGTCCGAAAAAGCGGTTAGCTCTAACGTTTTGAGTGACTCGCTTTGTGTGTTGCGCAGATTTGTCGGTAGACCTTTGTACCTGGCTGCTGCGTGTGTAAACAGAATCCATTCTCGCGCAATTTCGAGCCCTGTGTTTGGTGAAGTGTTTGTGTCCTCTCCTGTTTGCTAGCCGAATGTTTTTTATATGAAATGAAATAAGGGGAGCTGGAGAGTGCGAATATAAGTGCGTGTAGAATATAAGTGCGTGTATGCGTTACACGCACATCCTGTACTTTTAGCGTAATATTATGCACTCGTGGTTTTGTTTCGTTTCCGCAGATGTCGTTTTTTTTTGCAGTCATAATAGTTTTCGGACAAAAAAGTGCTCAATAAATTGAATGATTGCCGTGCATGTAGCGTTAGAAGAAAATAATAAATCGAGTGATTTCCGAGCGTACAGCATTAGATTAAAATGCGATCTGGATGCTTTTTTCGCGTTTCGATTGAGTGTTCAATCTTTTCGAACGCTCAGTTTGGTCGTGAAATGTCGGAATGAACAACGCGTATGCAACCCGAATTTATTTGTAACATCAGATTGATGATTGATTGATTGATTGTGGGGGTTTAACGCGCCGACGCAACGCAGGCGATGAGGCGCGCCGTAGTGGAGGGCTCCGGATTAATTTTGACCACCTGGGGATCTTTAACGTGCGCCGAAATCTCGTACACACGGGCGTTTTTGCTTTTCGCCTCCATCAGAAAAGCGGCCGCCGCGGCCGGGAATCGAACCCGCGACCTCGTGCTCAGCAGCGCAACGCCTTAGCCACTGAGCCACCGCGGCGGGTGGTGTAACATCAGAACTACATACATGTCGTAACTGGTACAGTAGTATGAGCAGCGCTGGTTGCGCTTCGTACTCTTACTGCAACATCACAAACGTAAATTTACCATTCAGAACCTAGTAACAGTATTCAAAAATGGCTGTTAAATGTCTGTCACTTATGGAATTTCCAGCTTAATGAACTTACTGTGTAACGCCCCTTGGTGATCAGAGAAACACAGCATCTGGGATTTCGCAGTTTTGAGGCAAAGTATGATTCTGGTGTATGGCCTGTCGTTTGCTAACATCTTACATGTTGCAGGCTGCTGACTGGTGCAACTTAGACTATGTATGAATTCGAATGTGCAGCAAAACTTTCTTGCACTTATTTAATGCTTCCTGCTGTACAACGTATAATTTAACTAAAAATGTAGGCCTAATAGGACAAGCGAACAGGACAACAGCACGAGTTTTTCAGTGGTGTGCCTTTTGAAGGTTTAGTTATGTATATATACCAACTAGCCCACCTCGCCATTCTGCTGCAAGAAGTATACGTCCATGGCAGGGACGCTGTCCCGGCTTGTGCATGTTTACTTTTGCCACTATTTGTGGACATACCTGGCTTCATCTGTGTATATATTGTCACTTAAATCAACCAAGTGGTTAGGATAGACACAAAAAAATATTTTGCAAGTTCAGATGGGACCTGTAGCTGGGCTAAAATGTCCTCAGAGTCCCCATTCATGAAAAATAGTTCTTATAAATAGTGGTACCTCACATTAGCAGTCATAGTTAGATTTAAGTTTGCCTTAGTAGTGCCACAGCGGGCATTAAATTATATCCACTTCACTCGATTCCTGTCCCTTATAGTTACACCCATCATCTATCGTTCTATTGCCTGCTAAGTCATCCTTAATTTAAGTTATACCCTTTTAGTGAGCCTGGAAGTTTCTGTCCCGTAGGTGAGTACCGGTAAGATACAGCTGTCATACACTGTCTTTTTCAGGGACAATGGTAGGCGGCCATTCTGCATTATACCAGTCTTAAAAAGCTGTATTAATAACACAGATTTTCCTGTACGCATGCCTAGATTGAAGAACTGGCTTGCAAGGAAGGTGGTGCTGCAGCAGTCTGCACAAGGCGCCTGCTCAAGCTACTGTTGATGGTCAACTTGGCGCAGGATTTCTCCTGGTTTGGGAAAAAGAGAAGCACGCTCTTTACCCCTGCGAGTGGCATCCTGCATTGTGTGTAACTAGATATATTCGTGTCGTTGCAGACATCAAATTCTTTCACCACACAAGGTATAGGGCCCAGATTTTTATTGTCAGTCACATCCCGCCCAAATATCAGCTTTGTCGACAAACTGCGGCTTCTTAGTTTTTATTGCTAGTAGATATATTAAACTTCTTCAGCCTTTGGACTATAATATTTTTACTCACTTTCAAACCAATCCGGTCTCCAACTATTTTGGCAGTTTCTGGCACCACAACGAAGAACGCAAATTGTTGAAGAATTCCTAACATAATTGATGATGGAGGCATGCACCACTGAACCACCATTGAATCGTTTCCGTGCTTCCATGCATATTTATTTTGTGTTATTGTTCTTTGAGCGTATCACTTGGTGTAAATCACGTAGTCGTGTAAATCTGTCTTGTTGTAACTTATATTCAATAATTTCCGTGTTCACCGTTTTTTCGTTTGTTCCCAAAGCATATCACTTTTTTGTGAAATAATACAATAGTGTAACTTTGTATTGTTCTCCTAACCAGAATTCAATAAGTTGTTTCTAAAGTTTTCTTGTTTTATTTTTGTCCTGCCATTTCACTAAGTGTGAATCATTTCATCACGTAAATTTGTACTGTTCTTGTAACCGCCATAGTCAATTCTGTATACAAACCTTTTCTATAGTTCATAACCGTTTCCCTAGATGTTGGTTTGTTTAACGTTGCTTAAATTTGTATGGCACTCACAAACTTTTCACTAGATGAACGATATAAATACGTAAATTTACTTTATTTTTGTAACCACCTTTCAATACTTTCTTTGCTTTCACATTTTTCTTGCGTTGTTTTTCACCGATTTCACTTAATGTGAGATATTTCAATTTGCATAGTAACTATCTTGTCCTTGTACCCTGGGTTTACATGTTTGCTTTTTTTTCCTATTTTTGTCAACTTTTCTATTGTGTGTGACTTATTTTAGTCCTGAATATTTGTACTATTTTTGTAATTATACAAATCGTACCCTGTGGGCCAGGGCAGATATGAATCAAAATTAAAGTAATTGTGTTGCAAAAGAGTATTACAGATTTTGAAAGTCAATATAAACTGTTTTATTTGAACTCTTTTGTGCTTTATATGTACTTTGAAAGCTTTCTTACTACCCAGCTGCACTTATTCACAGCTAGGTTGGAAAGACTGTCATTTTAATAGGCTTAATTTTTGAATTGTTTCTTTGATGTTTTTTGCGCAGAAGGCCTGTACAGCCGTGCGGTGTGGTACAATTCGATGGCGCTACTGTGGTTATCTTAGGGTCAAGGGCGCTTGTACTGATCAGGACTGGTTCTGTTGTTACTTACTGCCACTTATTTTCGAGGCGACATTTCTTGTTTAGAGCTTTGCTTCGTGTGCTTTTGCAAGAGTGTGTGGTCAGGTTGGCACTTCACGTATGAGACTTCATGCAGTATGCAGCACTTAAAAAATGGAAAGCTATAATCTAGAATCCAGGTGCCAGTTGCAGCAAACAGTACTGAATAGCTAGCAAGATAGGTATTTGAAGATAAATGCCCACAACATGTAGGCAACGTTGGAAAGTGAGCTGGCCAAACTCCAAAATGCATAAAGAATGTAAATTTCAAGCATACAGGTTCATCTCAACAATATCATACTAACGTGCACTAGTCATGATTATAACAAAATAATGCTTGTGCCAAAGACAAAAAAACAATGTAGAACAGACATCTATATACGTCTTTCATGCATGCCACTACAATATCCAGAAGATGTAGCAGTAAGGTAATGCCCCTTAAACGGCATATAAAAGTACCATGAGAGGACTATTCTACGTTATCTTTCGTGTGATTTGGATGGGTTTTTTGCAGTTGTAGCAACAATGAATATATGTAATTTAGACCCCAACGGTACGTCTCCTGGACATCTGCAATGTGGATTGCGGGTGCCTCCAGGATATCTGCACGACGTAACGTGTTTGCTGGGTCGTACTTTCCACCGATAGTCCTTGCCTTCTGCCACCAGGTTACAATTTTGATAAATTGTTTGCAGTCATTCTCTTCCATGCCCCAGCTTTTCTCTGTTTCGGCCGAGGCGCTATCGCTGAGCACTCACGGCCCGTGTCCGGTAGCTTCAGCTGCGCCACAAAAAAGCTGGAATATTTTTCCAGCCCCATGCCCCCGGAGCAAGACACGCAAATCAAGACCTGCCGAGAGCAGCCGCGACGAGACGACCTGGATACCGCGTGCCTGCACCATTTTTGTCCGACGAAGTGCCGAAGGCCCTCAAATTTCGTCTCTACGAAAGACATCTTTTTGTGGGGCAGTGGAACACCAAACTTATTATCGTCATCTGTGGCAGCAAGCAATTGTACACTGTAAACACTGGAATCCCTTCATACTTATCCGACCGGACAGGGTAAACAAATCGTAACAACCAGGAAAACGCATCATTAAGAAAACGTGCGGAAATATACAAAAACCGTGTTGCTTTGACTTGCAACCATGTATTTCTGCAACTTTGGCTTTCTACCTTAAAAAAAATCTCGAGAATGTGGGATTTCTGCTTTTTGAAATGGCTAGAAAACACTACTCTTGGCAATGCAAGGTTGCTAGCGAGGTCGACCCTCTTCCGCGCTGGCTGCTTGTCTACGGCGTTTAGGACTTCAAGCTTTTCCTGAAGGGAAAGTGCCTCCCGTTTTTGCGACACCAAGAAGACACAACAAAGTTCGCGGTTGCATGTTCAGCGGTGTTCTCAAACCTTGAAGCCGACGGTGATGGGGAGAGTGCATGCTCTTCTTGCAGTGGTGCTTTTATGACAAACGTTCCGGAATTCCGAAGTGCAACTTATATTATAAACGCAGTGGTGGTGGTGATAGCATAGAGTAACATAGGGCCATCTAGTGGTCACGAATAGCACCAGCGTGTTTGCTTCATTGCAGTGAGTTTTGTTGCAAGCCAGGCCAATTCTCGCCAAGCGTCAAAATGGTGTCCACGCGTGTGGCCGTGGGGGGCTCGGAGTCTCACATTGCGGTGAATGATCCAGACTCTGAGCCTCGATGTAACAGTGAGGATTTTATTACATGGGACTCTGGGTGAGCTGTACCTGTAGTAGACAAAAACAACGCACCAGCCGGGAAAACGCGGCACTCAGAAATGTAGGAGCGGGGTTCTGCTGCATTTCCACGGGAACGCTACACGCATTGCGATTTCACCTAGCCATGGCATTGACAAGTACGATCTTCTTCAACCGTGCGATGATGTTTAGGATATGTGAAAACGGATTTGCGAATGATTTAAATCGATCGTTCATCGTTCCCAACTACATTTAGTATCCTCTCCCGCCACATGACAACATTACTTTGCGACGTAATCTTACTGTGCCCCACTTTCTTTGGAGGACGCCTGGGCTGAAGGGCTCAGAAACTTTTCGTTTGTTTGCACTTTTTCTTTTCTGTTCCTGTTGAGTTTTGTATTTGTATGAGGTCTAAATCTGTCTCCATTGTTGTTCGTTTGTACTTGTTCTGAAGCTTTAAAACAGCCTGTTCTGTACGAACATTAGTTTGTAAAACGTTCGCTACTCCGGGGCATTCACGCCGCAAGCATATGAAAAGCTTAGGTTTGCCTGCGCCGATATTGTATATTTTCAAGTTAATACATCTTATCTTATCTTGTCTCGTTATCATCATTATTAAAGTTGTTGTTTAGTGTACCATCGTTCGTGTGTTATGGTCATCATCACTTCCAAAGTTTGGAAGTGATGATGATGAAGTCTTCCAAAGTTTGCTGAATGACGCTTCCACAAATCTGCTTCTTCCACATCATACTTGGTGAAATGGCCCTGTATTGTGTAAAAGAGGCCCGAGTTATACCATCATACCCTTACCCCGCATGTATTCACCTATCAAAAATTTCCACAAGCGAATCTGGAATTTCCTTCCTGATTAGCTCTCTGGTCACCAAGTTCGAAGCCCTTTAAAAACTCCTAAAGAACTCTGAACGAATGAAGAGCTCGACGGTGAGATATAAGCCACATTAACATAACTTGTGGGTCTCCGGGACTGTCTGGATCTGGGCTGTGAACTTGCCTACAAACCTCTTGAAAAGGCGTGCCTCAATCAGACGAAATACCACGAGTGGAAACGTCGTCTACGCAAACTGTGTGCGGACTAAGAAGTCTCCATTTTACTACCAGTTAATACGAGCAAACTAAAAATGCCGTAAAAAGAATTGTTTGAATTGACATAGTCGGGAAATGATAGCGACCTCTTCGTCACCAAAAAACAGAAACCGTAGAGATACTTGTGTTAATATGCTCAAAGTTTTTAGACACCAATATCCCTCGACTTCACTTCAATCAATAGCCGTTACCTTTTTTGACAAGCCTCCACATAGAACAGATACTGCAGGAGCCCAAAAAGTTGTCATCTGCATCCCTGCATTGTATTTGTGCCGTACACAAACAACCCCGTTGATTGCCACCAGACCTTAACTTAGAACAGACTGAAGGCACACGCAGCCTCTTGGAAGAGTATCAATATTCTTTCTATCCGCCAGGCTAAACTGATCTTGTGCCGCACTCCATCATGTGGACATGCGGTGCAAAGCTTCACCATCCTTAATATCCACTAACACTGGACCTACTCGACGTCATTGTAATAAGTTTTAGAAGTGGTAAAAATGGGTATTATCGAAAAGTCCTCGTCACAAACCATGTCCAAACTGCCGATGTCAGAAAACCACATGGGATGATTTGAATATGCATTGACTTCAGACAATAAAAATGCTCATTGCGAACAGTGAAGCTTTACCATGCCGTGATGCTCTCCTAGCACACGTCGCAAACGAATTTTCTTCTTGACCTTACTTCCCGAAAGGCTATTGCTAGAAGTCCCTATGAACAGTGACATTTCAGCGAAGACTGCGTTCTCAAGCAAGACAGGTGTCTCTTAAATCAAGGACATAATGACGAAAGCAGTATTCGGTGACCTGAAACATCCATAGTTTCGGTGACCTGAAACGTCCTGAAACTCCTGTGATGAACATCTGCGAAAGCTTTACCTTTATTTGGAAATTATTCGGAGTGCTTACTGAAATAATAGTACCTGGAAGCGTTAAGTTGTCCGGGGTCAATTTTTTCTCAGGAACCACACAGGTGAATAAAAGATAGCACCATTGTGAATATGTAACAAATATCACCCGACAATGAATCAATGAAAATTTCGCCAGTAATTTCATACCTCGGGTTAACAATGAGTTAATAAACGTGAATTCTTTGTTAGGCCAGAGTCGCTAAAGTATTTACAAACGTTATCAAGAACGCCAGGGCCGCATTATTTATTGATTTCACTCTCGAGATGACGCATTTAATCACCTCCAAACCAACCCCGTGTCGACGCCCACACTAGGTGTATTCTGATAAGGACGGAAAAAGTTTCCATAACCATTTTGAAAGCACAGCTTTACTACTTTCTTCAGCGGTTTCGCAACGGATGCGCAAATTCACGTTTTCACCTCAGACACACCCTTGCTGAACACCCTTCGAAGAGCATCGCATGACTTGCCAAGTCCGCTTTCAGGCTGCACACAAGGCTTAGTTTTCAGTCGTTCTGCTCAACTGATCAGGTGAGCGGCACGCGGTTTCGGGCCCTCAGCTGAGCTGCAGCTTACCGACACCTCCCCTATCGCCTCCCAGGCATGTGCTACTGGGTCATCTCGGGCTACGTGACTCATCCTGCGGCTGGTGAGGAGGAACACAGCTTTTGCCACTAATCAAAGCGAGGCGGGTTACCTTATGTGGACGTTGCACGGGACCGAATGGCGTTGAGTCGTGGTTGGCAATACAGCTACATCAAAGATTAACAAAGCGAAACGAAGGCTCAATCTAAATAAGCTGAACTTTTGCTTTGCATATCCAAAGTTAGCTGAGCTATGCGCAGACAATTTTTTGTTCCAGGTCAAACTGTAATACTGTCTACAAGACGGTATCATCCTTATACCTAAAATTATGCTAGTGAGAAACATGCATGAGCAAAACAAATTACAAAAAGTGATTGAGCTGCGATGCTTCCTAACTTGTCGTGAGTGTCAAAGTTTGACGTGTGAAACAAAGGGGAAATTTTTAACCATAATAATTTTTGAACCATATTATATTTTTTTGAAATATTTCTAAGTCCTAGAAGTAAGAGCAATCGTACACAAAACGGCACTCTTGGATTTTTTTACACTTGGGCAAGAGTTTGTTTGCGTGGTTTAATGCGCAGAAGCAACACCTGGATTAGGAGGCATAACGTTGAGGAGGGTTACGGAAAACTTTTTGACAGCCTGGGGATCTTAATTTGCGAAAGATCTCTAAATGTGGTTTTGTTCACTCTTCACCTCCATAAGAAGATCAGCCACGTCGGCCTCGATGAAACCCACGTCCCTGGGATTAGCAGCACAACCCCTTTGCCAAAAGGTCACCGCAGATTGTCATTGTCCTTAAGCCCAAAACCCTATGTAGTTTTCTGGCATTGTTTACGCAGGGCTGCTACACATGGTCTGTGCACCGCATTGCTGTCGAACGCAACCTTTTCAAGTTGTTGCTATGACAGGTACGCTGAAAAATAGAACTAAAAATGTATCTTTTGACGTCATTTAAAAACATTAGGTTTTTCCATTTTTGTGAAATTTCTATGATCTGGCAGCGAATAAATGTATGTTCTAGGATGCTGTTATGTATTGCGTTTTAAAGCAAAGCTTTCTACCTCTACCCGTCAAGGATTGCTTCGTGGCGGGCGCGACACGAAATTCCTAACGCGCATTTAGAGGGGGAGAGTGGTTTTCATTAACAGGGCACAGTGTACATGGTGCGGTGAATGGTTACGCCAAGTTCCCCGCACGCCGGTGCCTGTCCACAGCGGCGGCTGCGTCTGCGGAACGCGCAGCTTTGTCGTGTGCTTTAGCGACGTTAGAGTTGGGCATATTTTGGCGCAGCTTCGCATCTGTTGCGCGCTTCTTTCGCACAGCTTTATTAATTTGTTCGACAGCAACTTCTGGGTAATCCAGACTCGACGGAATTAAGTGGTCGTACGGCAAAGATACGTTAACGGTTGGTTTGAAGCGCGGAAAACAAAATATAGAGTCCACATACAGACATCTGGCCACTAGAGAAAAGCTACCTTCTGCGCACTTCTTGCCACGAGTGGGACTCCGTTTTTAAATGGGTCAATACCCATTCAGTTGTGTTTTAAGTGATATTAAAAAGCCAGAAGGAGCAACTGGTCTTGATAAATAGCGACTATAAAAACATCCTCAGCTTTCTCGCAATTCTCAAACTTGCCAAACGAACTAGTTTAAATCAGTATCAATGGAAATCACTAAGCTAACATACAGAATTCTTTCCATGTCTGCGCTTGTGTCGTGTTGTGGGGTACCCCGAGCTAGCACATCACGATGGCTAGGTCCCGTTGTCTCACCCCTTGAAAGACGCCCCTCTTGGTTTCCTTTCTGCAGACGCATGACCGGGCTACAGCGGTGACTTCCACCTCACTAGCCCGGCCGTGGCCGACGCTGCTGCGTTCGGGACCGCGCCCCGCGAATTCAAGGTAACGGCTGGCAGAATCTTTGGTTTCACTCTTTGTAAAGCCACGTCTGTGAATTCAAGTGACGTTACATAGACAATTGTTGTGGGCGTCGTCGAAAGGTTTGCTTTCGCACCACCTTCACAGCGTGTATTGGAGCCAACTTTGTGAATTTGCTTCGGAAAGAAGCTATATTCGACACAATATTTTTCTTCTGATCGAAGGATGAATACCGCTTTGGAACGAACAAAAATCATAAATTGATGCTGTCTTCATAACCTTTGGTAACATAATGTGTGAAATATTAAGAAAACGTCTTCGGGTAATCACGTTTCGCCACATTTGAACTTTTTAATAAGAGAAAAAAATAAATGTGAGGTTTGCATTTTTTGAAAAGGGATTACTAGGTTACCATGAGGTATAAGCCACTACGGAAAATTCCTCAGATTTTCTTATGTTCTAGAATTCTCAATGAGGTACCAGTGATCCACTTTATATTCTTAATGGACATTCATATAAATGCCGTTATATCAACGTTTCACACCATCGACAACAACAATACAGTGGCTGGTGCACCCCTTTCCCATGGGCGCATGGTAAATATGATAAATAGATCACTCATCATTCTAAACCCTAGTAGGTCTCACCTTTCACCACTTACCATTTTTGATGGAGGGTGCCGAGTAATCGCAATCCTGACCCACCTTCGCACAATATCTCCGTTGACGCTGTAATTGTAGGCGCACTTGCCATTTCAAGCAAACCCAACCCGGCCGGGAACAGTGCTCGACTATATCTTCCACCTTGCGCCCCAGTCTACGAAACGCCGGTCTAGACTCATCCGAGTGCATCCGCGATGCGTCAAACCGCACATATTGTGTCCCGAGCCCTTTCTTCTAATGTGGCTCCGAAAACACCCTTCATGCGTTACCATATATCACCTAAGTTATCGTCGTTATGCGTGATGACAAGCAATTTAGATTTACATAGCATTATTCACACACACCGCTATTCCCATGCCTCGCCTCGGCCAGGAGGGTTGTACTCGCGGGGGAGGTGATCTTACAAGACATAGGGGGGCCATCCCTCATGTCGCCATGGTCCCCCATCAGCGAAGATAAGAAAGCTGCTGGTGTGCAGCCTGCGTGGACGCTCTCTGGCCGCCCTCCAAATAACGTAAATATATCACTCACCATTATTAACTTTACATAGTGTCAGTTAAAAATCGAAAACAAAACATGATTTTCTATGGTAGAGATAGGGCAGCCACTCTTTTTTCAGGTCGGCTCACCTAAAAGGTTGAAAATTGTTTTATTTCATTCCACTTTAGTTTTTTTTATTGTTTCTGAAGTGTTCTGTATTGTAGTTACTTTAAATCATTATTCCGTTATAAGGTTTGTATAATTTGTATCGTTTTAAAGTGGCATATTGGGTCCAAACACCAGTTTGTAAATCCATAGCTCCTCTAGCTGCATAGCTGCTATAGCTGTTCTAAATGTATTGCTGCACCACCCACGCCTATTGAAGGATTACGTTTATGCGAGCCTATATTGTGGATTTAGGGGTAAAATACATTTTATGTTGCCTGTTCTCGGCATCAATAATTTAAATGTTCTCGTGTCAAGTAGCACCACAAGTAGCGTTAACATGATCACTGCAAAATTCTTGGCCCTTTCCTCTATGAAGTCTCGTTCCCGAATCGGAACCCAGCACCGCCCTATTTTGCGATTTCAATATCTCTGATGAAACACTGACGCAGACAATGTGTTAAAAGAAGCCCAATTCATGAGGTCGATACCTCGCGCCCCCTTTTACACGCCTACGGAGAATGTCCGCAACACATTCTGGAGCTTTCTTCCTGCTGGCGCTATGGTCGCACTGTTCGAGACCCTTTACCAGCTCTGAAACTACTCTGGACGAATGACAAGCTCGACAACGACGTATGAACCATATGCGGTTATCATGTGGGTCTCCGAAAAGGGCTGGAGCACACCTGTGGACTCGCGCACAAACAACTTCAGAATCCGCACCTAAAAGCTAGGAAATACTACGGCCACATAAGCCGTCCATGCAAACTGTATGCGTGCTAAGTCCTGAATGCTTGCGTTGACAGCAGCAAACTGAAAATGTAGTGGGATGCACACTATGAAGAGATCGAGGCCAAAAAACCGAGAACACCTCATGACCAAGAACAGAATGCCTAATGGGTTTCATGTCTATATTATCAAAGCTTATCAACAACACAACCCCTCGACTTGCATGAAGCATCACCCATTACCACCATCAACGAGCTTCCAAAAGGAGCTGTGATTGTACGATACTAGAGCGTCGGCATCTGCATCCGTTAAGTTTCTTTGGGCCGTATGATGATGACCCCCCGTGATGTCATAGTGCCACCTAATTTCAACAATGAAGAGGCTAAATCTATGCGAAGCTTCTCTGACTACTAGTGCAGTACTCAATCATGTAGACGTGTGATGAAACGCTTCCTGTACCGCAATATCGCGTATCTGTAACCTTGCATATTACAATCGAAAATATACTGTATGAAAAGCTATGAATTTAGTTATTCGAGAAGCCTTGGTGCCTTGATCGTGCCCCGATCACCCTGCTAACCAGATTGGACGACTGTAATTTGCATTCAATTCAGGGAAATTGACAAAATTTTCATTGAGGACAGTGAACCTATAGCATGTACTGAAGTGGCGCTAGACCTCATCGCAAACACAACAATATATTACAAGTTTTACTTCGTAACGGGCTATTCCTAGAGGCATATGGCTTCTGATCTTCCCGAGAATACTAGGTTTTCCGGCCTGTCCAGCCTCCATCACTTTATGTACCTACCTTTGGGGACACCTCCCCCCGGGTGTCTTTGTAGGCCTCGTTAAAGCAGTACTCGGCTAAATTCAAATTGCCCATAGTTACTTTGACTATGTAATAATCGCCAAAGTACTACCCTTTTGGAGGAACATGTAGTGAGGCTTCTAATTTGAAAAGATTCGGAAGGCATAGTCAAAATTTATTCACCTCAGCATTAATTTGTCTGGCACATAATTGTGTTTAGGACACCCTATTTACGAAACAACGATTGCACCAATGATAGAGAAGTAAAACTATTAGTCAACGGACTACAAACAGTGAAAAACTGCAGTCGTTTCTCGGGTTAAAAATGAGTAACCAAAATATGTACAATGTTACGCCACCTCACTACTCCGTTCACATACTTTACGAAGAGAGGATGGAGCAACATAATTTTTTGAAGTTAATATTGTAGGGAGACTTTCATTGACCTGAAAAGAAAGCATAGTCCATGCCCCTTAAGCGTGTGCTCACTTAAGGGGAGCCTAAGTGGTTCCATGACATTTGTTTCATATAAAACTATATTATGGTGTAGATGACTGTATGGTAGACGAGGCCCTCATATTTGTTGAGTAAAGACATTTTCAGGGCAGTATTGCGCATGGCTACTTCCCACGTTGCCTGGTGTGCAACTGTGGTAGCCTGTAAAACAAAGTGGAAATTTTTCTGAAACTTGGTGATATCTTGGCTAAATATTTGCAAATTATGTGGTTAGATTCTCTGGAATCGAATTCTAATAATATTTTACTTCGGAAATATTTCCCAATTTTCTTTCTTAGAGTTTGTTTTTCACAAATGGCACTTCAAATAGTTTTTCATGCTCGCCTGGATACCGAGTGCGGGGTTTAACACGCCGAAGCTACCAACGTTTTGGCTGTGAGATGCGCCATAATGAGGGACTCTGCAACAGTTTTCATAATCAGGAAATCTGGAATATCTTCACGGAAAAATTATTTTGGCTTTTCTCCTCCATCAGAAAAGCGGCCACCGTGGCCGAGATCAAACCCATTTCTCTGGGCTTGTCAGTACATCGCCTTATTCACAAAGCCACTGCGTAGGGTCATGGGCCAAAAGGGTATGCTCGGTAGTGTTGTTGCATTGTTTGCGAAGGACTGCTAAACGTAGTTTGTCCGGCCGCTTCAGGGTCAAAAGGAACCTTTTGAAAATGTTGCTATAAAAAGTGGGCTAAAAAAAATCTGCAGAGAAAGAGTCAGCTTTTGAACTCTTAAAAATCTTTTTTTTTCCACTTCTGTAAATGTGTGTGAGCTGGCACTGAACACATTAATTTTCTAGAATGCTAGGAATGTATGCGCAAAGGTTGTTTTCGCCGCTTAGAACATTAAGTCTAAATCAACATATGTTCTTTCGTTCGATCAACTGTCATGTAGCTGTTTCGCTATGAACAAAGAGGAATATTTATGGGTACTTTTACGATTGATAGCAATATATTGCCACTGATATAAGGAAAACGTCTCGGGGTAGTCATGTTTCCCCACAGCTTACCTTTTTAATGAAGGCAGTTAGTAAATGTTACCTTTTAATTGGTGTTATTATTTGTTCTTCCTAGCTCTAGAGTAAGGTTGCCATTGTATGAATATTTTTATGTTCTTTTCTGATCCGTGTCAAAATCCTATTGTTTATACGTGTGCCCACGGTAACTGGATTTTAATAAATATTCTTCCCCATTTACAAGTAACCACGCTGCCAGTACTAAGGTGGGACCGGCGATCGTAGCAGTTAATGGTACATGTAAGGTCTATCTGGTACATACGAAGCTTTATTAAAAAAAAAACCTTTACACTGGCCGCCCTTGAGTTCCCAAGAATCAAAATTATGCCCTATTTCAAAATATCCTTTATTATTTTAGAAAAGGATAGGACACGAATCTTTCAACTTACTAAGAAATATGTCTATAATTATTTAGGACACATCAACATTAACGAGAAGGGGCAGCTTGCTACTTGCAATGCCTTTTAAAATATCAAACTATCGACAAGCACTGGCCAGCATCTTCACTGCCACTCCGGGTTTGAACTGCAGGTTGTCAAGAATAAATAGCCTTCGTTGTATTTCACACTTTGCAACATGCTAGAAACTGAATGCCAGGCACCGGCTTGGCATTTTTCTATTGCCCTATCCTGTTTTCTCTATATATGGCAGATTCGCTGTCATCAAGATAGAGAACGGGGATATTCTTCAAATTTCCAGCACAATTGTCGGCGAACTATTTCGTCTTTTTTTAATGCAATGTTATATTGAGAAACGTGGAATTCAGAAGAAGAAGAACAAGAGGACGTGAGGCTGCCTCGGAGGAAGATTGATCGGTTGCAGGTCTGTGTGCCCGGGGTCTCAGGACGAAATGTTTTCGTAAATGTTCCTCTTTTGTCCCTAAAATAAAAGTTTTCTTCTGGTTCAGCTCCGGAACGAAAATTTTGTGTCATTAACTCTTGATGGTTGTTCGTGTACCGGCGCAAGAAAAAATAACATTTATGAAATTATTTAAAAAGCATTGATACGTACAAATATATCAGAAAATGATTAACTTAGGCCTATATTGTTTTTAAAAATGTCTGTTAATTAGCTCAACTTCACACAAAAAAACTGGAGGAGACGTAGGAACTCTGTGTCGTATTCCTTTCGATGGGGAAAATAAGGCTTCAAATTCCAACCATACTCAACCGAGACTACTAGCCGACAGTCCTCAAACCAACACCGTGGTTTCCCTTAGACGCCGTCGTGGATAAAAAATGCTAGAGTGCTATCTGTTTTGGGGCACCCCACTTTGGTGCTGTCTACAACCGTTACGTGCGAACACTCTAAGCTTTCTGAAAGCTTGAGTGATGTGCGTGTACGCTCAATTCTGGCTATGCCAACTTGCAACCTGACCACAAAATTCTTACTATTGACATTGACGCAATTGAAAATACGGCTCTGCGCATTGTATCTAGCTGATGTAGTTTGATGTACTTACAAGTTAAAAATACTCTATCTCATTGAGCACTAGAACTCCTACAATATGGAAAGAGGGGTGGTAACAAACGACTAATATCAGTAACTTCAGCCCCCCACGTGTGCACAGAGGCGAAGCAATATCAGCGGGAAAATTGGTGAATAGTGAATGCGCATATCTGTATCAATGGCGTATTTTTCTGAAAACAAATAAAAAAAGCAGCTTTCGTCCCACACAGTTGATTGATCGATTGATTGTAGAGTTTAACGCTCCGACGCAACGCAGGCGATGAGGCACGCCGTAGTAGAGGGCTCCGGATTAATTTTGACCACCTGGGGATCTTAACGTGCGCCGAAATCTCGAACACACGGGCGTTTTTGCTTTTCGCCTCCATCAGAAAAGCGGCCGCCGCAGCCGGGAATCGAACCCGCGACCTTGTGCTCAGCAGCGCGACGCCTTAGCCACTGAGCCACCGCGGCGGGTCGTCCCACACAGTTGCCCCGCTGTTAATGAATTGTTTTACGCTGCGCTCTGGCATCCCTTGCGTGCAACATGATTGTTGCTGTTTCCATTATTAGGGGTATTTTAATAATAAAACAAATGAGTGAATAAATGAATACACAAACACACAAACAAATAATAAAATATAAATAAATGAATATGTATTATTAATTAATTAATTAAAATAATTACTTAATTAATTAATATAATTGATCAATAATTAATTAATTACTTAATAATTAATTGATCAATAATTAATTAATTAATGCCAGAATGTCTCAATCGCAGTCACGTGCGCGCGGCGATCACCGAGACTGAGCGTCTACGGAAGCCGGCCGCAAGACTGCCGAAGCATACACGGCGCCATTCAGACAGATGATTTTGGGAGGCCGGCAAATCGACCGCGTCTTCTCACCTCGCTACATAAAAACTGAAATTTGTCCACAAACACCTGAACTTGGCACTGAAACCAAAAACGGAAACAATTTTTTTTCAGATTCCCTCCTGAAAGAAACAAATAAGAACTCTGTGTTTTCGTTTTCGTCCTGGACAGAAATATCTTTTTTTTTATCATGGTTTTCGTTCTGTTCAGACACCCTGTGTGTGCCCTAGGATAAAGGAAACTGCACCTTCGGTGGCATCCATGTAATTGCACAGGGGTGCCCGCTACTCACACAAGTGAAGGACGGCTGCAGCTCCCTTGTCCACTCTCGTACAGACTCAGGGGCTCTACCTCATCGCCGCTGGTCAACAAAACCGCGGTAAAAAGAAGACGTCACAGGAATGCCTCAGTTGATTCTACGGCTGAGTCAATATCGGGTCGCCATCCGAGGCGACATATCTGAGACCTGTTCTTCCGTTTGAACCTAGACATTTCTGTAGTTTGAAAATGCTAGGGATGCCAACCACCGTAGTCTCAATTTGACCATTCTAGGTTCTGTGTGGCGTAATGGAAACTACTTATATCATTCCACAAGCCTAAATTGTCTTGTCCGATGTTTTTAAATGTTGCTTCCGCTTTGTGGAGAGCTATGTGGTGGTGGTTTAACCACCACTCGTGCGTGCGCGTGTGGTGATATGTGTGCAACAAACTATATGTGCAAAAATAAAGTCACATATGCCTTCTCTGGGAGGCTGAAAGTGAAAACGCCCGTGCGCTCGATATTTTGGTGAACGCTAGAGATCTCTTGGTCATCCAAATTAATCCGGAGCCTTCTACTACGGCGCGCCTCATCGCCTATGTAGTGTCGGCGCGTTAAACTCACAACTCACAAGCAATCAATCAATGCCTTCTCTAGAATGTGAATGCCAATTCTCCGCCATTACCTGTTGCTTCAGAAAGACACCCAAGCAAAGCAGTCATTTTCATCAGATCCGGTTGCAGACAAAACCCATGTTGTCACACGCTATTCACCATACAATATCTTTTGGAACTGATATTTGTTCTCTACATTGGCAGCTGCACTACAAATTATTCAGGTTACGCGAACGTAAAATGGTGCATCGGGTTCAAGGTTTCGCATGCTTTTGACCCGCGGAAGCTTGCGTGTGCGAAGTTAACACTATGGTCGTCACACATGATGGCATAAATTCTTTCTTAACAAGCTGGGCACGTGAAAGCATTTTTTACTTCTTTGAATGTGGTATCTTTGAGCATACCACAGTACCACAGTACGGCACAACAAAAGCTTCTAACCTGTCAACCCTTTAAAGGTCCTTGGATGTACGTAGCCGCACTTCCTGTTAACATTGAAGAGCCATTGAGAAAAGTAGAGAAATGTTTTAAGGGGGTGAATGTGTAATTTTTTTCTAAGAAGAAAAAGTAAAAAAATCGAATCACCTGATCATTTTGATCTCTGGTAGCTTGAAAGGCATTGAAGTGGAAAGATTTAAATTTACAGGTACAATGTCACATGTACTAGATACAACGGAAATGCATCCTTGACCGCGACGATCTTATGTCCCAACTCAGTACCAGAAGCGTAATTACGTCCTTGCAAATAAGGTAACTTCTTTAGTGATGACCCATTAGGCACGGTCAAAAACACACAAAACATTTTCAACACACTTTGGGCAAGGCGATAACTAAATATAGATAAAATGGCAACCATATTGCTCTTAATAACTGGGAAATCAAAAACATTGTTACCAGCTGGAAACCTCCGATTTCTTAGCTTATGCAGTTGCAAGTCCACTATAGGCGAAATATGAGTAGTCATACCAGTTTTGTTTATAACAGTCGCTTTATTATCTTAAAATTAGTCAGAAAATCTCAATTATACGTCCAAATATGTCGAAAATGCCCTCTAGGTTCCCCTAATTACATCGTTTTCCGCTGAAACGCGTTCCTGCGAATGATAGATTTGGTATGTTGCACCAAAGTCATATAAAACTTTGACGAAGTACACGAAACCCCATTACAATATCAGTACGGTGACTATCAGACCAAGCCAAAAATGGTTTTAAATTGATGCGTACAACTAACAATAAAAAGCACGTGTATGTAAACTAAGAACATTCTTCTCAGTGCTACTTGCTGCACTTCACGTAGGAGATATTGTTACGCGGCATGTTCTCATAGGCAATATTACCCTCTCATGGTTTTAAACCCGGACCTGGCCCGGACCCTCGGCTTTGTGCCCGAGCTTGTTCCGGGCGCGTGGCATTGAGCACGGGTACGGCCCGAAGCCGCCGATAAACACTTAGGGCACCTGGCCCTTGTTTTTGTGTCATCCTTTGCCCGTGCAGTGCTCCATTGACTTTCAGTGTGGGAAAACTAACGTCGACCCCCAGCTCGGCTGGTTGTTCAGCATTGAACCACTACTGCATTCTCCGAGGATTTTTTTCTTTAAAATATAAGTACGACAAAGTCAATACAATGAAACCTAGCATGAACGTTTGCAAATACTTCCGCCAAAAATTACGAAGATGCAATAAATTATGCTGCATTTAAGTTGCATAATCAATGCATCCTGCCGGTGATGACCAATGGAGCCAAACCTTGCGCATTACACTAGTTAAAAGCAAACTTAGGTCAGCGTAACAGCTTACTAGCGGTTACTATCGCGTATAAGCTTATAGCGCTTATAAGTTAACTAGCACTACTCCTGCGTGCTCTCTACTTTTTGCGCCACTTTTACCGGGCTACTTAACCATGCTTCACAGCTTAACAGGTCACCGAACGAAGAATAATAGTACTAACACTTAGTATTAAGTATCGAGCTTTGTTGATAAAGGAACAAAGTGGAGTAGACGACATCATAGTTCAAATAAAGGAAAGAAATCGTCGAGCAATCACTTTTGATTCAGACAAAATGACACTAGGTGTGCCACTACATCAAAAGAGTGGATTCCGTGAGGCGGGTCTAGAGGACCGGGAAGGCTAATAATTTGATGAAGGGTCAAAATAATGAAATGCAGAAGCAGAAAATGGACTACAGCCACGCAGAAGAGGAGGGGTCTGTATAACGCATTTAGCCTCCGGGAAGAGCCCCATTCCAGTACCCCGTGAGACCATCTGACTTCTTATGCACTCTTCACTAGCCAAGGGAAGACGCCTTCGTCCTCCGATGTACCTAAGTAGGCTCCTAATGATGGCGATGATGATGATTTTTGTTACTTGAATGGGCAAGTTGTTAGGAGTAGTGAAGCTAATAAACCTTGTCATTCTCCAGGCTTGGCCGTGATAAGCTGTCCCAAAATTCGTTTAGGAATAAAGGCGAGCGTAGTTGAGCAGTAAAAAGTACTCTTTTTGTGTATTTTTGAATGAGAATATTGTGTATTAGATAGCCATCGTCTATATTGAAACCGTGGGCATCCTCGATGCTTGTGTACGGAGCTTACAATTTTTGAGCAGAAGGGTATATACAGAGTTACCAACGAAAAATAATGTTCTTTTTCTAAAAAGTGGCATATGTGGGTGTCCAATAAACCAAAATAAAAATTTATAGGTACGCTTTGATGTGTATCCATAAAAACGAACAGTTTATTGGGCACAAGAACCACACATAGGCCAAATATTAGGCCGACTGCAGCAGACCAAATGCAAACTAAATGAGAGCCGGTGTTCTTAGTTTTAATTGTGGAGCGACCCACTCCCTAAACTAGGACGTTTTAACACTTGAGAAGCTTCTAACAATGTGACCCATCATCACCTCGCCTAATAAGCCCATTCAAATTTCCTTAATGGCGAATTGCCGTATTTAAGAGATTGCCCTAAGTTGAGTTGCACTGGTACGAATTGTCTCTTGACTGACAGTCGTACAGCCCGTGGAAAAGACCCCAGTTGTACTTTCATGTACTTCTGATGAGGCTCGAGTAATGTTATGCAGTAGAAATGTGATGTTACGCAGTCGCAACCTCGTCGCACGTTTAGTCTTAGGGTAAAATGAGCAGTTATGAATCTGGTTTCTGCGTTTTCGTCGTAGAGACGGATGCAAAAAGCACTCCAGCTGCTGGCCTCCAGTCACATTACTACTTTTGAATGGCGGATCTTGTCGTGGCTTCTATCGGCGACATTGTCACAACAACAACTTTTGTATAACCTCAAGGAACAAGTACGGCATAGGTACTATCGACTGCACAAAACACAACATGCGGGAAGCAAGCAACAGCGTATTTTCGTTGCTGCTTTGCAGCTCATAAGGGTAGGGCAAGTTGAACACAACCGGTCGTAAGAGTTCAACAGAATTCTATATATGCTTGTAAAGTGGCCGAAACGTGTGTCTGCGAAATCCGGTTCCACTGTTGGTGCGGCAAAGTACCTAGCAGCTTGCCCCCCTTATATAAGCGGCCGGGTTGGGTCGGAGAGCTATCCTGGCCAGTCGAGTCTACCCGCAGGCAGGGGGTAAGTTGACAGAACTCGCTCCGCTCAGAAATGGCATGTGTAAGCGGTCGCACCGAGTTGACGGGCCGCCCGTCGCCCATGTGACCTCTCCCGTATCTCGCTGTACCCGCTGTCCCCATCGCACCGCGTTGCTCTAGCGGGCGGTACGCAGGCTAGTTCAAGATGACATGGACCCGGGCTCTAAGTACCCTGTGGCAGATGAAGAAGTTATTACATTACTTGATTTAGACAACAAAAGAAATACACAAAGGTAAACAGCGCCAAATTTACTCGACAGGAAACGCCAGAAAATTAAGGATATTTTTATCGACTTGGAGAGATGTACCAAAGAACTCGGCCTGCCGTGTACAGGAGAGAAAATCACGACATGTTGGAAATGTTTTTTGTGCGTCGTACGAGAGCACGTCTGGTGTAATACTTACGGCTGCCTATATTTTGTTCTGCGCGTTGCAGGAAATCCGCTTGCGCGCCAGAAATTGCAAATACTTGTACACAAAAACTGAAAAAAATTCTCGTCACCTTGCGGTCAGAAAAAAAGTTGCGGAAATAATGTCTACTCAAAACAATTCAAAGGCCGCCTGCATACATTGTGAGGTTCTTACAGCCAATTTTGACTGTCGGTCGGCGTGTACTTCGGGTGATTTCAAGGTTTCTAACTTTCCTTTATGTTCGTTTTATCATTGGTGTAAATATATGCCATTATAGCAATTAGATTTCTTTACTTGGTACAATTATATAGTTTCGGAAAATGCAAGGTCTAGTCTGCTGTTGATATATTGTGTGTATTTCGAACTTTCTTTTGCGGGCATTTTTCGTTCAGTGTTTTTGGGGAGGTGTGGATGATTCCACGCCAAGCCTTCTGGACAGTGCGCTTGATTATCTACTATAACATAATAAAATATCATAGGCTATCACTTCACTATACCATTCCTACACAGCGTGATCCCTTCAAGATTACTGGAGATCACCCCCGCTTCTTAAACCATTCGGCACCAATAAGCGTTTAAAGCACTATACAGAGTGCGGTAAAAATCGAGTTGGTAGAAAAAGAACTGCGTTTCGTAGATAAACGCATTCACAGCTGCTGGCCTGTATGAAGATGTGGTTCGCGAGGAAGTAATGCGGTGCTCTTAGGCCATATTTAGACACTTTGTGCAGCTCTTACAAGTTTTTTTGACAAAATGCAGCACATAGTTTGTTATATTATTTAAGACAAGTGCGCTTAAAAATAGGAGAAATCTTGGGGAAAATATCAATACGGGAGCACAGATAGCCATCAAGGCGGCCGAGCGACAACCACGAAAAACAACCACAGGGGCACAGCGGCGATAGCGCAGGCTTGGAGGCGCCGAAGCCGGTACCGGAAGACGCGCTCGCGACTCGTCTCGACGCTAAGCGTCGCTTCGGTCACCGCTGGCCTCGAGTCATCAGTAGGAGTGGGGGTTGTGGTTTGCAACGGGAAAATGAAAGGAAATACACTGGGGATATTTTGAGCTCGGCAGGAGCTCACCTGCGTACAACCAGTGCAGGGGACGGGAAGTAGAGGGGGAGTGATAGGATAAAGTACAGAGAAAGAGAGAGAGAGAGAGAGAGAGAGAGAGAGAGAGAGAGAGAGAGAGAAAGGTATAAAGAGCTGTCAGTCCTAGAACGCTGTCAGTCCGGGCAGACCAGTCAATCACTGCACTCCGGGCTACATCCGCTGCGTAAGGCCGGTCGTCTCCAGGAAATGAAGCAGATAAGTGAAGACTTCCCGTTGTGTTGCCGCAGGTCCCTTCGGGAACAGAAGGTCCTCCATGTCGGCGCTGGGAAGGCCTCGACGCTGGAGCGCTCGGTGGAGCTATGCTTTCGGGCCCGCATGGGGGGGCAGAAGCAGAGTAGGTTCTCGAGCATCTCCAGTTCGGAACAGTCCGCACATGTAGGGGAGTCCTCCGCCACATTGCAGCAGTTGAGCCGCATGCGGAGAAGCAGGCAGCGGGCGTCCCTGCTGATGCGTGCGGGCAACGGTCTGGGCGCCAGGCCGCTCACGACTCGAGGGTCGGGGTGCATCGTCTGCACCATGCGGGCCAGGGCAGTGCGGGCCTCGTCGAACGCGGTGACGTCTTGGGAGACTGGGGTGCCCTCCTGGTGGGCCTCCTTGGCGCGGGCGTCGGCGTCTTCGTTGCCCCGGATGCCACTGTGGCCCGGCAGCCAGTGGAGCCGCAGGCCGCAGCCTCGGGAGGCCACAGTGCGTAGCTTGGTTGCAAGAGAGCGCTCCGGGTAGCCGCTGCTGTTCGTGGGCTGATCGGCCGCGTGCAGCCGCAGCAGGGCAGACCTAGAGTCCGTGAAGATGACCGCCCCGGGGTGGTTATGGGGCACCCTCTCGAGGAGGAGGTCGGCGGCCAGGTGCAGTGCTGCCAGCTCCGCCCGTGTGGAGGAAGTGGGGAAGGGTAGGCGGCAGTTCCGGCTGGCTCCAGCTCAGCCACCACGCACGCAGCCGCCCCCTCGCACGTGCTGTGTTTGATGGAGCCGTCCGTGAAGATATGCAGGTAGCTGCTCAGCTCGTCCTGCAGCAGGACGGCCGCCTCGTGGCGGATGGCCTGGGGTGGTGTGGTCCGCTTGTTGCGGACCCCGCGGAGGGTTGTGGTGATCTGCAGGGCCTCCCCGGTGTCTGGTTGTGGCGGCTCCAGACAGGGTCGGTTCGGAACCTTGATGCCCTCCTCGAAGATAGTTTGCAGCGCTCCAAAGTGCGATTTGGGCCGGCTACGGAACCTTTGCAGGAGCAGAGCCCGTCACGTACGGCCAGCACACGCTGGATGTGCCACAGCCCCGTCTGCAACACCCGCATCTCGATGGGACAGGTGCCCGCCTCGGTGTAAGTTCCCGCAACCGGCGACGTGGAGGGGAGGCCCAGGCAGAAGCGGATGGCGCGGCGTTGGTCGATCTCCAGCTCCTGCCAGCGTCGTGGTCCCAGGTAGGCGAGTGGAAGCGCGTACAGCACAGCTGCGGAGGCCATGCCGTGGAGCACGCGCTGCGCCACTTGGTGTGAGTAGCCATTGCCTCGTGACAGAAGCTGCCGCACCCCTTGGAGCACCTGTGCGCTGCGTGCCCGGAGGGCCTTGACAGCTGGCAGCCATGTGAGCCGGCAGTCAATGAGCAGCCCCAGGTACTTCACGGTCAGCCGCCAGGGAAGAGGTCGCCCGTTGAGTGTGATGGGCGGTGTTGCCCGTCGAGCCCTGCATCCTCCCGGGTGCAGCATAAGGGCCTGCGTTTTGGCCTCCGAGAGCTGCAGGCCACGGCTCTCGAGGAAGACTGCAACTGCGCCCAGAGCCTCCTGGAGGCACGCCTTGACTATGTGGCAGTCTTTGGTGGGGCCATGGGTCCAGAGTGCCACGTCGTCAGCATACACCGCCACCTCTACTGGGTGTCGCAAGCCTGGAGGGATGCAGTCGGGGAGAGGAGCCAGCACCAAGTTGAAAAGAAACGGGCTCAGCACGCTTCCCTGGGGCACCCCGGAGCGGACGTCTCGAGGACTGCTGGTCGCCCGGCCTACCTTCACCCGCAGGGTCCGATCACGCAGGAACGCCCGGATGTAGCCTCCTAGGCGCCCCACAACGCCCATGCCGTCCAGGGCCTCCAGGATGGCCCCGTGGGCAACCGTGTCGAATGCCGACCGCATGTCCAGCAGGATCAGGAAGGCCACCTCCTTGTTATGGCGGGCCTGTTCCAGCATGGAGATGACGTCCCCCAGGGAGTCAGCCGTGCAGCGGTGCCGCCTGAAGCCGCTTTGCTGCTCCCGGAAGACGCCGCTGTGGTCCGCATTCCACTCGAGACGGGCCAGGGCTGCACTCTCCATGACTTTCCCAGCAGCCGACGTCAGGAACACGGGACGGTAGGACTCTGGCTCCGTCAGGGGCTTGCCGACCTTGAGAATTGGCGAGATGAGCCCCACGAGCCAGGGTGGCGGTTGAACACTCGCAGAAGCTCCTCTAACTGTGTCACGTCCAGGTTCCGCAGCATCTGGTACGTAACCCCGTCCATACCAGGAGCGCTCCGCCGCTTGGGGCATCGATTCAGGGCGGCCTGCAGCTCACGGAGCGTGATGTCCGTGGAGCAGAGGGACACCACTTTCTGGTCGTGTGGGGCGGCTGGCGCCGCGTCGGGTGAGGCCGCAGGAACTGGAGGCGGGGTTTGAGCGGCCTTGGCAAACTGGTCGGCGAACAGCTCCGCCAGGGCCCCTTCTGTGATGCCCAGGGATATGGCGACCGCATGCAGGGGACGCCGGTGGTGGTGGTAGGCCCCAGCAGAGCCTTAAAGATACGCCAGGCTCTGCCCGCGTCCTTGCGAGAGTCCGTGGACGAACACAGCGACTCCCAGCCCTGCCTGCGACGCTGCCGTGCCCGTCGGCGGCATTGGGCGTCCGCCCGCCGGTACTCCGTCCAATCCTCTGGGCGCTTGCTTCGCAAATCCTTCCTCTGTAGCTGGTTGCGGCGGGCCCGAAGCCGTAGCAGCTGCATGTCCGGGAGTGGCGTGAAGAGAGGAACCTCTCCCCATACCTTTGCCTTGTCGGCACTCCGCACGACTGCTGCGAGGAAGTCGACTTCAGGATCCTCGGTGCATTTGGTCATTTCCTTGCGGAAGTCGACCCAGCTAGTGACTGCGTAAGCCCTTGTGTCGGCTCGCTTGCGGTGGTTCCCGGGGGTGACCAGTATGGGGTAGTGGTCAGAACCCCACGTGCTGGCGGCGGTCTCCCAGAAATAGGCGCACCGCTGCGTCACCAGGGTTAGGTCGATGCATGACTGCTGGACCGTGCCACTGCGATGACAAGGACAGACGAAAGTAGGGCTGCCGGTGTTGGCCACGTGCAGTCCACAGGTGGTGATGGCGTCTAACAGCTCTCGTCCCCTTCGGGTGGCTCGATGACTCCCCCAGGCAGGGGGATGTGCGTTGAAGTCTGCGCACAGTACAGCGTCCGAGCCCAGGTTTGCGTGCAGCTTGCGCAGCGCCACAGCGTCCCACGATTTGTGCGGCCGGATGTAGACGCTGGCCACGGTAGTGTCCGTTGTCCCCATGCGTACTGTCACGGCGGCACACTCCATTGGGCCGTCAGCAACTCGGGCCAGGTCAACAGGAGCACTTTTCAGGGTGGCGCGCACACATATAAGCCCAGATACATGGACGCGACTTGAAAAAAATTCAGTCGATTGGCGAGTTCAGCAACCTCGACCCCTCCCGCGTTTATAAGTGGTATTAATTGAAAAGTTTTGCGGGCGATTTCTCTGATTGACAACACTGAAACCCGCCATGTCCGTGGCCCCTGTGCCTGCCCATGCGCTTTGCACCCCCATCCAGAAAAAAAATAAACGCGCCGGCGTCCATCGTCTGCTAAGCTTCAGCCCAATTATCGGTATTGGCGTCAACACATATATTATTATTGGCACTCACATTATATGGTGGCGCTCTACCTGCCCTCGAGCACTTCGCAGCACCGGAGGATGAAACCGAGGCTGCAAATGGTGCGCATGAGTCTTACGCTGCATTTCGCTGACGCTGCGAATGTCGAAGCAGGTGCACCCGCACCATATCCACGACTTTTATGTTTGGTAAGTGCCTTCTAATACAGGTTGAGTACAAAAACCGAATAATTTATTTAGACAAACGTTTCACCTGTACGCCGATTCCGCGCTGGCTTTTACGTGTGGTAAACGTTTCACGCTCAGCAAAACAACTCACCTCTCTGCTGTTCTACGGCAGCGACTTCATACGCGTCTGGCCATAGGTAGATCGTTCTCTGCTGCACTGAACAGCACGTAGCGTTGATGTATTACTTTGCGTTCAGTGGAAATGATGCAGCTCCTGCTGTCAAAAGGACCACTGCGCTCACGTTGCAACCTTTTGACCACGACCGACTCGCACTCGCTCGTGGGTGTGCGCCCAGGCTGGGTTTGAATTGCACATAAGGTTGGCACACACAAGAGCCGAACCACAACTTTTTGCGTATCAAACGCTGTCGCCGTAAACGAACTATCGTATCAATCGCACATGTCTTCCACGGAAACACAAGGTGCCGTCACTGCCCGCGGCTTGCGAGGCCGCCATGAAGGCATGGAGGAGAAGGGGGTGCCTAATCTGGGGCCGTTCGCATGACACTGCTTTAGCAACAGACGCTTGGCCACGAATATGGCGCAGCACTCACATGGTTGCCGACATGCATATAACGCCAATTCATACATCCTATGTGAGCCTCCGCCAAAGAATCGAGGTGAGGGGAGCGGAGGTGTTCCCGGAAAAGGAGCTATCGTATTTTAACGATTCTATCGAGCACCCTTTTTTGCTAAGAAGTAGCACTAATATTTGTGTACGCGTTATCATCCGGCTGAAAACAAAAAAAGGCTTCAAAGCGGCCTGCAACACTGCCATACGAAACTGACACGAAGCCCCCCAAAATCCCACTCAATACAATATACACGATCCGTAGGACCACGTGAGTGAATTTTGGCGTGAGTGAATAACACGCCGCATGCCTCGGTCACCTGTTGCACATTTTTTGCACTGTTGCAATTAGCCGGTCACGCCTAGAAATATGATGATTAGGGAACTTGAAATCATGTACCACTTCAATATTACCTGCTTTATTTCCAGCGGGAACTGGATAAGCAATCTTATAAGACACAATAAATTTTTGGCTTCCATAATAGAATACGCGAAATAAAATCTGCTCCTTCTAGGTATGTGGTGTCATAACGTTTTCTTTTGCGTGGTAGAGTCAGTGTGAGAATATTTTTTTCCCAATTTTCCTGCACAAACTTACCCGCACGTTACAATCGGGGGCGCGTTGGAATAGAGCGAATTCAGTTTTCCGCACATCGCCGGCCGTCCGCTCAGCCCGACGAACGAGTCAACATAGCACCTGCCTCCGGTTCGACTCGACTCGCCACGACAGCTCTCCGACCCACCATCCGCTTGCAAATGTAAAGGTTGAGTCCCAAAAACCTGTTTATTTCGACTCAACGCGCACTCGTCGGTTCAATGTAAACAGGGGTATTAAAGCGGACGGGTCGAGGTAAGCTGAACCCGTCTCTGGATTCAACCCGCCCCCTTTGAGTCTATGTACACGGTGTGAAGTGCCCGTGGACGAAGAGGAAGATGAGACCGAGCACGCGGCTACAACGAGTGCGTGCAGAAAAATCGAACCAGGCCGGTGATCAGGGGACGCCTGTGACGCGCTGGGCTTGAGAGCGCGGAACTGTGATCGTTTCAGGGAAGACCTGGAGCGCAACTGCTGCTGTTCCAGAGAGCCGTCCACCGCTGATCCCGACAACCCGTGGGCTGGCCGGGCCTGGAGCTGGTGACGCGCTGCGGCAAGAGAGCGCAGGTCCGGATTCACCTGGAGGTGGAACCCTCCACTCACACCCGCTGCTACGCCCTCGAGCCGTGACTCATCGGAAAGGTCGACGATGCCTGCCCGACGTCCCGCGCCTGGTTACGACGGGGCCTAGAGCCGGTCATCGAGCCAGCCTCGCCGTGACGTCCTCGTCGACTCCGCACGCATCGGGACTTGAACACCTCGAGGGGCTGCGACAAAACCCCGTGGGACGTTTGCTTTCTTTATTGCGGACTTTTCCGTTAGCCTCTTGCCGTTTTTAATGCTGATATCTTTCGTCTCGCGTACTTGCTTTCGTGCCCTAACTTCTGCTTCTTTCGTGTAATGCATAAAGCAACGTTTACTCGCGCACGCACTGGCCACTGACTCGTGACTTTCACGCCAATCATTGCCCCAATTCATTACAAAAAGTGGCGAGCCTGCCAGGATTTCTTAACATCCGCTGAAAGGAGTCAGTGAGCCACGAGTGTGCCTGTAACGTTAGCTGCAACAGCATGGCTCTTCAGAAGCTAATGACAATGGGGACTCAGCTGGGACTCTCGGGACAAGAGCTTAGGGAGTGAATAGAGAGCGAACGGGCTGAGCAACGCACCGCTAGAGCCGCCGAGAGGGAAGCCAGCCGAGAAACCGCTGAAAGAGCGAAAGATGCTGCAGAAAGGAGAAGGAGTTGCTACTGCTAAAGATCCGACTCCAAGAAGGGGTGGTACCAGCCAACCAAATGTCGCCGCGGAAGGGGAAGTTGTTGCAACTCCGCCTGCGATGAACCCGCAGAAACTTCTTCCTCTATTCGATGAGAAACGTGACGACCTGCGCGCGTACCTGCAAAGGTTTGAGCGCGTGGCAACCGGACAGCAGTGGCCTCAGGACAAATGGGCCCTAGCTGTAAGCATACGCTTGAGCGGGGAGGCTCTTACCATCATAGGCCGTATGACCGCCGAAGAGTCCCTAGATTACGTCAAGGTCAAACGGGCGTTGCTTCAGCGGTTTCGGTTCACAGCCCAAGGTTACCAAGAAAAGTTCAGGAAGGCGAGGGCTGAGGATGGAGAAGCCGGGAAACAACTAGCGGCAAGGCTTACAGGTTATTTTGATCACTGGATCGAGGTGGCGAATGTGCAAAAAACATTCGAGGCTCTTCGTGATCAAATGATCGGAGAACAATTCATCCTCTGCTGCCATCGTAAGCTCGTCATCTTCCTAAAGGAGCAAGAGTGTAAAACTATGAATGACCTGGCCGAGGTTACAGGTTGTTTCTTAGAGGCGCAAAACCTCTCGAACCTTGGGAAGGTGTCCGAAGACAACCGCGATGCAGATAACGTCGCAACCGACTCACAGAAGCAAGCGCCATCGAAATGCTTTGTGTGCAATCGCCCAGGCCACCGTGCCAAAGAATGCCGTAACTATTTGAAAGAACCGGAGAGATGCGCTACCTGTGGTCGCCTCGGGCCTAGCACTGAGCACTGCAGGAAGAGAGGGAGTGAAACAAAGCAGGTTGCTGCTTGTGCCCTCACTGAACTCCGGGAAGCTCAACAACGGAGCATCGACCTCGACAAGTGCGAGGATAATTCTAGTTTCAAGTATTCTTGTGGCATTGCAAAACATTATTCTTGGCTGTGGAAAGGAATGCCGGTAATCAAAGGAAGACTATTCCGAAAGCCCGTCACCATTTTGAAAGACACCGGGAGCAATACCATTCTCGTCCGGCGAGACTTGGTCGCAGAAAACCAGCTAACGGGAAGAGCTACCCAAGTACTGATTTTGGACGGAACAGTCAAGAAGTTCCCCGAAGCCAAAGTCTGCGTGCAAACCCCGTACTTTGTGGACGAGGTTATCGCCGCTTGCGTGGATCAACTGATCTATGATCTCGTGCTCGGAAACATTCCTGCTGTAAGGGAACCTCACATGCCAGATCCCGACTGGCAGCCAAAAAACAGCGATACCCTGAACGCAGACCTCACCACAAATGCCACAGAGATACACTCAGACGTGTTGGTGTCTGCTGTCGCCAAGTCAAGTTCGGCGAAGGCTTCACCTTTAAAGGTATCCCAAACGCTGGCCAGGTAACAACAAGGGGACCCAACCCTCCGACGTTGTTTTCTCAAGTTAGGAAAGGATTTCGTTCCCAAAAAAGGACAGAAATATTCTTTCGTCGAATCAAATGACGTCTTGTACCGTCGTTACAAGCTTTCCATGGGCAGAGCGTTTAAACAAGTCGTTGTTCCCAAGAAGCTGCGGGAGCCGATCCTTCGAGTGGCCCATGAGAGCATCAAGGCTGGGCACCAAGGTGTGCGAAGGACGGCCGATCGCGTTTTGCAGGAGTATTTCTGGCCAGACCTGCGTCGAGACGTGCGACATTTTGTCGGAACGTGCGGAACCTGTCGGAATAATGTACAGAAAAGAAAGACAGGATCTTGGGAACTAGCAGGAGGCATGCCAAATTGCTGTACCCAAGACAAAAACTTTCCAGACCCAGGAGCGTTCGAGAGCGAAACGCCATCGCGCATGTGCAACGTCGTACGAGAGCACGTCTGGTGTAATACTTACGGCTGCCTATATTTTGTTCTGCGCGTTGCAGGAAATCCGCTTGCGCGCCAGAAATTGCAAATACTTGTACACAAAAACTGAAAAAAATTCTCGTCACCTTGCGGTCAGAAAAAAAGTTGCGGAAATAATGTCTACTCAAAACAATTCAAAGGCCGCCTGCATACATTGTGAGGTTCTTACAGCCAATTTTGACTGTCGGTCGGCGTGTACTTCGGGTGATTTCAAGGTTTCTAACTTTCCTTTATGTTCGTTTTATCATTGGTGTAAATATATGCCATTATAGCAATTAGATTTCTTTACTTGGTACAATTATATAGTTTCGGAAAATGCAAGGTCTAGTCTGCTGTTGATATATTGTGTGTATTTCGAACTTTCTTTTGCGGGCATTTTTCGTTCAGTGTTTTTGGGGAGGTGTGGATGATTCCACGCCAAGCCTTCTGGACAGTGCGCTTGATTATCTACTATAACATAATAAAATATCATAGGCTATCACTTCACTATACCATTCCTACACAGCGTGATCCCTTCAAGATTACTGGAGATCACCCCCGCTTCTTAAACCATTCGGCACCAATAAGCGTTTAAAGCACTATACAGAGTGCGGTAAAAATCGAGTTGGTAGAAAAAGAACTGCGTTTCGTAGATAAACGCATTCACAGCTGCTGGCCTGTATGAAGATGTGGTTCGCGAGGAAGTAATGCGGTGCTCTTAGGCCATATTTAGACACTTTGTGCAGCTCTTACAAGTTTTTTTGACAAAATGCAGCACATAGTTTGTTATATTATTTAAGACAAGTGCGCTTAAAAATAGGAGAAATCTTGGGGAAAATATCAATACGGGAGCACAGATAGCCATCAAGGCGGCCGAGCGACAACCACGAAAAACAACCACAGGGGCACAGCGGCGATAGCGCAGGCTTGGAGGCGCCGAAGCCGGTACCGGAAGACGCGCTCGCGACTCGTCTCGACGCTAAGCGTCGCTTCGGTCACCGCTGGCCTCGAGTCATCAGTAGGAGTGGGGGTTGTGGTTTGCAACGGGAAAATGAAAGGAAATACACTGGGGATATTTTGAGCTCGGCAGGGAGCTCACCTGCGTACAACCCAGTGCAGGGGACGGGAAGTAGAGGGGGAGTGATAGGATAAAGTACAGAGAAAGAGAGAGAGAGAGAGAGAGAGAGAGAGAGCGGAGAGAGAGAGAGGAAAGGTAAAAGAGCTGTCAGTCCTAGAACGCTGTCAGTCCGGGCAGACCAGTCAATCACTGCACTCCGGGCTACATCCGCTGCGTAAGGCCGGTCGTCTCCAGGAAATGAAGCAGATAAGTGAAGACTTCCCGTTGTGTTGCCGCAGGTCCCTTCGGGAACAGAAGGTCCTCCATGTCGGCGCTGGGAAGGCCTCGACGCTGGAGCGCTCGTGGAGCTATGCTTTCGGGCCCGCATGGGGGGGGCAGAAGCAGAGTAGGTTCTCGAGCATCTCCAGTTCGGAACAGTCCGCACATGTAGGGGAGTCCTCCGCCACATTGCAGCAGTGAGCCGCATGCGGAGAAGCAGGCAGCGGGCATCCCTGCTGATTCGTGCGGGCAACGGTCTGGGCGCCAGGCCGCTCACGAATCGAGGGGCGGGGTGCATCGTCTGCACCATGCGGGCCAGGGCAGTGCGGGCCTCGTCGAACGCGGTGACGTCTTGGGAGACTGGGGTGCCCTCCTGGTGGGCCTCCCTGGCGCGGGCGTCGGCGTCTTCGTTGCCCCGGATGCCACTGTGGCCCGGCAGCCAGTGGAGCCGCAGGTCGCAGCCTCGGGAGGCCACAGTGCGCAGCTTGGTTGCAAGGAGCGCTCCGGGTAGCCGCTGCTGTTCGTGTGGCTGATCGGCCGCGTGCAGCCGCAGCAGGGCAGACCTAGAGTCCGTGAGGATGACCGCCCGGGGTGGTTATGGGGCACCCTCTCGAGGAGGAGGTCGGCGGCCAGGTGCAGCGCTGCCAGCTCCGCCCGTGTGGAGGAAGTGGGGAAGGGTAGGCGGCAGTTCCGGCTGGCTCCAGCTCAGCCACCACGCACGCAGCCGCCCCCTCGCACGTGCTGTGTTTGATGGAGCCGTCCGTGAATATATGCAGGTAGCTGCTCAGCTCGTCCTGCAGCAGGACGGCCGCCTCGTGGCGGATGGCCTGGGGTGGTGTGGTCCGCTTGTTGCGGACCCGCGGAGGGTTGTGGTGATCTGCAGGGCCTCCCCGGTGTCTGGTTGTGGCGGCTCCAGACAGGGTCGGTTCGGAACCTCGATGCCCTCCTCGAAGATAGTTTGCAGCGCTCCAAAGTGCGATTTGGGCCGGCTACGGAACCTTTGCAGGAGCAGAGCCCGTCACGTACGGCCAGCACACGCTGGATGTGCCACAGCCCCGTCTGCAACACCCGCATCTCGATGGGACAGGTGCCCGTCTCGGTGTAAGTTCCCGCAACCGGCGACGTGGAGGGTAGGCCCAAGCAGAAGCGGATGGCGCGGCGTTGGTCGATCTCCAGCTCCTGCCAGCGTCGTGGTCCCAAGTAGGCGAGTGGAAGCGCGTACAGCACAGCTGCGGAGGCCATGCCGTGGAGCACGCGCTGCGCCACTTGGTGTGAGTAGCCATTGCCTCGTGACAGAAGCTGCCGCACCCCTTGGAGCACCCGTGCGCTGCGTGCCCGGAGGGCCTTGACAGCTGGCAGCCATGTGAGCCGGCAGTCAATGAGCAGCCCCAGGTACTTCACGGTCAGCCGCCAGGGAAGAGGCCGCCCGTTGAGTGTGATGGGCGGTGTTGCCCGTCGAGCCCTGCATCCTCCCGGGTGCAGCATAAGGGCCTGCGTTTTGGCCTCCGAGAGCTGCAGGCCACGGCTCTCGAGGAAGACTGCAACTGCGCCCAGAGCCTCCTGGAGGCAAGCCTTGACTATGTCGCAGTTTTTGGTGGGGCCATGGGTCCAGAGTGCCACGTCGTCAGCATACACCGCCACCTCCACTGGGTGTCGCAAGCCTGGAGGGATGCAGTCGGGGAGAGGAGCCAGCACCAAGTTGAAAAGAAACGGGCTCAGCACGCTTCCCTGGGGCACCCCGGAGCGGACGTCTCGAGGACTGCTGGTCGCCCGGCCTACCTTTACCCGCAGGGTCCCGATCACGCAGGAACGCCCGGATGTAGCCTCCTAGGCGCCCCACAACGCCCATGCCGTCCAGGGCCTCCAGGATGGCCCCGTGGGCAACCGTGTCGAATGCCGACCGCATGTCCAGCAGGATCAGGAAGGCCACCTCCTTGTTATGGCGGGCCTGTTCCAGCATGGAGATGACGTCCCCCAGGGAGTCAGCCGTGCAGCGGTGCCGCCTGAAGCCGCTTTGCTGCTCCCGGAAGACGCCGCTGTGGTCCGCATCCACTCGAGACGGGCCAGGGCTGCACTCTCCATGACTTTCCCAGCAGCCGACGTCAGGAACACGGGACGGTAGGACTCTGGCTCCGTGGGGGCTTGCCGACCTTGAGAATTGGCGAGATGAGCCCCACGAGCCAGGGTGGCGGTTGAACACTCGCAGAAGCTCCTCTAACTGTGTCACGTCCAGGTTGCGCAGCATCTGGTGCGTAACCCCGTCCATACCAGGAGTGCTCCGCCGCTTGGGGCATCGATTCAGGGCGGCCTGCAGCTCACTGAGCGTGATGTCCGTGGAGCAGAGGGACGCCACTTTCTGGTCGTGTGGGGCGGCTGGCGCCGCGTCGGGTGAGGCCGCAGGAACTGGAGGCGGGGTTTGAGCGGCCTTGGCAAACTGGTCGGCGAACAGCTCCGCCAATGCCCCTTCTGTGATGCCCAGGGATATGGCGACCGCATGCAGGGGACGCCGGTGGTGGTGGTAGGCCGCAGCAGAGCCTTAAAGATACGCCAGGCTCTGCCCGCGTCCTTGCGAGTGTCCGTGGACGAACACAGCGACACCCAGCCCTGCCTGCGACGCTGCCGTGCCCGTCGGCGGCATTGGGCGTCCGCCCGCCGGTACTCCGTCCAATCCTCTGGGCGCTTGCTTCGCAAATCCTTCCTCTGTAGCTGGTTGCGGCGGGCCCGAAGCCGTAGCAGCTGCATGTCCGGGAGTGGCGTGAAGAGAGGAACCTCTCCCCATACCTTTGCCTTGTCGGCACTCCGCACGACTGCTGCGAGGAAGTCGACTTCAGGATCCTCGGTGCATTTGGTCATTTCCTTGCGGAAGTCGACCCAGCTAGTGACTGCGTAAGCCCTTGTGTCGGCTAGCTTGCGGTGGTTCCCGGGGGTGACCAGTATGGGGTAGTGGTCAGAACCCCACGTGCTGGCGGCGGTCTCCCAGAATAGGCGCACCGCTGCGTCACCAGGGTTAGGTCGATGCATGACTGCTGGACCGTGCCACTGCGATGACAAGGACAGACGAAAGTAGGGCTGCCGGTGTTGGCCACGTGCAGTCCACAGGTGGTGATGGCGTCTAACAGCTCTCGTCCCCTTCGGGTGGCTCGATGACTTCCCCAGGCAGGGGGATGTGCATTGAAGTCTGCGCACAGTACAGCGTCCGAGCCCAGGTTTGCGCGCAGCCGGCAAAGCGCCACGGCGTGCCATGGTTTCTGCGGCCGGATGTAGACGCTGGCCACGGTAGTGTCCGTTGTCCCCATGCGTATTGTCACGGCGGCACACTCCATTGGGCCGTCAGCAACTCGGGCCAGGTCAACAGGAGCACTTTTCAGGGTGGCGCGCACACATATAAGCCCAGATACATGGACGCGACTTGAAAAAAATTCAGTCGATTGGCGAGTTCAGCAACCTCGACCCCTCCCGCGTTTATAAGTGGTATTAATTGAAAAGTTTTGCGGGCGATTTCTCTGATTGACAACACTGAAACCCGCCATGTCCGTGGCCCCTGTGCCTGCCCATGCGCTTTGCACCCCCATCCAGAAAAAAAAAAACGCGCCGGCGTCCATCGTCTGCTAAGCTTCAGCCCAATTATCGGTATTGGCGTCAACACATATATTATTATTGGCACTCACATTATATGGTGGCGCTCTGCCCTCGAGCACTTCGCAGCACCGGAGGATGAAACCGAGGCTGCAAATGGTGCGCATGAGTCTTACGCTGCATTTCGCTGACGCTGCGAATGTCGAAGCAGGTGCACCCGCACCATATCCACGACTTTTATGTTTGGTAAGTGCCTTCTAATACAGGTTGAGTACAAAAACCGAATAATTTATTTAGACAAACGTTTCACCTGTACGCCGATTCCGCGCTGGCTTTTACGTGTGGTAAACGTTTCACGCTCAGCAAAACAACTCACCTCTGCTGTTCTACGGCAGCGACTTCATACGCTGGCCATAGGTAGATCGTTCTCTGCTGCACTGAACAGCACGTAGCGTTGATGTATTACTTTGCGTTCAGTGGAAATGATGCAGCTCCTGCTGTCAAAAGGACCACTGCGCTCACGTTGAAACCTTTGCACCACGACCGACTCGCACTCGCTCGTGGGTGTGCGCCCAGGCTGGGTTTGAATTGCACATAAGGTTGGCACACACAAGAGCCGAACCACAACTTTTTGCGTATCAAACGCTGTCGCCGTAAACGAACTATCGTATCAATCGCACATGTCTTCCACGGAAACACAAGGTGCCGTCACTGCCCGCGGCTTGCGAGGCCGCCATGAAGGCATGGAGGAGAAGGGGGTGCCTAATCTGGGGCCGTTCGCATGACACTGCTTTAGCAACAGACGCTTGGCCACGAATATGGCGCAGCACTCACATGGTTGCCGACATGCATATAACGCCAATTCATACATCCTATGTGAGCCTCCGCCAAAGAATCGAGGTGAGGGGAGCGGAGGTGTTCCCGGAAAAGGAGCTATCGTATTTTAACGATTCTATCGAGCACCCTTTTTTGCTAAGAAGTAGCACTAATATTTGTGTACGCGTTATCATCCGGCTGAAAACAAAAAAAGGCTTCAAAGCGGCCTGCAACACTGCCATACGAAACTGACACGAAGCCCCCCAAAATCCCACTCAATACAATATACACGATCCGTAGGACCACGTGAGTGAATTTTGGCGTGAGTGAATAACACGCCGCATGCCTCGGTCACCTGTTGCACATTTTTTGCACTGTTGCAATTAGCCGGTCACGCCTAGAAATATGATGATTAGGGAACTTGAAATCATGTACCACTTCAATATTACCTGCTTTATTTCCAGCGGGAACTGGATAAGCAATCTTATAAGACACAATAAATTTTTGGCTTCCATAATAGAATACGCGAAATAAAATCTGCTCCTTCTAGGTATGTGGTGTCATAACGTTTTCTTTTGCGTGGTAGAGTCAGTGTGAGAATATTTTTTTCCCAATTTTCCTGCACAAACTTACCCGCACGTTACAATCGGGGGCGCGTTGGAATAGAGCGAATTCAGTTTTCCGCACATCGCCGGCCGTCCGCTCAGCCCGACGAACGAGTCAACATAGCACCTGCCTCCGGTTCGACTCGACTCGCCACGACAGCTCTCCGACCCACCATCCGCTTGCAAATGTAAAGGTTGAGTCCCAAAAACCTGTTTATTTCGACTCAACGCGCACTCGTCGGTTCAATGTAAACAGGGGTATTAAAGCGGACGGGTCGAGGTAAGCTGAACCCGTCTCTGGATTCAACCCGCCCCCTTTGAGTCTATGTACACGGTGTGAAGTGCCCGTGGACGAAGAGGAAGAGAGACCGAGCACGCGGCTACAACGAGTGCGTGCAGAAAAATCGAACCAGGCCGGTGATCAGGGGACGCCTGTGACGCGCTGGGCTTGAGAGCGCGGAACTGTGATCGTTTCAGGGAAGACCTGGAGCGCAACTGCTGCTGTTCCAGAGAGCCGTCCACCGCTGATCCCGACAACCCGTGGGCTGGCCGGGCCTGGAGCTGGTGACGCGCTGGGCGAGAGAGCGCAGGTCCGGATTCACCTGGAGGTGGAACCCTCCACTCACACCCGCTGCTACGCCCTCGAGCCGTGACATCAACGATGCCTGCCCGACGTCCCGCGCCTGGTTACGACGGGGCCTAGAACCGGTCATCGAGCCAGCCTCGCCGTGACGTCCTCGTCGACTCCGCACGCATCGGGACTTCAACACCTCGAGGGGCTGCGACAAAACCCCGTAGGACGTTTGCTTTCTTTATTGCGGACTTTTCCGTTAGCCTCTTGCCGTTTTTAATGCTGATATCTTTCGTCTCGCGTACTTGCTTTCGTGCCCTAACTTCTGCTTCTCGTTGTAAGCATAAAGCAACGTTTACTCGCGCACGCACTGGCCACTGACTCGTGACTTTCACGCCAATCATTGACCAATTCATTACAAAAAGTGGCGAGCCTGCCAGGATTTCTTAACATCCGCTGAAAGGAGTCAGTGAGCCACGAGTGTGCCTGTAACGTTAGCTGCAACAGCATGGCTCTTCAGAAGCTAATGACAATGGGGACTCAGCTGGGGACTCTCGGGACAAGAGCTTAGGGAGTGAATAGAGAGCGAACGGGCTGAGCAACGCGCCGCTAGAGCCGCCGAGAAAGCTGAAAGAGCGAAAGAAACCGCTGAAAGAGCGAAAGATGCTGCAGAAAGGGAGAAGGAGTTGCTACTGCTAAAGATCCGACTCCAAGAAGGTGGTGGTACCAGCCAACCAAATGTCGCCGCGGGAGGGGAAGTTGTTGCAACTCCGCCTGCGATGAACCCGCAGAAACTTCTTCCTCTATTCGATGAGAAACGTGACGACCTGCACGCGTACCTGCAAAGGTTTGAGCGCGTGGCAACCGGACAGCAGTGGCCTCAGGACAAATGGGCCCTAGCTGTAAGCATGTGCTTGAGCGGGGAGGCTCTTACCATCATAGGCCGTATGACCGCCGAAGAGTCCCTAGATTACGTCAAGTCAAACGGGCGTTGCTTCAGCGGTTTCGGTTCACAGCCCAAGGATACCAAGAAAGTTCAGGAAGGCGAGGGCTGAGGATGGAGAAGCCGGGAAACAACTAGCGGCAAGGCTTACAGGTTATTTTGATCACTGGATCGAGGTGGCGAATGTGCAAAAAACATTCGAGGCTCTTCGTGATCAAATGATCGGAGAACAATTCATCCTCTGCTGCCATCCCAAGCTCGTCATCTTCCTAAAGGAGCAAGAGTGTAAAACTATGAATGACCTGGCCGAGGTTACAGGTTGTCTTAGAGGCGCAAAACCTCTCGAACCTTGGGAAGGTGTCCGAAGACAACCGCGATGCAGATAACGTCGCAACCGACTCACAGAAGCAAGCGCCATCGAAATGCTTTGTGTGCAATCGCCCAGGCCACCGTGCCAAAGAATGCCGTAACTATTTGAAAGAACCGGAGAGATGCGCTACCTGTGGTCGCCTCGGGCCTAGCACTGAGCACTGCAGGAAGAGAGGGAGTGAAACAAAGCAGGTTGCTGCTTGTGCCCTCACTGAACTCCGGGAAGCTCAACAACGGAGCATCGACCTCGACAAGTGCGAGGATAATTCTAGTTTCAAGTATTCTTGTGGCATTGCAAAACATTATTCTTGGCTGTGGAAAGGAATGCCGGTAATCAAAGGAAGACTATTCGAAAGCCCGTCACCATTTTGAAAGACACCGGGAGCAATACCATTCTCGTCCGGCGAGACTTGGTCGCAGAAAACCAGCTAACGGGAAGAGCTACCCAAGTACTGTTTTGGACGGAACAGTCAAGAAGTTCCCCGAAGCCAAAGTCTGCGTGCAAACCCCGTACTTTGTGGACGAGGTTATCGCCGCTTGCGTGGATCAACTGATCTATGATCTCGTGCTCGGAAACATTCCTGCTGTAAGGGAACCTCACATGCCAGATCCCGACTGGCAGCCAAAAAACAGCGATACCCTGAACGCAGACCTCACCACAAATGCCACAGAGATACACTCAGACGTGTTGGTGTCTGCTGTCGCCAAGTCAAGTTCGGCGAAGGCTTCACCTTTAAAGGTATCCCAAACGCTGGCCAGGTAACAACAAGGGGACCCAACCCTCCGACGTTGTTTTCTCAAGTTAGGAAAGGATTTCGTTCCCAAAAAAGGACAGAAATATTCTTTCGTCGAATCAAATGACGTCTTGTACCGTCGTTACAAGCTTTCCATGGGCAGAGCGTTTAAACAAGTCGTTGTTCCCAAGAAGCTGCGGGAGCCGATCCTTCGAGTGGCCCATGAGAGCATCAAGGCTGGGCACCAAGGTGTGCGAAGGACGGCCGATCGCGTTTTGCAGGAGTATTTCTGGCCAGACCTGCGTCGAGACGTGCGACATTTTGTCGGAACGTGCGGAACCTGTCGGCATAATGTACAGAAAAGAAAGACAGGATCTGGGAACTAGCAGGAGGCATGCCAAATTGCTGTACCCAAGACAAAAACTTTCCAGACCCAGGAGCGTTCGAGAGCGAAACGCCATCGCGCATGTGCAACGCGGCACTTAGCAGCAAGTCGAGGGATCAACGACCAGGATGCCAACCCGCGTTAAACACAGCATTTACTCAGTCGCCACCGTTTCATAAAAGCTTGCCCGGCTTGCGTGGCCCATGAGAGCATCAAGGCCACCGGTCTATGAGCCTGAAAGACGTAAATGCGGCCCGAAAACCGACCTTCTGCAGAGAAGTCAAAGGAGAAGGCAAGACCGTCCCAGCAGAACCCAATGCTTCATCGCCTCAATGGCAGCGACCCGACCGCAAGCGACACAGTCGGCGCGGTGATGAAGCGATCGGCTGCAGCAGAGTCATCGATAGCCAGTCAGAGGGTCGCCCGCACGAAACCTCTGGCGAATACAAGGGCATCGACAATCCGGGGACTGACTACACGAGTGGAGTTTAATCCTCTTTTGTCCCCCCTCTCTTTTGTATATAGTGTGTGCTATTCAGTGGTTTTTAACGCGTAATTGTGGTCCTACATTTTTTTAATGGATTTTTCTATACCCTTCGTGCGTGTGCTGTGCGGTGAAGTATGCCGGTAGGACTGACTGTGCTGTTGTGGACTGTGCGCAAGAACTTTTCCACCGGTACAGCGAACTTCTTCCAACTCCACCCTGCCTTTTTAACTCTGAGAATAGTTGTTGCTCCCCAACAACTTTCTTAGACCCGGGGTCATTGTGATGAAGTGCCCGTGGACGAAGAGGAAGAGGAGGCCGAGCGTGCGGCTACAACGAGTGCGTGCAGAAAAATCGAACCAGGCCGGTGATCAGGGGACGCCTGTGACGCGCTGGGCTTGAGAGCGCGGTCCTGTGATCGTTTCGGGGAAGACCTGGAGCGCAACCGCTGCTGTTCCCGAGAGCCGTCCGCCGCTGATCCCGACAACCCGTGGGCGGCCGTGCCTGGAGCTGGTGACGCGCTGGGCGAGAGAGCGCGGGTCCGGATTCACCTGGAGGTGGAACCCTCCGCTCACACCCGCTGCTACGCCCTCGAGCCGTGACTCTTCGGAAAGGTCGACGATGCCTGCCCGACGTACCGCACCTGGTTACGACGGGGCCTAGAGCCGGTCATCGAGCCAGCCTCGCCGTGACGTCCTCGTCGACTCCGCACGCATCGGGACTTAAACACCTCGTGGGGCTGCGACAAAATCCCGTAGGACGTTTGCTTTCTTTGTTGCGGAGATTTCCGTTAGCCTCTTGCCTTTTTTAATGCTGATATCTTCCATCTCGCGTACTTGCTTTCGTGCCCTAACTTCTGCTTCCTTCGTGTAATGCATAAAGCAACGTTTGCTCGTGCATAGACTGGCCACTGACTCGTGACTTTTACGCCAATCCTTGGCCCATTCATTACACACGGGGCTTGGGAAGCGCGCATGAGCGTCTGATCCGGCCTGTCCTCCGGCCGCCAAACCGATTCTCATAGAGGAGACGAGCGCGCAGACGCGTCCTTTTCCACCCATCTGTTTCGAGCTTAAGAGCAAAACCCCTCCCCTGTTGGATCCAAACGCACAGTCAAAGCCCCAACCCAAACTGCCAAACAATGTAACCGTGACTTTCGCCCAGTGAAGGCAAGCCGCACTGTTTGTCACCGAAAAAAAATTTATCCAAAACTCACGGTCGGGAGCGTTGCAGACTGTTTACATTTCGCTGAAATATACAATTTTGTTGTCACCTCCCTTCCGACGCTACCACAACATAAAATCAGTGTCTACTATAGCACGTGCATTTTTCAATTGCTCTGAGCAAGAAAAATCAGAGCACATCGAAGTTGAATAGGTCTAAATGTTTTTTTTATATTCTTACCCAACAGTTATAATTCATGTGTATAAAAGGGCGTATTGCTTCCAACGCATTTAAGAAAGGTACAGTTCTGAAATACTTTTTCGAATAGTGATTACGTGGTTAGTAAGAGTTTGATCTTCCTAGCGAGAATTATAGGGTATTTCTCTTTGCCAGCAATTTTAACCGGCTTTTTAGAGATCCGCGGTATTTCTTGTGGGAGATGCGTAAAAAATTGACTTTGGAGCCATGGTTCACCATTGAGAACGTTTAGAATGTGGCTCTTTGGCAGCAGGTATTGACGCTTTTTTGGCCGCCTCGTAAATATAACGTAAAAAGATAGCTCGTACTTTCCATCCATACTTCTTGCCTTCTGCCACCAGGTAACCGTGTTGGTAAAAGGCTTGGAGGCAATCTCTTCCTTGCCCCAGGTTTGCTCAGTTTCGGCGGAGACGCTATCGTTGAGCACTCACGGGCTGTGTCCACTAGCTTTAGCCGCGCCAAAAAAAAAAACAGCTCGAATATGTCTCCTGCACTGTGTCCCTTGAACATCACACGCAAATCAAGACCTGCTGAGTGCGGCGGCAAAGAGACGAGCTGGATATGCCGCATCTGAACCGTTGGTTTTGTCCGATGAGGTTCGGGAAGCCTTCGACGTTTCATCATGAATAAAGACGTATTTTTGCGGGGTAACACAACACCAAACCTATCATCGTCATCTGTGGCAGCAAGCGATTCTTCACTGTATACAGTGGACTCTCTTGATACGTTTCTCACCGGACAGAGAAAACAAATCGTAACCAGGAAAACGCAGCACTGAGTAAACATTCGAAAATGGACAAAAACACTGTAGCTTTGACTTTCCACCATGTATTACTGCAACTTTAGCTTTTAAACCTTAAAAGACTCCAGAATTTAGGATTTGCGCTTTCTGCGATCGCTGGAAAACACCACGCGTGGCAATGCAAGGTCCTTAGCGATGTCAACCCTCTTCCGCGCCGGCTGCTTGTCTACTGCGTTTAGTACGTCAAGCGTCTACTGAAGGAAAAGCCCCTCTCGTTTTTTGACGCCTTTAAGGCACGATCAATTTCACGGTTGCAAGTTCAACGGTTTTCTGAAAGCTTGAAGCGCATGATGATGACGAGAGAACATGCTATACTTGCGGTGGTGCTTTCATGGTAAAAATTCCGGCATTCCGAAACAAATCTTCGGTTGTAAGCGCAATGGTGATGGTGATAACATAAAGTAATATATGGCCCTCTAGTGATCACGAACCGCACCCGCGTGCGGCTTCATGCAGTCAGTTCCGTAGCCAAGCCTGGTCAATTCTCGTCAATCGTAAAAAGGGCGGTCCGCGCATGTTGCCCGGGGGGGTTCGTAGTGTCAGATTGCGAAAAATAATCGGGACACGGGCTCTTAGCCACGACATAACGGTGCGGATATTATACATAACGCTCTATACGAACTGCACCGGTACTAGACAAAATCAACGTAGAAGCCGGGAAAACGCATTACTGAGGAACGTAAGAACGCGGTTCCACTGTATTCCCATGTGATTGCCTACACGCATTGCGATTTCCCCTTGACTCGTCATTGACCGGTACAATCGTCCTCAACAATGCGGATAGGTTTAGGACATGTGGAAACGGCTTTGTAAATGTTTTAAATATATCGCTCATCATTCCCAACTACGTTTAGTGTCCTGTGCCGCCCCATAACGACATTACTTTGTGACGTAATCAGACTGTGGCCACACTTTTTTGCAGGACGGTTCATGTGAAGGGTTAAGTAACGTTTTGTTTCTTTCCACTTTTTGTCGCTGGTTCCTATTGAGTTTTATATTTTTATGTGCTCTCAATTTCTATCTAGAGTTCTTCGTGTGTACTTGTTGTGAAATTCTAAAACCGTATGTTGTATACAAACACCAGTTCCGAAAACGTTCGCATCTCCGGGCATTTACCCCACAAGCCTATCAAAGGCTTTGGTTTGCCTGCGCCGATGTTGTATCTTTCCCAGTTAAATTTATGTTATCTTGTCTCGTTATCCTAATTATTAACTTTGTTGTTGAGTGTACTATATTGCACCATCATCATCATCACTGCAAAAGTTTTCCCCACTTTCCTCAATGAAGCTTTCACAAATATGCCCGTCCCATATCATGCTTTGTGAAATGGCCTTGTAATGTGCAAAAAGGAACCCGATTTATACGATCTACGTTTCACCGCGCTTGCATTCCGCTATCCAGAATTTCCGCAGGTGAATCTGGAATTTGCTACCTGAGTAGCTCTGTGATCACCATTCTCGATGCCCTTTAAAATCTATTAAAGAACTCCGAACGCATGACGAGCTCGAGGATGAGATAGCAACCGCATAGGGATATCTGGTGGATCTAAGAGACTGCCTGGGGCTGAGCAGTGAACTTGCCTGCAAAAAATTTGTAAAGGCGTTCTTAAAGAAGAAGAAATACTATGAGTTGAAAAGTTGTCCACGCAAACTGTGTGTAGGCTAAGAATTCCTCTTTTTGCTACCAGTTGATACGAGCAAACTACAAATGAAGTGGAAAGAATTGTTTGAATTGATCTAGTCAGAAAATGATTTCGCCCTCCTCATCACCAAGAACAGAGCGCGTAAAGATATTTACCTCAATATTGTTACGGGACTAAGGTGGACAATGCCTGACAGCTCCTTGAACTAACGACGATGACGACGACGACGACGAAGTGCCTCGCGCGAACCTTGCGCGAGCTCTGTCATGGCCGCACTGTACATAATGTGAATAGATCGCTTCACTCCATCGCATCGTTCGTCTCATCTGTGTCCTGCCGCCACGTAACATTTTGGTGGAGTGTGCGGTGTCATCCCCATTCTGGCCTCCACATCGCATCGTCTCGGCCCGTGCGGAATCGTCGAGGAAACGTCGGCCGTGTCGGGCAGCCCCAGCAAACTGCGACGAGCATTCGACCACGTCCCCCGCCCCGTGACCCCAGCCCGTGACCAGCCGATGAAGACGAGCCGCTACATGCCGAGACCAAAAGAACAGAAGCCGCGTCCCCAGCCCTCTCGTCCGACGTGGTTCGAGTTCCTCCGACGATCCGCTTCTGTCTTCAATACATCGCTTTTGCGGGGCCAGGCATCATCACGTGCATCATCGTCATCGGTGGCGGCAGGCACATCTTCACTGTACCTTGTCATCGCATCGCTCATCCTCATCGCAATCCTCGCGTTGCCTCGGCCACGACCGGGTCGGTCGTCCTCGAACCGGGGGGTGATGTTACGGGACTAAGGTGGACAATGCCTGACAGCTCCTTGAACTAACGACGATGACGACGACGACGACGAAGTGCCTCGCGCGAACCTTGCGCGAGCTCTGTCATGGCCGCACTGTACATAATGTGAATAGATCGCTTCACTCCATCGCATCGTTCGTCTCATCTGTGTCCTGCCACCACGTAACAATATGCCTAAATTTTATAAACAACAATGCCCCCCGGCTCTACTTGAATCATCAGCCGTTACCTCCGTCGACAAGCCTCCGGATAGAGCAGATATTGAGGAGACAAAAAAGGACATCTGCATCCCTGCATTCGCTCTGGCACAAACTACAACGTGCGCTGATTGCCACCTGACGTTAACCTAGTACCGACGCAATGTACGCGCTGACCTAATTCAAGAGTATGAGTACTTTTCTTCTATTCACCCGGGTAGACTGAACTCGCGCAGCACTCCGTCACCTAGAGATGCGATAAAACCCTTCATGTTCCTTAATATCCCATATCACTTGTCCTAATCAAAACCATAAAAAATAAGGGTATGAAGAACTAGTAAGGGTAATTATCGAGAAGTCGTCGTCACGTAGCGACTTGCGGCAGGCAATCAGGAACTTTTCCCGAGGCAGGGTCTGTGCTGCTGTGACGAGGATTTCAAACCAGACACCGAGACACCAGGGAAGGGCAAGAATCAAGTGGCTTCCGGCACATGCAGGGTAAATGTCGGACACCAACGCAAACCGTAACGAAACCGCACACGCCCGCGCGCGCGAACTAACGATCTGCGCTGGGTCGAGCGGTGATCACTTGTGGTTCAGCACAAGAGACCGAATGACCAGCTTTAAATGGATCACCAAGGCCTATCGGCTCGCCAGACACGCGCTCCCGCCGCCCTGTACAGGGCTGAGCAGGAAGCAGGCAGTCATATATATGCAGCTCCAAACAGCAACGAACATGAACCCGGCTTTCATGCACAAGGTTTTCCCGGAGGCATACCCCGATGGTATGTGCAGGGTGTAACGCAACGCCCCCGGGACTCTTGAGCACATCGTCTGGGACTGTCTCAACTGCCCGGAATATTCTACATCAGGAAGACTTACACCCGCCTTTGAAAAGGCGAAGCGACCTCCGACTCGAGGCCATTCAGCGGGTCATCGTGGCGTTGGCCAGGCATCTCCGCGTACGTGTAACTGATAGGGATTCAAATTAAATGCGCGTGGGTTACTTAAACTTTTCACGTTTGCACACGTGAACTCGGTAAGCCTGAGTGCATGCGTGCGTGCGTGCGTGTGTGGAACTAGTTTTCATTTTAAACGAGCATGAGAGCTACGGTGGTGCTAACGCCGTAACCGGCACTACATGCACTGTGTAGAGATGCGCGCGCATTTAACGTTCGCAGCCGGGGCGGCCAGGGAGCATATTCTCGCCTTAAACATGGAATGTTTAGCTTCTATGATGAACTTGGATTTAACTAACGGACGAAGAAATGCTGCCGAGAAGTAGAGGTACGTGAGCGGTTACCTTCGTCTTCTTGTCGTGTGTATTTAACGAAGCAGAGTTGCTCTCTGACTTCGATCCGCGTAAACAGTTAGGCCTAACGTTTTAGTGACTCATTTTGACCATTGCGTAGATTTAAAGGGCGGCTTTTGAACCCGTGTGCAAACATAATCAATTCGTGCACTATTTCAATCTCTTTGTTTCGATAAATGTCGATATCCTAGCCGGATGTTTTTGCTAGCCGAATGTTTTCGCAGGTAAGACGCATGGTCGCGCGAATAGTGGAAGCGGTACCCTGCACTGTTAGCTCAGCGGTTAGGTTTATAGTGGCTGCCGGGATGTGCCTGTAGGTTTATAGTGGCTGCCGGGCAGTGCCGGTGGCTACTTGTGCGGAACCTAAGCATTGTTTACGATAGGTTGAGTGATAAACGCGCGTTTATCACTGGATTACAGAGATTTTAGTGACTTCCGTGCGTACAGCACCAGATTAAATTGCAGGCCATACAAGAATTTTTCTGTTCTATTGAGGGCGCGATAAAAGTAACAGGGCTTTTCGGCGCATACGCCCCGAACTGTTAAGTGGTAACTACATGAACCTACGGCGGCGAGACACGCAGAAAGCGTAACTCAATGGGTACAGCTAACATGTATCGTGGGCGACACAGACAAGTGAAAAAAATTACGCACAGGCCGCCCGGCTGTCGCCGTCGCAGGCTTTTAGTAGTGAAAGCCCTAGGGCCTCAGGCGGTCAGCGTGCACTGTCGTCATCGTCGTTCGACGTTGTTTTCTCATGTGGTCACGGTACTTAAAGAGCAGGGAATTTGCTTTCCAACGCCTTGCGCTAAAACGTTTCGTCTCCATGGGCTAAAACGCGTACTAAAAAACACACCGCGACACTCTTTTTTCGTTTGCGCTTGCTTACTTTCTTCTATTTCGCTCGGTACTCGCGTTGACTGTAAAATTTGCTGTTCTGCGTTTGGAATTTCACTTCTGCTTTGTCTTCGTGATTGGCTTGTCGCGTATACCAGGGCTCGCCATGTGGCAAGAGAAGCTTGCATTCGTTGAGTACAAGTAAACACAGTATGCTTCACAACTGCCCAGATTTCACGTTCGTGGAGATGGCCCGGTTTCTGGCCTGCCAGAAGCAGCCCACAAGTGAGCTCAGTGACGAGCGACAACGGAATGCATTGGTGGCAAGCCATTAATTTTTTTCGCTTGTCGCGGTCGCCGTATCTATCGGTTTGTTTTACTCATCGAGCTACGTCTTCCGCGCCCCTTGTCGCCGTCGCTGCATGTGGTTACCCCTTTAATGTCCGAGCGTTCGGATCGTTCAATAACGAGCTTATATGTTGTTATCAAATGTTGCGATCAGCAGCCTCCCAATCTTGATTTTTGATTGTGGCCTATGCCCACGCAACCAATCGCACAAAACCAATTGTGTGACGTCACAGAAAAATTGCCAGAAAGTGGCTGTAGAGTCGAAACTGTTGAACGTTTTCTTTCATATTCCTATTGTTTGTTGGCGATTAAATTGGCATTGTTGTTACCGGTTCAAAAAATTCCTTTAATGAATCGAACTTCTATTTTGTCTTCATGGCGCCTTTAAAGATTAAGGTTGTGTTATGTGTTGTCACGATCAGTTCAAAATAGGGTTTCGAAACAAAAGGGGGTTTCGATTTACCACGCTGTCAGGTCTTGATGAGATTTGGTCCTTCATGTGGCATACATTTCGCTGTAGTTCAAAACTGACCTCTAAACATTCGAAGCAATGAATTAAGGGCAAATTTATGGCATACCTAAGGTCCGGGTAGATGCAGGTAAAACAATCGAACGAATAGTCTTGAATAGTCAGTTCCACCTGTATATTTCATTGGGTTGGCTGCTGCATTGGGCCCGTACCCTCTGCTGCTCGACTATCCGTCTTCCTGGGCATAGGCTGAAGGGTATCTGCAGCTGAAGTATTCAGTGCCCAAGGCACTTGTTGCATCATTCGTGTTCAGTCAGTGCATTGGAAAAGCGAATGGGGCTTTTGTTTTGGGAATGAAAGCGTTATTACTCAAGTTACAGACCCAGAACACTCCTTGTTTGGTAAATATATTGTAGTGTGAATCTGACCTTCAAGCATAGCCAAGGGAAAGCCAGTGATATGTACAGTTGCGCGGAGTGATGGTCTAATTACGTCTCTGTTCCAAGGGGGTGCGCAGAGAGGGTTACGGGGAAAGAGTGAAGGCTTGTGCAATACAAAATGATTTGAGGTTGGCTCCTTTGGAAGATTTTTATGTGTGAATTTTTCTCGAATGTGTCCTAAATAGGAGCTTGGTCTTCTGTGTGGAAGTCGAGTGGGAGCTGTTTCCTGGGCTGTGATGTATTAATTCTAAATAAATTCTTTTTTGTGTGAAAGTGCAGAATGGACATATTGTTATGTGGTATTTTTTGGAAAAATAGTCTTGAGTTTTGTTATTCGTTTTTTTCATTTTTAAAATTACTTGCGCTTTGCTGTTTATTTGTAATTGTCTACAGCACCGTCGTGGGGACGGGGGGGGGGGGTGTAGTAGCGGGCGGAGTGAAATCACGCTGCCTCGCGGTGAATAGCAGAACGCCCTAGGGGCGTGACGGGTTCCTTTCCAGAGAAAATAGTAGTACCTTTCTGCAGTATCCGGTATGCCTCAGCCAATAGAGCTTCCACTCCTAAAAGGAGTGACGGAACGCTGCCGTGAAAATGGTATTGTAATTCTCATACAGGGTTTAGGTACTCCGCCTCGAAGGAAGTAAGTAATTCCCACGAGGAGTATTTTGCCTCTCGTTTTGGCGGCCATGCTCCATTCCCTCGAAGAGTAGCTTATTGCTTCAAAAGAGAGTGAAATATGGTACAAAAGTTTTTACTCTTAAACAGAGTGCACACCCTCCTCGACTTTTTAGATTGTGTTAGGATGTATGGTTCGGGCAGCTGGTCAACCAGTGGCTCGAAATTGGGGCTTAAAAGTGCAAAATCAGGAGGAGTGTAAATGAAGCTCGCCGTTATCAACCTATTAAATAATACTGTGCGTATTGCCACAGCCTGATGCACAGTGTTCAAAGTTATAAATTGGCATGCGAAGGATTTACGGGTGATTATGTCCACACTGCCACAGGAGTTTGTGGATAAAAGTATCTTTGTCGTTTCTTAATGCCATATAATTACTCAAGAAATTTGTTTGTTTTTAATTTAAATGTTTATTTCGTATCTCGCACACATCATCAAGACTATTAAGACTGCAGTCCGGGCGTAAATTGGAAAACAATAAATAAAGAAATTCTTCTGAGAAGCCATTATCCCAAACCTGATATTTTTTTCTCATTTCTGTCGGCTAATTGTGTCTTCAACTTCACTCTTCCCTCCTATTTATTTATTTATTTGTTTATTTATTGTACCCTCATGGCCAAAGGGCATTGGAGAGGGGAGTGGTACAGTGTACATTTTTAGCAGAGAACAATGTTCAACAGGTTTCTTTACAGACATAAATTAAACGCAAAAAAGTTAGCGGCATTATCCAATACCATACAAAGACAGAAAAAAAAGGGAACAACTTTTGATTACAAGCAATGCAATAATCAGGCACTTCAACCGTACAAAAAACTAAAACGAAGCACGCAATGACAACAGTGCAAAGCAGGCAACTAATCAGCAGCCTGTACTGCAAAGTGCGCGCGCAGCCGATTTTTGAACTCATCTAAATTATTAGTCTCAACAACCGCTGCTGGAAGGTGGTTGCAATCTGATGACGTCTTTGAAATGAAAGATGATAAGGAAGAAGAAGCACTTCAATTGAAGCAGCACACTAAGGACACGATCATGAAGCAAATATGAAATGTTTCATATTAGGCAATTTAATGCCACTGCAATTATTTATTTGCAATCTGCTACGAATGCTGCTCCACAAAAAAATTCGTAATTTTGTGGTTGTTGTCGAGCGGAGAAGGCAAAATTAGCGCAAAATGCACCGCAAGGTTTATTTTTGTGCTCGTTACGCACAGTCTACTGTACCTGCAGTATATTTAGCAGCCGGACGTCCGCAGAACAAAGTTTGAGCGTTCCGCGCGTAAAGCAGCAGCGTTTCCTGTCCTGGCGGGGCGCGCCCCCGTTCACGCGGCCAGCCGCTGTGGTCGCTGACTATAGCGCCGCGGCTTTTTTAAGTGCGATGCACTTTATAAGCGACCCCAAACCATCCACCGCCGGCGGCGGCGGCGTCCGCAGCCCTGCTCTCCCTAGCAACGGCGCAGAGCGGAGAGGAGCGTCGGTAGCAACGGCGGAGTGACGTCACTCACCACGTGACGCCACGCCCTCACCGCTCCCTCGCGGCGCGGCGGTGTGCGCCGCGCGCATCCCTCTCCTCACCCGCGCCGTGACGTCACGCACCACCTCCTCTCCCGGCAGCTGCCGTGCGCCGCTGCGCGCGTCCCCCTCCCCCTTCGCTCGCTCCTCCTCTCTCCTCGCTGGCTGCAGCTGCGCGCGCACCCCTCTCTCTCGCGCGCCCGCCTTCTCTCTCAGCCACCTGGCTCGGCGCGCTCAGCGCGGCGTACCCCCCTTTATATGCAGCGATAAACCGCCAGACCTCCGTGGGTCGGCTCGCGCGCGCTCTCTCGCTACAGTCTCCTGCTCGCTCTGCTCCAGTTTAGACCGTTCGCTGGCTGGGCGCCTCTCAAGGCGATGTCAGAATTACTACGCCGTGTACTCTCGGCGCAAGAAATGCATTCGCACTTCCTCACGATTCCCTTCGGGGAGGTGGGGGCAATTTTTCTGTGCTAAACGCGCACCTCTCCGAGCGCTCGGTCGGGACACTCTAAAACTTCTAGTACAGTTTAACACAGCAGAGGGTGGGAGTAGTACCAGGTAAGCCTTCCTGACCTGGGTCGCCGCTGAAACCAGACGCAGCTCTGCCCCTTTCTGAATGAACAGAGGCGAACCTCCTTCGCGCTTCAGTGAAGGGAATGTGTATTCAGATTGATTATTTTCTTTTCCAATTTGCAATTTTCGCAGGTCCTGGAGAAGGCTTGATGTGAGCACTGGCACTTTATTCAAAGGAATATTTGCGTGTTACAGTTATCTGTTGGGTGGTCAAGTTGGCACAGGTCAGTTTTCCTCGACACCACTTAGTACCATGCCCGACGCGCTGGAACTTGAAACAGCGCCGCACCTTCGGGATCTACGCTCGAACAAACCACCGGATGAAGCCGGCGTTGATGTGTTTCCGAAGAGCGTAATGGTCAAACGCCAGGATAATGTTTCTAGTGGGCACTGTATCATCGTCCCTTCTTATTTGAATGCCCCTGAATGGCGTTTCACCATGACTTCTCAAGCCTTCAAGAAGCTCTTTCTCCGTGTGCTCTGCTTTTTCGGGCTCTGAGATCACACCCTGAAAATTGTTAAGGCTTTGGTTAGGTGTGACCTTGATCTCAAGATCCAACATGCGGGTTTGGTTTAAATTAGGAGTTTCGTGGCATATTGCTGACTGCCTAGGTCAACCAAGAGCTCACCAGTTCTTTGTTTCTCAGCTTTATATAATTCACTTATATATCTTTCTGGAAGCTTTGATATGAAGAACAAATACTGTGGGGCAATCGGTTCTGCTTATTTAAGAGATTTGATTACCAAGAAGCTGGAGCAGCCGTCAGGCTTTGGAAACGTCGTGGTCGGAAGGTGTGGAAACAAAACTTTGGTGCGGCCCCTTTTAAAAGGCCGATCACTGGCTTCAGAATATTTAGCAAAAACCATACAGCATGGGTAAAGGCTTTTTTCTCTAACTTTACCCTGATAGTCAGAGAGGTGCTAAAGCTTTCTGCCTGGTAAACACACAGAGAAGTCATCCGGCGAAGCTTGACCACGGCTCAGACGGCCACCGTTTGTGGTTTCCGCCCGTCATCTTAAAAAAGTTTCCATGGTTGATTACACCGTGAGTAGGGGGGCTTAAGGTCCAAAGCGTCGCCAATATTGTCACCTCATATACACAAGGTGCCCCGTGCGGGGTTGCATTTAGTTTGACAAGAGTAGAGAATTCATTTCAATATCTCTATTACTCAATCAATGAATCAAGCAATCAATCAACAATCAATCAATGAATTATTTAATCAATCAATCAGCCCTCTATTTGAGTTTTACGGGAAAGCTGAGGGTGGCAAGAAAAAGACAGTTTGCCGCATTATGACTACCTTCGCCAACCTTTCGTGTTTGAAACTCTGCTACATGTCAATTGACATAAACAGAACCTAATTTTAATATTACAAATAGTTATGATATGGAAGTTTAGGCTCAAAGAAGAATGACAATGCCGAATAATTTAAAGAACGCAAAATGAATGCGCCTACTAGCAAAGTTGTAAAAAAATACAGTATATACTTAAAATTTAAAGAAAAAAGAGCAAATGGTGCGAAAATACGCAACGTTGATGTTTTCGAAGCACATGGTAATTAAAAACATGCCAATGATGTATCAGCCATATAAAAGCTATAAATAGTTCAGAATCGGAGAAACACAAAAGTATTAGCTTGCCGCCTGAGATAAGGCATCTTACCTATTGTAAAGATTACGAAATTTGTGCGAAATGGATGATTTATCCCAATCACCCTTCTTAGAAACACACACCCCTGGAGAAACAAATGCTATTGGGTATTATACATAATTCCGCGTAGAAACGTCTGGTTTAGGAGTCCTAAGTAGCGGTAATAATAAAAAGCAATTTGTTTTACAAGATATTAACATTTGAGTGTTTTACACTGTGGAGTTTCCCCAAACAAGAAACCAGTAACTCAAACACGACTGCGAAAATTCACAATACAAAGCTAAAACATAGTGCAAGATGGCCACAAAATTTGCGCCGCAACGTTATGCTTGCAATTCTTGAAAGTTACATTAAACTATTAGTGATGTGGCCATCCCAAAACATTGCAGTTGTATTTGTGGTACCAGAAATTTTGAAATTTTCAACGTACCGATTGGTAACACACATACAATTAGGTGGTGACAGAAGCAAACGTTTAGCGTTAGGGCGGAAGATAGGCGCTTTTGTTTTTCTAAATAATTTTTAATGCTTTAAAACAAGACCACGCTCGCGAATGTGACGCAGAAAGGGTGTGAGACAGCCGGCCGCCCGTTCATTGGGCTGGTAACGAGCAGGGCTGACTGGGAAGCGCGAGCTCGGTCCCGGCTCTCGCTTCTGTGCCAGAGGCCTCTTTATTTCTACCACCATTCTCATTCCTCAACCCCGACTCACGTCGCGAATTTTGATTTCACTAACGGGTTAGCCTGAAGAGGATAGTCACTGAACTGGGCGTCTAATCTCATCTCTAGGTGAGACCCACAAAAAATTACGCCCATCTTCCCACGAGGGATCCCTGATGTGATGCGACGCATCTGGGGGTTCAATTGGTCGTAAAGTTGCCTCGAGCGTTTGCGCTGACGCTAGTATTAGATTGTGTCAGCCCACTCACTGAAGGGACCGTCGCTTCCATCACGTCTTCATCGGAAGAATCAGTCAAGCACGGAGTCGTCAAGCAAAGTCACGCGGAGTCGAACGAGAGCGAGCACTGACTGAACCGCCGCAGCGCGCTACCCGCTTTATAACGGCACAAAAGGTGCGCCATTATTGCCCGTCGACGCCATGCGCGACGTTATAGCTCCGCGCTGGTGGAGGACGGCTGGTGCAGTCTTAGTGTTTGTAACAAGGAGGTTGTGCGCCTTCCAATTAGGAAGTGAGCCGCTGTCATATGAGCGAGCTCTTCAGCATCAACTGATGACTACGTTAACGAATGGCCGTTGATGGCTGCGTCAATTTCGCAGAAAACTGTCTTCATCATTTCTAGGGACAAGCGACTACTTCCAACAGCCCTCAGGAGCATTCTTTGTGATCCTTAGAAGCCGCTCCCAACAGCCGCCCCACTACCGTGCCCTTTCCACGGTAAACTTCCATTCAATTCGGCGCACACTGCAGAAGTCGACAACCGCGGCTCCAGACATGGCGTGGAGAGAACCGGCGCAGTGGTGGAACGTAGGGTCGTTGTCTGAATACACTTTAGTTGGAACTCCACGTCTGGATGTCCAACGTCTCACAGCCAACAGAAACCTCTATGTCGTCATACCCGATGAGACTTCGAGGGGAATGGCATGTCTGATGGCGCAAGAAAACATGCAGAGGTAGGCCTTCTTGTATTACGGATGCGGCGACCGGCAGTATTAAGGTCCACAGAAGACAATTGCCACAACAAAAGGCGGGTCAGCTTTGGTAATTCGATCTCGGGACAAAGAAGTAAAAGGCCCTGTTCCGGCTTTGAGGCTACGTCTTCGGTACGCCACGCAAGCATGTACATCTCTTTTCACAGACTGCTGACATTTTAATATCCAAAAGTCCTCCAAAAATTTAGTGAGCGTAAAATCTACAGCGTAGTGTATCAGTCCCTATTCGCGGCTGCAATTAAGAAACCTTTGAAGTCCCCTCGGTTCGGCAATTTGACTACATGGCGGACATTCATCGGAGGTTGCAGCGCTTGCAGGCGTCATTCGAAGCGGATAACCCTATCTTCGTCGATGAATGGGTGAAGCAGTTATAGGCCGGATGTCGACCTACTGGGTCGGTTTGTTGCCAACGCGTCGAACCTCTCTGAAAAGGCTTCTCTCGAGCCTGTCGAATCTAGTACTTCTCTGCTTTATCCACATCCTCGGTTGTCAGCGGCCCCGTTGTCGACTGTCTGCCTGCGGTCGCATTGCTGAAGAAACAGTTAACGCAGGCCGCTGCACAGAGGCATCGGGGGTATTTTCTGTAGCCGTTATTTGAAGCAAAGGCTCAGGATGAACGCTGCCGATTTTGTAAGCAGTATTTGAAATGGCTTGCATGACTTCGCTGTCGCGTACGATTTCGAATTGTCCTCCGGCAATGACGTGTCAGGTAACGCAAGCCACGCTGCTTTCACCACCGTGGTTGAGAATTCCTAAGAGCGGTTGCTGGTAAGCCGCGCGGGAGGAGCTCAGCACAGTTGTCTGTGCGTTGGCAGTGTTGCCAATGTTGACCTTCCAACCGCCGCTGTACTTCTTCGACGAGGTTTGGGGTGAAGGGTTGCCATCAACTCGGCGTTGCGGAAATTGAAGAGAAGGCAAACTGGGCGTCATTCCAGAAGTACCATTTTTCCATCGCTTGACATAGAGCTTGTTTGAAATAGTTACACAGCCGCAATGCCAGGAGACATGCAACCAACGCAAGTCGTGGAAGAGTCTCGGTCTTGATGGCTGCTAGGCTGCTCTTGGTCATGAGGAGGTTAGTTTTGTACGAGTTACCATAAGGTGAGCTAGTAATTCCACGGCATCCCTGCGATCGCCGTTCATGATGCAGACTTGTCGTGGCAGTCGGACTGCCTTTATATCAGGGAGCTCTCTCCACCAGTGGTTGCATGCCGTAAGGTGCGCCGGCAGCAAGAGTCCACCCCAAAGGTGGGTAAAATTCCTCAAATCATGGAACATCAGATTGCAGCGACCAAAATATGGGGTCACGAAACCTTGGGGATCGTATAGCCTGGCGAGCGACTGCAACATTGTTGTCTTTGGTGCCGGATTCGTCGCGATGAAGGCCGCGATTGTGTTGGTGCTAACACTGTCGGATCTGTCCCAGAAAAGCCAAAGGATCTTTTTTCTATTAAGATCACCCTCGTTGGTTTTGAAGGCAACTTCGTGGGAAACAAAGTGGTCTCGTAACGATGAGTTGTTTGATGCCCAGTTGCGTAACTCCATGCCCGCATTGAACATATTGGTCTTCGCTTCAGAGTAGACTATGTGCGGTTTTGCCTCATTGTCCGCACCTATGACCAAAGGCTCCACATAAAAACAGGAAAGAAGGCTTTTCACAGTGTGCAGGAAGCGCTTATTGAGCGGAAGTAGATGATGACGCAGGGTGTCTGCCAAAAGGAGTGGGCTGGGGGAGGCGCATAACGGCACTATCGTCATTTTGCCACCTGGCAATACTCGGGAATGATTATTCTCAGCTGAAAAGCGCTCCATCCACAGAAATTCAATGGTGTTTCTGTATTCTTCGTATCACCATTTGTAAGTAAGCATTGTGTATTTGTGCTTATGCCTTCTGTAGATTCATTCCATATTAGCTATACCCGTGTTCTTCGATAAGACACAAGAAAAGGGTTAAGGTCCGCATCCAATTTGGATCTCTTCAGGAACACATTTTTTAGCGGAGTATGGCCCGGTGCGTGCAAGGAGGCATCAACGACGACACGAAGATTTTGGTTGCTACATGTTGTTGAACCGCTTCGTGATGCGGCATATATTCTGTGTTCGGGTTTACTCGTGTCTCCTGAGTGGATGCTTTTTCAGCATGGCCCTTGTTGAAATAATTACGTATTATCTTGTCACACAGGAACACCTCTGGCCGGCTGAGAAAACCCCTGCGCTACATGCGCAATCGCTGCTCCGTAAGCGCATAGTTGTCCTGATGGACCTCCAGTCCTGGCTCTTGAATCAGGCGTGGAACTTTCTAGCGCCAATCAAACTTGTGGATTCCCCGTTCTAACTGCTTTATAGGCTCAGCGTATAGACTTAGACATTTTGGCGTTTCCTTGATACCATGGCTTCTAAGCGCCACAGGTTTGACGGCTCCATCTCCTCGTTGGGGATGTTGTTCGTGGGCCTGTGAGGTGAGAGTGATGAACATTCAAGAGAAGGGTTACAATGGGTCGTGGTTACGAGCGTCAAGCCCAGCACCCTTGAGAGCCCAGCCTAACATTTTTTCGGTTGCCGTGAGGTGAGGGGTAAGGCGTGATATCCGTCCGGACGCCACCTTCGAATATAAGTACAGCCAATGAGTATTCTGACTCGTTCCTCCATATGTGTGTCTTCCAGCCGAATGTCAGCAGCAGTCACGTTACGTCCTACGATTTTACTCAGAACGCCACCATTGACAAGTAGACTTGTCACCATGGAAATTTCGGGGACCTTCAAAACGGCATTTCTGATGCGTCTCCCATCCTGCTGACTAAGAGGATTGATACGCAGTTGAATCGTAGGAAGAACTTCGGACGGAAGCTCTGATTGACGCAGACAGTACCTCAACACCCCGACTGGGCAATGCAGTATACGAGACCGGTCGCACCGAATAAACGTGCGCTAACTGCCGGAATCGCACAGTATGCGGCTTAGCATCTTGTGGCTGCCTCCAATCACCGAGGCCCGCCCAATTAGCAGGTAGATTAGCGCCGATCCACAGTACCAACTACATGCGGACGTGGTGGTAGATGCTGCCTGGACGTTGTTCATCTCGTTGACTTGACCCCCTGCGGCTGTTATTGCCCTTCCTCTAGTCGCAGATTCTTCCGGCAGATGTGCGACGTCGCAGAGAACTGTGATATATCCCTAGGAGTAGTGGACGCAAGCTAACGACCTTAACACTCTCCAGCCACAGGCAAAGCGACCCTTTGTGCCACAACGGAAGCAGAGCCTACCGGCTTGGAGTTTGCGGTGCTTTTCAACGGTATTTGTATTACCACACAAAAAACTAAATGCGTGTGTTTCCGTAATCCTCACAAAAAATTGACTGTACGCCGATTCTACTCCATCACTCGAGGTGTAAAGATTGCCATTGTATTCCTCTTCCCTTCTCGACAAGCGTGAAGTACCTAGGTGTATAGTTTGATAGCGACTTGACATGAAACACCCATATGGACTACGTGTTAACAAGCTTCGGGTGGTATCTTGCGTTTTATATAATGTTCATTCCTTCATGCCAGTCCCAACGCGCAAACTTATTGCGCACTCGCTCGCTTACAGCATTCTCAGATATTGGATATCTTTGTTTTCTCATTGCTCTTTCACTTGGCGTTCCAAAGTAAACTGTATATTAAAAAACATTGTCCTCAGCGTTGCCTACAATGTAGATATACCCGTTAAAATTGATTGCTTCACTTATTTCAGTCAGTCTACATTTGAGGCCCTGTTTTTTGAAACGATTATTTTAAAAAAACTTCTGGTGCAGCTCTTTTTTGTCCCCTTATGTGCCGGTGCGAGCGTTCAGACATAGTCCTAGATTTGTTATGCCGCGTTGCTACACACGTTTTGGATCCTATGTTAGACCTCACTATGTCTCAAAACTTTTCAACTCCTTACCCGATGAGATATTTTCTATTTCTTCTCTGCGTGGCCTAAGAACATATCTGCGCAAAAATCTTTCTAATTTGTATACCTCTAACTAATACCATTTATTGCCTGTGCTGACTGCCGGGTACGGCCCGACAAGCCTTGCATGGCTTGGTCTGACCCGATGTTGATTTGTATATTTCAAGAGATGAAAATAAAATATTAGTATCACTATATGTGCCGTGCTCTCTTCCATACGGTAGTCAGCCACACATAAGAGGGCACCACTGTGATTGCTGTGACTGTGATTCGGGCCTTGTCCGAAGCAACGAAGCACTAGTTGGTAGGGCAGCAGCCCATGGAAGGCTTGTGTCCAAAGTTGTTGGCTCGCGCTTTTCGCGCGGGCGCCGCTCTGGAACACTTGGATGCTGAAAGTGGCCTTCCTCGCGGACGTCTAACTGAATGCGTATAAAGTCCAGTATCTCGTTCCTTTGCTTCGCCCGTTCCGACGAGGTGGCAATCTCGCTCACTTGACTCGCCCTTTCCTGCGATCTAGTGGTTTCATCCGAAGAGGATGTCTCGTTGATTGTTTGCCGGTACAAGATACCGAGGCGGGGTGGCAGGGCCTTCATCAGTGCACAATAGAGGACCACTGCATACTCCGTTGCCACGATCTCCACAGCGTTCAACGCGTCGACACAGAAGGATATCTGGTAGAGGTTTCGAGAAGTTACATCTGCAGAGCTTCGCACATGGGTCAAGGGGAATGAGCTATGAATATTGTCAATAAATATATCGGCACGGCTTAATCGTGAGGTGAGGGTGGTTATCGCCACATCGTAGTCGGCTTCCGTGAGTCGTATACCTTCAAGTGCTCTTTCACCTTGCTCATCAAGTAGGATGTCACATAATTGAATTTATCTATTCGAGGCAGCGCGGGATTGCTTTGATTGGTAGCGTCGAAATGATTCCAGATTTCGTGCCACCTCCGCCGGCCACCCGCAAATGTGGGGATGTGCAGCTTGGGCAGCGCGCGTGAACCGGGGGCTGGGGACTATGGGAGGAACTGCAGGCTGATGAAAGCTGGTGTCCGAGGCCTCGTTCGAGCGATCTCCAGTTCTGGTATTGCCAGCGACACAGTTGTAACTAACCGTGGTCCTCGCCGCAAACTGGACACGCGTACGAATGTCCGGCACCTTGGCGTCGTATTCCCAGGAGGCTACCAGTTCTTCACCGAAATATTAATCGCGGAGGCCCTGCTGTATTTGGTGGTCAAAAGCTTTCATTTCTCCATACCTCATGTTGAGGAGCTTCAGTGGCCGGTGAAGAGCAGCGGCAGGCGTTGCAGGATCCATCAGCATGAAGTCGATGGCAGCAATTTCTTGTGTTACGCCTGCCCGAACCGTACCACGGTGACGGCGGAGTCTGCATGGCTGAAGAATCGGGAAAGCCAGGCGGCCGGGTCTCTTTGGCATGACCACCGGCGGCGGACAGCGTTCGATGACCATTCACAGAAAGGGGTAGCCTCCGAAGAATCCGAGGCGTTCCGTCCTCGCCATGTCAGGTCAGATGTGTTCGTGCATTGTATCCCGGGTTTTGCGACACGAGAATGTCGTGGATTGTGACGCAAAGAGGGGGCCCGATGGCCGTTTGACCGTTCCCTGGGCTGATCACGAGCCACTGCCGCGAGCACAGGGCACGAGCTGGGCCCCATGACCTAATGCTCGTGCTGCAGTAATCAATCAATGTTTATTATAGTGCCCAGGAACAGCGGAGGCCTTCGTGCTGGAGCACTCAGAGGGGAAAATGCAGCACTGTAGTACATCAACAATTTGCTAATAAACACTCAGTGAGCAAAAAAAAAAAGAGAGAAAGAAAGACCTACAAAAACGGCAAACAAGATTAGAAATAAAATAGTGCAATCCAACCGACTTTACACAATCAAGTCGTGCTGGCGCACAGACAAGGTATAAGACAGCAATGAAATGCATCAACAGCTGGCAAAAGAACAGTGAGTGAGCAAAAAATAAGAAGAAACTACAACTTCACAGAAGAATAAAAATACCATAGTGTAATTTTAGGCAACATTACACAATCAATAGAAACTGTAATGTCTGGTCAGTTGCAAGAAGACATCTTACAATAAGCGTAACTATACGGAAGGGTGAGTGAAAAGAAGAAAGTTTTTACAAGATTCGGGAAGCGTACATTTTCAGTTTCAAATGGACGCATGAAGTGAATATGGCAACTTTTAATGATAAAAACGGCAGAAAAAGAAAAGAAAAAAGTAGTAGTAGTAGTATGACACTTCGAGCCGTAAAGTAGGAGTGGTACCCTAGCCCGTTAACCGAAGTGATGAATGAGTGGCAGATTCCCAAGAGGCCACAAGTTGCTGAACGTACAGGTGGTAGCTAGTAATCAGGTTCTCCCAAAGCTTGGGCTGGGGTAGATGGAAGGAAAGGGTGGGAGGTAGGGGTTACGTGCACACTTTAATAAAATGTGGATTAGTGTGCCAGGCGTACAGCAAAAAGTGCATTCGGCCGGAAATATACTCGGAAACATGTGGTTTAAGCGAATTGGATGGACGAAGGTATTCATTTCGATGCGAAGAAGAGTCTTTCTTCTGATATGGACAGTTTGGAATTAGTTGGAGAGAAATACTGTTGGTCGAGTCGATAATACTGTGTGAACTACTGTGTGAAACGTGAACTTCCAAGGAAAGATTCGGCTTCCAGCTCTCAGGGGTGGTTGCTGTTCCACATGAGATCAGATAGCTCTCGCGTCGCTTTGAGCGGTAGCGGCGAAATTTCAAGAATGTGAGGCTAAAACATTGACGCCTTCTATTTACACGCGGTGAGCGCATCGCCGGCGACCCTGATGTCCATTCACAGACAGCAGAAAAGTCTCGCACGGCCCCTTCGGCTGGCACGGCTGCCTGTACTGTAGATAAGATGTGTGCGTTGAACACGGTACAGTAGCGTTCTCTCCTGCTCGGCTTTCGCGCTCCACTGTTATGCACAAAAGAAGCGGTCGTGGCAGACGACGAATGAAACGTGGTCACGTGGTGCCGAAACACCTGTATCATGCGCATCTGCAGCTGACGTGGCGACAAGGCCGTGCGCACCCGGTGCAGCCTGCCCGACAATCTGCGGACCCGCTACGTGATTTTTTTTCTGTTTTTGACGTTCGAGGAAGCACGCTCCACGGAAGGACGAACAAAATTGGGCAACTTAAAGGCCGATAAGCACAGTAGCGGCCGGCCTGTGGCTTTGTTCTAATAGCATCAGGGCCCTAAAGCCTTGACATCAAAAACAGCCACATCCTAGCGATGGAACGGTTTCAGAAGAAACGCCGTTCCCTCTGCCGTTCCTCCGTAAACGTAACGAGTGACCGTTACAGTTCAACCCACTGTTAATAGAATGGTGGCGTTCCTCCGTTCATCCCAAGAGCAACTACTTCGAGGAACGCCATTTCTTGGAACGCCATTCCGTACAACACTGTTGTTATATAATTATGTTAGGCAAAGCGCAAGTCTACGCAATGCATACTGTGCGGGGTGGCTGTGAATGTTGCAAGAGTCAAGGCTGTTTGTATCCCTTATACTATGAAAAATGTGGAAACATCTGCTTCGTGTATTGGTTCCACAAAAAGTGATTCAACCAGCTCATCACATCAAAACAACTTTATCTTCACTGAAGGTACATTTTTCAAATCCTGCGTGCACGTGCGTGAGTGCAAGTGCACTCGGGATTTAAAAATTGTGTCTACTGTGGGGCGGGGTGCTTAGAACAATGAACGAGATCAGGTGGAGACCTTCTTGATCAAGACAGGAGGGGAAAAATGCCTCATTAAACCTTCAGAGGCATTAACAGATAAGGAGGTAGTGTTTCTTCATGCAGCCTAACATGACAAGTGTGGAACAGAGAGTTCTGTGGTGATCTTGGGTTTTTCAAAGGATGCGGGGAGACCGATATGCGTTCGCGTCGTTTTGGGTAAATAAGTATTTCAGTGAATTCTTTCAAAAAACTTTTGTTGTAAGTGCCGTCCTCGGCTCGCCTTTTTTCTTGTGTAGCGCGTTTCCTCTGGTATTTTTTTCTGAAAATCAGGAACCAAAAGGCGCAGATGCCAACTTTACTCAAAAGGAACATTGCTTCCACTCCTATATGGGGTGTGTTCACCCTACTCTCAGTTCTTTACCAGCTATATACCAAAGTTGTAGTTAGCGCAGAGGACAACGGAGAAATCAGCGGAGAGGACAGGCTAGGTTTTGAATAGGGTAGTCATCTATGGATCATATTCATTTCTTCAACCAAATGATTAAAAAATCCGCAGAGTACACTAAACCCATTTATATGGCATTTATAAACAACAAGAAAGCGTTTGAGTCCGTGCTCACCGCAGCCGCTCTAAAAGCACTAAAGGCCATGGAATAGAGGAAACCCGTGTACGACGTTTATAAAACATATATCGGGGACGCACCGGCTAGGATAACTCGAGAAAAGCGTAGCTAGAAATCGCCGATTCGAAAGGGAGTAAGACAGGGAGATACAAACTCCACAAAACTACTCACAGCATGTCTGTAGGGGGTATTTAGAAAGCTTGAGAGGGTAAAAATGGGAAGTAAGAATAAACGAGAAATACCTAACCATTTGACGTTTGTGGATGACGTCATGCTGAGTGAGACTGCAGAAAAAATGCAAACAATGTTTGAGGAACTACAATCAGAAATCATGGCCGTGGGGCTGAAATAACATGAATAAATCTTAATTAATCTGGAAAAAAGCGTGAGTCTTCTTCAGTTTAAGAAACAAAATGATAGACGAAGTAACCAAATAAAACTATCTCGGACAGATGGTTAGTGCTAACCCCAAACACGCGAGAGACATCCGGCGCAGTATAAGTATGGGCTGTTGAGCACCCGGCAAGTACTCTCAAATAATGAAAAGTTTGCTACCTCGGTCACTCAAAAGAAAATCTACATCCATGGCATACTGCTTGTGATAGCATCACCATAATCACCACCACCATCATCACCATCATCAGCCTGTCTACGCCCACGGCAGGGCAAAGGTTTCTTCCGTTAATCTCCAGTTATCCCGGTCCTGTGCTGATTGCTACCAATTTATCCCTGCAAACTTCTTGATCTCATGTGCCCATTCAACTTTCTGCCAACCCCTGCCACGCTTACCTTCTCTAGGTTTCCAGTCTGTTACCATTAATGACCAACGGTTGCCTTGCCTTCGCAATACATGCCCTGCCCAGGTCCATTTGTTCTTCTTAAATTCTACTGATATTATCTTAACACGCGTTTTTTCCCTGACCCACTCCGCTTTCTTTTTATCCCTTAATATTACTCCTATTATCTTCCGTTCCATTGCTTGCTGAGTTGTCCTCAATTTAAGTTGAACCCTCATAGTGAGCCTCCAGGTGTCTGCCCCGTAGGTGAGCACCGGTAAAATGCAGCTGTCATAGACTTTCTTTTTCAGGGACAATGGTAGTCTGCCATTCATGATTTTATGTCATTATCTGAGATAATTAATGCGAGGACATACGGAGCTGAAACTTCATGCCTTAACGAGCAATGGAACGAATAATGTTAGGAATAACGCTTAGGAACAAGGAACGAGCTACCTGGATCAGAGAACAAACTTGAGTAAACATAACTGTATAAATTGTTTAAATTGTATGAATAGTATAAAGTCTATAAATCTGTATAATATGTAAAAATTGTATGAATCTGTACCTGCTCTTTTGTTATGACTGTGAGTTGCTGTTTTTTTTTCTTCTCGTTGATCTAGCTAATATTGTATAATTAGCTTATATTGTACTCCATTTTTTCCTTGTTTGTTTACCTGTATTCTACCCCCCTCCCATCTGTAGTGCCTTTGGCCTTGAGGGTATCATAAATAAATAAATAAAATAAATAACCATATTTCAAGCAAGGAAAATAAAGGGACCTGGGCTGGCCTTGCAGTGAGACGAAGATTCAACCGGTGGACAATTAGGGTAACGGAGATGGGTCTAGAAGAAGGCCAATAACAAGATAAAGGGATTAAATAGAGAACTTCGGGGGTAAACTGTGCACTCCATTAGTGCAGGACAAGAGCGGTTGGAGCTCAATGGAAAAGGCCTTCGTCCTGCAGTGGACCTGAGCAAGCTGACTATGATGATGATTATCGTGATTTACTACAATGATCGAATTATCACAGACCTGCATAAATGTTTAGTAAAACATTCGGTTAACTATTATATGTTTCATTTGTTGGCAGTTTACGCAAAAGAAAAGCTCGTGCTTTTTCTGTATTTTTGCTCTCCCGTACAGAGCCACGTAGTCGCAGAAGGCGGAAATTCTCTTACGCTTGCAACTTCACTGTGAATAAATTGTGACAAGTTAATGAAACTTGGAAGATTAATAGAGTCTTCGGAGGGCCCAATTGTATGATAATTTGTTTTTCAATTGCATCAATAAAAGTAGAGTTATACCCGTTTTCTGTGACCTTACTCTCTACCTTGGCGGTCATATATTGACAGCGGGTGAGAATTCTGTACCGTTTACAACTTCACCTTGAACCAACTATTTATGATACGAAATGGAAACTCAGCGTAACGATAGACTGTAGAGTGGCGAATGTTAGTTCAATTTTTAATGCCTATAATAAAATAAGCGTTATGGATCTTTGTATTGCTTATTACATTTTGCACGCGGTCTTTGCACGGGCACTCCATTGCAGAAGCCGGAGCATATACAGCTTCACGTGAAACGTTCGCTGAATCGCTTTTGCGCGACCTCTTTAAGGACGTTGGAGGACCCGTAAAAAAATTTGTTTTACCCGTGGCGTGAAGTGGCGGACCAAGCCTGGTGGGTCACCGTAAGTCTATGAAGTAGAATGCACGGCGCAGGGAAGCATGCTGCGTTGCCGCAAAGAAATTGAGCATCGAATTTGCTGTTTTTAGCTTTTCCTGAAAGCATCTGGCTGCCTAGGAATGTGCCGCCAAGAAATAGTAATTCAACAGTTTTGGGTAATTCCGCTTTAAAACATCGCCCGCTGGCTCAGCCCTTCCGCTGTTAGTACAGTGCACCCAGCATCCGAAATCCCACACCACCATGACGTTACCAGCTGCCAAATCCCTACCTACGCTGTACAAATTTTTCGCCCGCCTAATGAAATTTTATTGTCGTGAGTCAATGCCCTTCCGTGTACCAAAATGGCTTCCTGCCAGGCCTTCTTTGTCAGACGGCATGCCTGTCCTCTGGTTTTGAATATATTCGATTTGAGGTTGGCCATCTCGACCTCTTTTTCTGGAAGATCTAAAATTAAACACTAAGCTGCCCACTAGTATAAACCTGCTGAGCGCGGAGATCGCATTTGGTGAACCCTTGAACTCTTGAATTTGACTTTCAGTGTCATTTCGCTGCGCTGGCCTTCGCTACTTTTTTTATCGCGAAAAAGGTCGCACATACCCATTGTCACGTACGTTGTTTGTTGCATGACGTTCCACCTTAGCTTTCATTCTCGTCTCTCTGTTTTTCGCACATGCGAATAATATTTTTTTTTCGTACGTTCGTTTCTCAACTCAAATAAAAATCGGGTGCAAGTCTGCCCAGCGTGTTGTGAGTTGTGACTGGCCTTTTTCTGCCGTCCTTTTTTGATTACACTTGTATTGAAAACATCAAAACTATCACAAAAAATTCAGGTAGCACAGCACCAAAGTTCCTTTTTTGAAGCCTGTAGAATTGTCCAGCAATGTGCTAATTTTTGTGCCGATTTGTTAGGCGGAGGTTTTAACGTACTGGTGCAAATTGATGAAAAACACTGCTCAACAAAATTCACGGAAGGTTCTCGCCTATAACAATGGTCAGAAGTTTTAAAGCTCTCGCAGTTATTTGTTTAGCAGTAACTTTTCCGGTGTCTCCATCCAACGCGGAAATTCGGTGCAAGAACGACAAAAACGAAGACGTCGACTGGTAAGCGCCACTCTCGTTCTCCTTTACTATAGCGTAGACATAAGTTGCAGGGGTTGTCTCTGCCCGCATTTGACATGTCCACTGGTCGACAACCAACCTCACGATTATCGTACTTGCGTTCTGCGTATAATGTACGTGTGCGTGTACGATTTCCAGTGGATACACAAAATGTCATTGTTGCATTCCAGTTTTTATTTGCTTTTTTGGCGCACTGCATAGTTTGCGCGAGCGCCAGCTTGTGTATCATCCGCCGTGAATATCTCTCCACCACAAGACCTTTTTGTGGTTTATTTAACAGGTTGTGTAAACAACTGCCCCCCCCCCGCCCTCTCTTAACATCATCAAGGCCAAAAAAATGGTCAACAAAATGAAACTTGTGTAAACTCACGTCACTCAGACAAGCAAATGTCTTCAAGAAAACAAGGCTTGAAAACGGTTATTTCCAACAAAACTGTAAAGAAATAGTGGCTCTCCATAGAAAATGCAGAAAAAAGTAGGTTTTTGAACCCACAGCCACCCTTTCTTGGTTTAGTTCACATCAATTATTAGGTAACTCAAACTAGCCAATAAAGTACCTTGCTCCATAAACAGCATGGTAGTGCTGCAGTTTTTTCATTCATTTAGTTGTTTGGTATGCCAGCCCAAGGAAGTTTCAAATATTGCTTGTGAAAATATTCGCCGCTGATATGTGTGATCTTAATTTTTTTCCGAATTGGCTCGAGCAGTTTTCGTAGATATAAAGTGAGTGCATGATTTGGTATTCTATCAGGTTCCTAATCTACAAGCTACCTGAATATTCGAGAAATAATGAAAATGACAAGGTTTATAACGGTACCGAATATGTCTACGTGGACAACGACCCGAAGAATAACATACAATGGACACTGTCAGAAAAACAAATTTACCAAAGGAGCAACGCGCTGTTCAACACAATTGCCCTGATATCAAAGGGAATGCCGCCTGAGGTAAGGGTGCAGATTTTTAAACAATAACAGCTATGGAAAAACACTTTTACGTCATTTCACATCCACTGGAAAATACACGTAGCGGTGGTTGACGAAGACCACAAAATGTGGTCTGTAGTAAGCTGCAGGTAGAAACCAGTGTAAAAGTCAGGAGGGCGAGACTTGGGTTCACCGAAGCTATTACCCAGGAATCCACAAAGATCTTCGAGTTTAAAAAGAACCGCAGTGACGTTCCTCATAAAATGCTTTATTGTTTTGTTTTTAAGTTTTTCTTCGCACTTTATTTCCGCCATTTCTGGCGTTTATTTACTTTCGTTGTCATGGTTCCTTGTGAAACCTATCGCCGATGGTTTTCTTTGCGTAGCCATCATTTTCAGCTAGTGCCGAAGCGGCCCCTTTTCTGATGGTGGCGAAAAGCGAAAACGCCCGTCTGTACGAGATTTCGGCGGTCAAAATTAATTCGGAGCCTTCCACTACGGCGCGCCTCATCACGTGCGTTGTGTCGGCGTGTTAAACCCTGCAATCAATCAATCAACTTCAGTTAGTCGGTAGATAGCCTTCAGCTGAAGGAGGTCCCCTTACAGCCTAGTGCTATGGGACCTCCTTCTGTATATTCACTTATGTACACAGTTTATGAACGCACAATAAACATTATTCTTATTCTTATTCTTATTCTTATTCTTAAAGGTTGCTACAGAAATTGTACTCAGAGAGATGTTGCTTGGGCTAAAAGTTAAAACGGCTCAACCAAAAATATTCCTCCATTCTCTGCAGAAACCCTCTACTTCAGGTAGCGTACAAATTGCTAAATAAAGCGGATGAAAGCTCCCTTAGTAAAGCTGTTGATGGTGGTAAAACCAACAAAATAAGCTTGGCGTAAAAATACAGGGAAATCCGGTTAAGACGAATTCGAAGGGACCATCGTAATCTTTTCGTCTTATCAGAAGTTGGTATTATAAGAAGCCGTCCCAAAAAAGAATCGGCAATACGCCCAGGTGCATGCAAACATCTTGCTTCAAGACGGCAAATGAAGTAGGCTAACAATAGAAGAAAATGACTAACAAGAGAAGAATTCTAGGCTAACAAGAGAAGAAATCATTTATTTGGCTGCGCAACCTGTCAGAAGCCTCTCTTTAAGTGGACTTGACTTTTTATCCAGTCGAAGCGGTGACTGAGGGGATACACGGGCTACATCAATTGACAAGGCAGCAGACACAGAGAGAGAGCGCCTCGCTTTCTCGGCGGTGAGGCGGTGGGACTCGCGACGCCGACTGACGGGAGGTCACATGCCCCAATGAGAAACGGCATTGGGCTGGAGAGCTGGTGCGTGTGCGAAGAAGATGTCTCCGTCGTCACTTTTTTTTTTGCTGTTTAGATACGGAGCATCTCATGCTTGGGGATGTGTCCCTCCCTTCCTTATCATCCACCGTCCGCACTTTACTGCGCATGCGCGTCTCTTCAGCCCCGTCAGCGTTTTGGCTGACGTCAGGGCAGTCCACTATAAAAAGAAATAGGCGGCGCCCGGTTTCGATCCCACGACTCTCTGGCCCCAACGGGAGGTACGTGGTGCTTTTACCACTGCGCTACAAACCGAGACGGGAGCTTGTGCTACGAACACACCTGCTGTCCTTCCCTCATTCAAACTACGTAAAGACGCTACTGATACAACGAAGGCACGCGGAGCTGAACGTCAACAGAAACGACGAACTGAAACTAATGGGAACTTCAGTCGACCCCATGGCTGCTTCGCATACTACTCAGGGTTCCCCTACGGGAACATGCAGTAATTTATTTTTGTCCTCCAAGTTTTGCGCGCCTCTCCTCCAGAGCAGAGTGGCGTAAAAGCACGCCATTTCTGTTTTCCTTCTTTTGCTTTGCCGCTGTCTGCGCAGGTGAAATCGCTGTAGAAGTGGTAGCGTTATCCGCGTGTCTTTTTCCTCTCTCCCTCCATGGCGCAAATTCGCATCGCACTGTGGCTTTATTGTACTTTTTTTTTTCCACTGGCCACGTGAATGCCCGGCCGCACCCTTTTAAGGCTGCTACGTTCTTTACCCAGAATCGCCAGCAGTGGGGGTCACTCCGAAAGTTGTTCGTCTTAACCGAAGAGTACGTGCTAAGCTGTTTGTCTTAGGAGGATGTTTTTTGGTATTCGGTCTACGAAAATACAACCAAACGTTCCTATTTTGTTCAATATACAGAGTTATAAAAGAGAATTCCTGGTGACCGAGTTCGTCCTAACTGGAGTGCATTGTATTTAATCCTAAAGGAGCCATAAAGGGCAAATACAACTTCGTTTAATTTGAAAGAACTAGGATTCAGTATCTCACTCAGCTCAATTGCAGCCACAAAAGATGTTTATTAACAAAAAAAGCAAAGAATTATATAAAAACTTTCAAATTTTGCGCCACAGCGACATGTTATGAGCAAGAATGACGTCTTACGGGCCTACAATAAAATATAATTTTTAGTGCGTTAGCTGCACGTTAGCATTCAAGTGATGCAATCAAATCGAACTAGAGGCCCCATTACAGACGTCCAGTCATGTGTCGTTGCGACAGGTGAGTTAGGCGGCCGCCAATAGTACAAACAAGGTTCCGTGACGTCATAGAAAGGTTGCGGGAAATTGGCTAGGGGGTCGCGACTGGTTCACACGTTTTCTTTATATCTCTTTTATTTGTTCGGAGATTGCGATGATATCGGTATCATTGTTATAGGGACTAAGTAGTTTTTCTAATTAACCCAACTTGTGTTTTGTCTTCATGGCTCCTCTAAGTGCATTTTACAATTGTTGTTGTGTATTACACGCAGCGGTACCGCTGACAGACATACAAGCGCTCCAAATTTCCGCTGATACTTAGCACGAAAAAACTTATGAAGACAAAGCCCCTCGATAAAAACCTCAAACTATCCCAAGAAGTCGTACGAAGAAACATTGTACAAGAAACTATTTAGGATTGAACACACGCGCAGTGAACAAACTATAGCAAGAGGCGTACGTGTTAGTTGAAATTACCCGAAAGAAGTATAGTTTGACCAGTTTTATATGTTGATAATACCTTAACGGCGGACCATCAAGGTGAAGAAATGGGTAAACAGAGATTTAACTTGATTCAGGAGAGTAGAAGCGACTGAAAGACCACTAGGCATTGGAACTATAGGAAAAAAAACATTGTATTTAGGTACACTAGTCTAAGTGCGCGTGAAAGGCTACGGGGAGGCCTTCGTTTTGCGGGTTAGACATACACAAACTGACAAAGAAGAAGAATAATAGTACACCTATAGTTATTAAGATTGTTACACCCCTGTTTATCCGAAACCTCGCATAGTGACTTGTGCCCTGTGCATAAATGAGGATGATGATACGCACAGTCCCCAGGATAGATGTCGTCTAGAAAAGCTGAGCGGTCGCTGCATCCCCTGGTGCTTCGTGGCCGCTACTGCAAATAAATTCGATTGTTCAGTTACCCGTAACAATAATATTGTTACCATTGCTATTAATATTGTTATTCGAGATGGCGCAAAGCACTAACAAGCATGCTTTTTGCCCCCGCGCGTTCATTTGAAAAGCTGTAAAAACTGTTTCTTTGGTGTGTTGAGTTTAAGAAGCGTGCTCGACTCAAACGTATAACGTTGCCGGACAAAGCCATACAGTTCATAAAGACTGTTGCGCGGCGTTTCATCTACAGTACTCCCAAGACTGCATAGCTGCTCCCAGTGCCTGATAGGCGTTCCATCTGTCCGTCTGCGGGGGCTTCGCCACTAGCACTTTTGCACAGACGGTCGTGCCCGCTCCGTAGTCGGTATAAAGAACGTCACATAAAAGAATGCAGGATGTGATGTTGCCCTGTTTTTCCGTGCTCGTATAAACTATGTTGGTGTCTTGCCCACAGATGAATAGGCTGCTGCTAAACGTTGGGCATGAATTGTGGACATCATTCTTGCCGAAAAAGTGAAGCCTTCTTGACCTCCGAAAGTGGATGTCAAGCGAAGCTGTTGTGAACCCATAAAGACGCTGTATCGGCACGCCTACGCTGAGCGTCTTGAAGAGAGCTGCTAGGTTTATTAGGTTCCTTCTAGGCTAGTACTGGCTACCAAACTTCGACGCCCGTTTTATATGGGGACAGCGATCCGCGATGCCGGTACGAGCACCGCTGACGGTCCATCAAGCAGCCCCGCATGCCGCAAGCCGCTGTGATGTTTCCCCAGGATCGGCATGCAATGTCATCATTGTGCCCCTGTTTCCTTTTTTACCACCCAAGAATTTTGCATCTCATGTAAAATTTGCAGTCAATATGAACCGACCCGCCAAAAACCAAGCGATTCTATTGCGATTCCGGGTTGTATTTAGTCGATCGGCTCTCACTCATCTGCAAGTCTAACTCAGCAGTAACCGAGGAGTTTTCAAATCTTTGTAAACCTATGCCGGCTGTCTTTCAAAGGCGGATTTCGTTTCAGATTGCCACCCCCCCCCCCTGACTCCTGCGGCGGCCGATAACTGTACCCGCCGTCTCGTGGTTCACCGTCATTTCACTGATTTTTACAGCGAAGCCCTTTAGGCCGAGCTTTGTCCATCCGTCTCACCAAGAAACCTCGAAACCTCCAGAAATATTATGTGGTTGGGGACGTCCCGGGCATTGAACCCGGGCGTTTTACGCCGTGAAACTGGCATTCTATCCCCTAGGCCACCCCGAAGGGCCGAGGATTACGGGGATAGCAGAGGTGGGGCGCAATAACGTGCAGATATTCAGAAAATAAACGCTTCTCCGATCAGACTTGAACCTCGGCCACTCGCCTTATGAAACCGGAATCTTTCCGATTCAGCTTCATTTATTTTTCTCCTTTTTTTATGGGAGAATACACTCAAACATTATATTACGAGGACACTGGATATCCAGCAAACAAGAGAGCACACTAACACTAGGAACAACACAAATGCATCAAAAGACTGGCAAAGACACTCAAGCCATCAAAAAAAGGGAACAAGTCAATTGGTTGGCTGAGGGAATTATAAACAATATGTTCAAACGCGACAGTCTCTCGGAAATAAGAATTTATTGGTCTAGGTGGCTCAAAAAGCCTATCACATAAGCTACATCGCTACATGCTGTACAAACGAATTAAAACTAACACGTTGCAGGCATAACCAAATCGCAAAAATCGGTTTGAAAAGGGCGTACTGTTCATAGTTTTTCTCAGCGTTCGCCTGAAATATCACAGACAAACACAAGATCGCTGCCATTAAAGGACAGCGATCAATTGTGTCTGGTCGAGAACAGACGCAGAAATCTTTCAGCAGAGCTATAGAAATCCAAGTTTTTTCGATCTCTCGATATCATTCGACCCGATCGGGTCCAAAGATTTTCGATTAAAATATTTCTACCTGATCTTTTAACCAAGTTTTAACAGTCAGCATACCAGTGTGTAGTTAAGAAAAAATCTTCTAACACCTTGCGGAACACGCATTTTGCACATTACATTGAGGACATCCTCGTGTTGACACTGGAGGCAGAAGACACAATATAAATGCATGGAAAAAAGCACGCAAAACAGGCAATCGAAATATATTTACGCAAGGCAATAAATATATACTCAAGGCTTAACAAAACCTGCAAGAAGCAAAACGTGTAAGCCTTAACTGTCAGAAAAGCTCGCAAATTTTGCACTGCTTCCACAGCAGCCAAGACAAAAATATCAGAGAGAAAATGGGCAAGATGCGTTTGCAGCACAGCTTTGAGAAACGAATGTTGAACATCTCGAACGCAGAATCCAGGAAATACAAACTGCTAAACCAAAAGAATAACATGCCTAATGTCCACTCGCATAACCGCAAGAAAAAGGTTCTCTAGACGCATAGGCTCGCAACGCGAACACCCAATGAAGGTTGCGAAAATGCCGTGAAAATCCTGTGTGCTGATGTGAGTGGAGTGTAACACCTGTAGGACATAAAGAATATGGGCGGAAAAACGTGTATCATCGCACTCCAGGCGCACAGCATTTCTTCTGGTTTATTGCGCGAACCTTGGCTTTGCACTTGGCCGTGGGTTCCAGCGCGTGCTAATGCGGTCCACTTAGGGAGAGATGTCAAGGCCTCCAGACGAAACCATTCGGCCCTGCCAGTCATGGATAACAATCAGCGAAGAGTTGGAAAATAAATGTTAGGTGCAACAGCCGTGTTTCCGACGAAGGGAAAGAGGGCGCCAGCTCTGCTGTTTCTCCAGCCTTGAATTCCTAGTGTAAGTAGCTAAAAAATTTTTAATTGCAATTTTTTTAGGTAGCCACAAGTTATGACTATTATACAGACAGGAGCTTCGTTGTCAGTGGGAGCTACGGACCTCTGGATAATACAGTGAATAAAAAAACTGAATCTCAGTAAATCCGCAACATCACGGTACAAATTATACAATATAGTAATTTCACTGCAATGAACAGAACATTACAGAAAGCGAATAGTCGAAGAGTAAGGACTTTAATTTGGTTTAGGCGAACTGGTCATTATTTGCGGGAAAATTTAAAGCGCTGCAATAAAACAAGGAAATAGAACACGAAAAGGCTTGAGGGATCTTATGCTTTCCGCTGCACAGTTTTTCAATCATGGCAAATATAAAATCTCAAAGAAAAGATTCAAATAATAAGATTTATCACACACTAAAAAAATCTGAAGGCTACGTTTGCATGAAAGCACTTTGATTCCGAGCAAACAACTATTTTTTGCGCTATAATTTGTAGCGTGCGGAACGAAAAAAAATACCGCGGAATTACAAGTATGCAAACAACATTACAAAGCGTGTTAACGGCCAGCCTGTGTGCAACGTAGTGCGAATTTGTAAGCACGTAATTAATGCGCAGTTACTAAGTTGCGAATGAAAAAAAAATCAGCTTTTAAGTTCAGCCAATGTGACGTACAATGGATGCTGTACAACGAATGGTGTCCAGCAGGCTTGCAAAAGGGTACACTGTTTTTTGCACCAGCTTTATTGCATGGACTTTCCCCTTTCTCTTGCTGGGCACGTCGCTGTGTTTATCTGACGGGAGCATTTTTGTTTTTTGCGTGGGAAAAATCCATGGGCGAACGTGACCGCCGCTTTAGTTAGGGCTACGGCGCCACAAAAGGTGCTCTGAAACAGGTGCTAGCGCCACCAGGTGGGAGTCAAAGTCAGCTTGTGGTTTTCACCTGTACAGTTAAGGATCATTTTCGGCACCAGTAAAGTATTCCAAAACTCTGGTTTTACCTAATATGCTCTCGAGCGAAACAATTTTGCTGCCTTCGTCGCTCATTGTATTCGCGCTGCTATTCGGGAATATTTACTTTACTGCGCTTTCCCTTGGCCGTTTTAGAATGAACTCAATCGAGTTACTATTTGCACCCCACACGAGGGTTTCGAATGACGTCAGCCCCCCTTTTAGAGAGCAGCCGTAAAACTAATCTTTACCTGGAACACATGGGGAAAGGTGTTCATTCTTCACAACGCCTTATCATCCATCATGCGGTTTCCATGCTCCTTTTGCATTTTTTAAGAAATACTGAGCTCTATGCTGTATGCCTTAGTGGAAAGAAACGTATGACGTTTGCCGAAAATGTAATCTGGGTTTTTTGCTTACACTGATGACACGAATGTTTTCTACCAAACACAGGCTAATAGCTTAGTTCTAAAAATACACCTGAGCCCGAATCTGCCAGACGAGTTTTTAAGTGGTGCGAAAGTGCATGCACATGCATGACGTTTCTCCGTATTAGGCTTGCCGAGGGCGAACCGTTGCAATTGTTTAAGGCGATGAGAGACAGACTGCAAGGCAGACACAGGGTGGCCGACATTTTTCGCTGATACAAGACCACAATGTTAGTATTCCCCTACTAATTTGACGGAACATCAGGGTAACGCCACTAGCACGCCACATGCACCCAATATACTATCGAGCTCGCCGAATTGCATGAATCGGGGTCATGAACATAAAGTATGGCCAAAAACCCGACTACAGGGTACTCTGACGTGTCCTCCTTATCCTCAGCGGCAGCCCTCGCGGTATGCGTCTCCAATTCAACAGGTCATGAGATGACTTCTCTCTTCGTCCGTACAACACAGACGGAAATGGGCGTGGAAGTGGCCATTGCCTTAGCCGCAACGGTTAGTGAGGACACCATCACAGTGCTTACGAACTCGCAAGCAGCATTTTGTAGTTTTTTACGGTGACGCATCTCCAAAACAGCCTTCTGCATCTCTAAACCACAGATCATTTACCCGAGATCGAAATCGTCTCGATCCCAGAACACCACATCCCTCGCCCGTAATGAGGCCGCCCATACCCTGGCCCACGCGCATGTACACCGGGACATGATCTACGAGGGACAAACATCGCCTGCTGCTCCAAAAACACAACCTCCAGAAAAATATGCAGGCGTTCTGGATTACTATCGTCAAAGCCGAAGAATTTTCCCGGCTCCACATCCTATGTTATCTTGACAAGAAGCCACCAGCCTCTGAAGAATACAACTCCTATCCTCATCGCACCCTTCTTCACGCCATACCCCCCCCCCCCCTTAAACACGGCACCTGTAATTCTGTCTCTTACCCGGCCACCGTACAAATCCCTCCCCCTCTTAGTAGCAGTGGTAGCCCAACTGAAGAATCCGGACTTTGGTATACAGCGCATACTGGTGAAGAGGGCCTGGACAGCCAGCCCAGGCCAGTGCATCCTGAACACGCCCCTGACTGGGCGGGTGCCCTAACAGCAGCACGAGCACTCGTAAAATAAACATTTATTCCTTCTTCGTCTGCTCCTTAGCCGATTTAGCTGATCATTAAAGTGTACTGACGCAAATAGTCACACAACTCGTTTATAGCCCTTCGGAGGCTCCTAGGGCTATTCAGATTTTTTACAAGATGTGAGTGAAAAGAGCTGAAACTTACCAGGGACTGGGTTGATCAGGGCGCATATATCCAGAACCAATGTTGGACAACCCTACATGATGAGAACGTTGATATAGAATTACAAAATTTCAGTTGTTGCATAAAGAGTGCAGTTAACAGATCCATGCGGGAATTTTGCGTCGTCAATACAATCGCGCTGATTGCACCTTGGTTACTGAGGGCATACCCCCATTATTGAATGGAAAAGAATCTTAATATGGTTGGTAGAAACAAGATAAATCAAACAATTATTACCCTTGTCTATATAACTACTACAGAACTATGTTTGTTACATTTATGAGGAGGACAAAAAAGAAGTATTACACAAAACCTATAATAGAGGTAAAGGGCAATTCTAAGCTTCTGTGGAAAACCATAAAATACGTAACAGGCTAGGTGGAGTAAGATGCATTCTCTCTGATGATGTCAAGGTAGAAGTAGCAAATAACATCAGTAGTTACTTCAGTGGAATTCGTAATGAACTAGCTACTTTCCACCCAGACTTTGTCATTTAGGTTTACCAACAAAGGCCAATGAATACTTCCTTTTTACCCCATAAAAAAGTTAAAATATTTTCAATTGCTAGTGGGTTGGGAATTAAGAAAGCAATTAGCCATCACGACATTCATGCAAATGTTTGCTTGCAAATACACCATTGCTGTACTATGCACACCACACTGTCGCATTTTTCACCATGCTTTCGAACCGCCTATTGCCCTAAAATACTAAAAATTGTGAAGGTCGTACCGGCGTTTAAATGGGGGGATTTCATGGATCCTTGCAGTCACCGACCGATATTCGTTCTAAGCATATTTAACCCCTTCTGAAAAGACTCTCTCACCTCAGATAAACCTCTTTAGCCATGCAAACCACGTACTGTGTCCCCAATAGCAGGTTTTACTACATATAGGTCTACAGCCACATAACTTGTTACCCTGTCCTGGATCCTTATCTCCGCCCTTCATGAAAACGAAATCGCAGTAGGAATTTATTTAGATATCAGAAAAGCATTTGATACGGTTTGTCATACAGTGTTGTTGAAGTCATTGGAAATATATGGATTCGTGAATGGCTCAAACTCTTTCAAGGCTATTTATCATCCACACAAGAGAAAGTAGTTCGTAATTTCATTCTGGGTATAAATCTCCGCATGTGGAATACCTCAAGGCTCAGTTTTTGTGCCAATTCTATATTTTGTTTTTTTTTAAAGAACTCCCTGAGTGTGTTGCTTTTTCAGAAGTTTTGATGTACGCAGACGACACCATTTAGTTGCAAGTCGTGAAGCTTTGCCAGCCCTTCAAAATAAAATCATGGCGGATTTATCAGCTCTTTCAAATTGGTTCTTGCATAACAAATTACTCTTAATATTGATAAATCAAAACATCGAAAGTTCATTCAAGATCAAAACACCTCGATTTTGCACGTTCACTTTCGCTAAAGAAAACCGTAGAATTGAAAACCTGTGTACTAAAAAATATCTAGGATTTATTGTTTAATTAAGTAGGCAACTTGCTTTTGTTGCTACACACTAATGAAGGCCCGTCAACACTTTACACTATAACATTCTGCGCTGCCTATACTTATTATTACACTGCCGTATAAGTTACTGTAATGAAACGGCGGGTGACATATGCGAGTTATTTAGTTCCTACTTAACGCCTACAAAAAACTAGTGTTAGATGTATAACTTAGTCTCCCTTTGCCCGCCCAGGTTGCGCATTATTTGACGAACTTGCAGTGCTTTGCATTACATCTATTCGTGATTTGAAAATTGCCCTTCCGGTCAATACAATAGTAATTTTATAGCTCACCCTGCCCTTAACCTTTTTTTATTATTGGTTCGTATGACGAGCCAGGCTGCAACGGAATATTCAACCATCCTGTTTGTTAACGGCTGATTGAGTTGTTTGCATCGCAAGTATGAAACGTGTTGTCAACTGAAACTAAACTTCGAAGAATATTTATTTTACGTGTAAAATGTTTTACTTTTAAATCAAGATGCCTAGCTTTTTGTAGTTACATAATACTTATATTCTCCTTTACTCCGATTGACTTGTTCTGTAATTAAATAACGCATTTCTGTAAGTGTACCGGACACTTGCCGCTGTGTATCGTGCAAATATTTGTAATAATTTTTAGAATCATACAATAAAGCTTCCATGTCAAGGCAACTGAACGGAAAATTATAGGTTTAAGTCAAGATATTTTAATCACATCAGCGGCGATATCGCATGCGAGATTCAAGCCTCCGTCTCCCGTCTTACCGTCGTCAAGAACAACATTCCTAATAGCCCACCATTTTATGTTCAATATAGTAATGTTTTTTTATTTGAAGTAATTTATTATTTTTAAAGATTGGTTTGGGCGTTGCCGCACTACAGAAGGAAAAGAGAGAAAGACAAGAGAGTAATAGATAAAGAGAGAGAGAGAGAAAACTGACTCCGTTGAAATCTGTTTTGAAGACGAATGCACCGTGCGGAAGTGTATAGCGTCTTCGTCCCATCACATGGTGGTCAGAAAACCGTGGTTCCTTGCGGTGTCCTCTACCAGTTCTATGATGAGCAGCTTGTAGCGCCTGTGATTTTTTGGGAGGTTTCGAGATCATATGTTGAAGAGTGGAAGCTGCAACGTCGCATCACCTGCATCGGTCCGTCTACCTATCGGAATAGTTCCGATGACACAGGGTTGGGTGAGGGAACGTATTTGAATATAAGCTGCGCCATGCAAGTGCGTGCTGCTTTTTTGTGTAGTGTGGGCAGCACCAAATGTAAATCTCCTCATCCCATAGTTGTGGGTTCTCGCCATGTAAGCTGCCAGTCTGTCCCCCCCGGCTGTCACAGAGTGCATGTTGTCTAACACGAAGTCTGCTTCATTGTTGTATCCTCGGGCTGCTTCACGTCCCATCTCGGTCCTCAGGGAATGACAAGGTTTGCCTAATTAAGAGGGTTCAGAAGGTCGCCATCCAGTAAGATTAGAATGCTATCTCTTCATAGGTTCCATCACATATCGCACGGAAAAAGCTTTTTCTTGTAGTTGCAATGTAGCAGTGTAAAACCCAACAGGACAACAAAGCCGTAGAGTTTCATAATAACAAATACAGAGGACACTGGTGCTGCGATGGTTCAAACGCTATGGAGCTGATTCTATGACCTAGACCTAAGGTTTTCAAGGTGGGCTTAATTTGAGTCGCGGTGGTGTGTTGAGGGGAATTGGCTTCGGATTTTTTCGGCGCTGTTAGTTTCGGTTTCGGTTTCCGCGAAGAAGGGGTCGAAGGATCGTTGTAGAGCAAAGGTGCTGTAAGCGCCCGATTCTACTGGTTGCAATGAGGTAATACTGTTTAGCTGGAATGAAGTCGATGCGGAAAGCAGTAGAATCGGCGTGTAGCCTCTAAACTAGCACTAGTCGTGCTCTACGACAGTTCTTCAAACAGAAGCGAACTCGGGATTCCGCACAACGTAGATGGCACGAGCATGCGGTTATGTCCTACTCTCGTTCATGACGACACTTCCGAGGTCAACACGAGCGCGGTAGCGGCTAAGCCAAACAAAAATCGTCTTCCAGCAGTAATTATAGGTGTGCAGTCGTTGAAATTTCTTCACATAACAATATCGCGGGATCGTCGACTGCCGGGCGGGTCAGCACTAAGTTGATCAGTTGTCCGCACTTAATCACGGTAAAAGCGGCGGAAGAAGCGAGGACGATTCCTCAATGCAGCCGTTGTCTGCTAGGGTGCTTGCGAAAGCACACCAGTGCCTTTCCTGCTGGTTGTCAGCTGCCTGTAATAATTAGAGACAATAAGGGGCATTCAAAAGCTCGGTCACCGCCCCTGATAATGCAAGCTTGGGGAATACGCTATAGCCGCCCTGATTCAGCCGCACGCCATCGCCGAACCGAACGCAAAAAAAAACGCTTTGCCGTCAAATCTCCGGCTCCGTCAACCTCAGCCGTGGATACACTTCACAAACTTATCCCCATTTAATGGAAGAATTCTTGTAAACCTCCATATAAAATTAACAGAACGTTCAAGTTGTTTACAGACGTAATGGCTTATAAACCTTTCAATATTATTCATAGCGTTTGTAATCCAAGAAAAGTACAACAAGTCATGTCAAGATGACCGCTGGGTCACGCAACATTTGAAAATCACGTATCCTCCAGGCAATGGCCGCCTCCGACGTGGTTGAAGTCGCCATTCCGCGGCTGGCATAGCTACTAGTACCAGTGTTCCCTCCAGCGTATATTAGTACGAAGCTCTAAGACCAAAGCACCCTTTATTTCGCCAAATAAAATAAAATATAGCTCCGATGACGGACTGATTAGTGTGCGCTCGAAACCGAGCGTCCTTCGATAGCATCAAATGTTATTGCCAGAAATGTCAAATATATATTCGGAATGAACAAACACACTTTCTTGACTTGCCACTCATCTTGCGTCTTGCTGGTGTTTTTGCATATAGGCTTTCTTTCGATCCGAAGAACGCAAAGTTGATTTGAGAACAGGGCAGGGAGGGTGCTTTTCGCGATCAACTTCAAAAGCTGTTTCTTATGAATTCTTTTCCATTCGCCCTAAGATAATCCACAGGCACAAGAGGGATGCGGTGGCATAGGTAGTTGAGGTGGCTGTGGCGTCTTCACAAGGTGTTTTGGCGGCCTTAATCTACAGTGGTGAAGGATCGAGGCAGTTGACGGCACAATTAGGCATGCTTAGCGATCTCGGAAACGGGCCTGACTTGGAGACGTGGGGCGGTAGGGCAGGATAGTGTCTATGGTACCGGAAGGCTCACATCCATATAGTAGAAAGAATGGCGAGAAGCCCATTTTAGTCTGCGTCGACGTATTATACCCATACGTTACAAATGGCAGAACTAATTCCTAGTTTAAATGGTCTAAAGAGACATATATTGAAAGCATGTCGCCAAGCGTGCGGTTAAATATTTCGGTCAACCAATTGATTTGGGGGTGATACGCTGTAGTTTTTCTATGAACGACCGGGCACTGGGTTAGCAGGGCTTGTACTACGTCAGACCAAAAGACGTGCCCTCTGTTGTTCAAGAGCTCCTTGGGCACGCCATGGTGCAAAATGATCCCATGATCCTCTTCAGGATGAATTCTGACACGTCACGGGCTGTTACGGTGGGACTGCGGCTTTTTCCGCATAACTGCTAAGGTGATCCACTGTAACGATGATCCAACAGTTTTCTATGTTCGTGCTGGGGAGGGGCCGTAGATGTCGATTCCAACGCGATCGAACGGGCACGCGGGGCATGGTAGTGGCTGCAGAGGTCCAATATGATGTTGCGGCGGAGACATGCGGCGCTGGCATTCGCGACACCAGCGGATGTACTTCGTAGCAAACGTGTACATCCCGCGCCAGTAGTAACGTATGCCCACACGAAGATATGTTTTGAGAACGCGAGCGTGGGCGCATTGTGCGTCAGCGTGGTAGGATGATCGGATAGCAGAATGAAAATGACGAGGAATAACTAGCAACCATTTGCGGTCGCCTGCGAAAGAGCTGCTACGCTAGAGGAGTTCGTCATGAACGGCGCACAGTGAAGCCTGCCGACGCAGTACACGGCACGCCGAAACTCCGGACGGGCTCGACAGGTATTGCAGTAAAAACACGATCCAGAAGTCTTTCCGCTGCTCCGCTGCCATGTCATGACTTTCAAGTGGCGCCAGGTCGCAGTGGATTAGGAAATACACTCATTTTCTGACCCCACGCAACCCTGGAAAGGGCATTAGCGTACGTATGTTTGCATTGCGCGAATGTCGTAATAATAGCGCGAATGTCGTACTCTTGGATGCGAAGAACCCAACGGCCAAGTTGGCCGGACGGATGTTGAAGTGACGACAGCCAACACAACGAGTGATTGTCCGTGACGACGTTAAACGGGCGTCCATAAAAATAAGGGCGGAATTTGTGAATCGGCCTAACCATTGCCAAACATACTTTTTCGGTGACCGAGTAATTTTTGCCCGCCTTCGTGAGAGTACGGCTGGCATATGCAACTACGTACTCTAGGACGCCTCTTCTGCGTTGAGCGAGTATAGTGCCAAGACTGACACCAGTGGCATCAATGTGTACCTAATTTAGCAGTAGGACCCGCCGCGGTGGCTCAGTGGCTAAGGCGTTGCGCTGCTGAGCACGAGGTCGCGGGTTCGATTCACGGATGTGGAGGCCGCTTTTCTGATAGAGGTGAAAAGCAAAAACGTCCGTGTGTACGAGATTTTGGCGCATGTTAAAGATCCCCAGGTGGTCTAAATTAATCCGGAGCCCTCCACTATGGCGCCGCTCATCGCCTGCGTGGCGTAGGCGCGTTAAACCCAACAATCAATCAATCAAGTTAGCAGTAGGGGATCGAAATGGCGCAGTATTGGAGGCAATGTAAGCAAGTTGCGTAAAAACACAAAAGCTTCTTCGCAGGCAGGTGACCAGTCGACAGGTCGTTTACTGAATCTATGGGGCAATTCGGTCAAAGGTTCGATGATAATGGCAAATTTCCGGACGAAGTGACGAAAATAGGAACATAAGCCGACGAAACCTCTGCGGTCTCTAATCACGGCGGGTTTCGAAAATTGGGCGGGCGAACCTTTTCCGAGTCGGGAAGGATGCTTTCTTTTGATACGTTGTGACCCAAATGGTTAGTTTGCGAGCAGCTAAGCGGAACTTTATCAAGTTAAGCTGTGATTTACCAGGCGTGAGGAACGTCAAGACCAGTTCTAGGCTCTCAAGTTGAGTAGTGCAATCGTGCGAAAACACGAGAATCTCGTCTGAGTAACACAAGCATGTTTTTCATTTGAGGCCTTGTAGAACACTGTCCATCATACTCTCAAATGTTGCGGATGCATTGAAAAGTCCGAATGACGTGACGTTAAATTCGTTAAGTTTATCAGGTGTCATGAAAGCAGTTCTTGAGCGATCAAATTCGGCCATGGGGACTTGCCAGTAACATGAACGTAGATCGAGAGAAGAGAAGAATTCAGCGCCTGCAAACAATCAAGAGCGTAATCGATACCAAATAGTGAATAAAAGTCTTTGCGGGGGATTTTGTTCAGACGTCTATAATCGACGCAGCACCAGATGGACCCATCTTTCTCCAGGACAAGCACAACTGCCGAAGCCCAGGGGCTTGAACACGGTCGATTTAGGCTCCGCGTGAGCATGGCAGCGACGTGTTCATCCATCACGCGCCTTTACACAGGTGACACACGATAAGATGGTTGCCGCAGTGGGGCGTGGGATCCGGTATCTATGTCGTGAGAAACAGTCGATGTGCGACCCAAGGCGATCTGATGACAGTCGAAGGATTGACGAAAGGCATCGAGAACGGCAACAAGCTTGTCGCGTTGTGCTGGGGTGAGATATCCATGGATGGATCGTTGAAAAACATCGGGGTCTGCCTTGGGATGACGGTTGAGGACATTCATCGAAAACGGGGATGAATCCTTTGTAATGGCATTGACCAGAAGGGGGTCGAGAGCTTCCACGTATCTGGGACAATCTCCTCGATATAATGTTGAAGGGCAAGACGATGGGTTGCTGACAAGCATAAAACTGGACCCAGATTCGAAGACGAGGACCGCAGCGGGCACAGACAGGCATTTCCGAGACGAAATTAGAGTGGATGGCGTAAAAACAACCGGTGAGTCAAGGGTGACGTCATAAGAAACAGGCACAAGCACGGAGGGATTTGGCAGGAGGGACGTGTCATCCGTCACGGTTAACCCGACGGACAGGTCTCTCGATGGCGGTTCGAATGACGGAAATAGTTCAACCTGAGGCCGAGCACAATCAATGACGGCGTGATGGCGTGATAAGAAGTTCCATCCGAGGATGATGTCGTGAGAACATGACAAAAAAACAATGAACTCGATGATGTATGTGACTTCTGTGGTGGCTACACGAGCGGTGCACATGGCTAACGGCTTAACCTTTTGCGCGCTTCAGGTTCACAGAGTAAGGTCGGAGAGTGGCGTTGCCACTTTTCTAATAAAAGCGGCAGAGGCGTTCACTGAACAAGGACACAGCGGCGCCAGTATCGATAAGCGCTATTGCGACTACACCTTCAACAGTCGGTTCAAAGTCATTGGCGGGTGAGGAACGAGGACTTCGGCATTTAGATGTCGTTGCAGTTCTTGCCTCGGGAACTTCACCCATCAGTTTCCCTCGGCGGGTGGATTCTGGTGAGGGCGCATGTGGGAAAGGTAACGGGAACGCGGGTTCGAGGAGCGGCGACGTGAAAAGGGTGGTTGGTCCGCATGGCACAAACTCGGTGACTGGATCGTGTCCACGCCAGCAGAGCAGTTCCGAAGTTCATAGGTGGGCGCTCAATGTGGGACGTCATTAGAAAACGACGGCGGCTGGCGGCACAACTGGGCCACGTGTCCTGGAGTACAACACGCGTAGCAGATCGGGTGCTGTCGGGTGTGCGTCAGGGATTCGGTGTTTGAGGTGGCAGTCGGTTATATGGCATCGTCTGCAGATTTGTAGTGGGGTATTAGGTGTGGAAATCGCCTCGTGGCAGCTTTCCGACGAATGCAGCAAAATGTAACGCTATGGTTGCTGTAGAGGCTAGAGGTGAGGTCACCGGTTGCCCAATGGGCACTGCCTCTTTGGTGTCAAGAGGTGCCGCAACGGGTGGAGCGAAGGAAGCCTTCGAAGGCGAAGCAAATGGTGCTGCTACAGCGGAAGTCACGGGCGCGGGGTCAGGCGCTCGTTGGCCGAATGAATCAAGGGTCTCTGGAAGCTGTTCTCGGATTACGCGGCGCACATTAGGAGGCATGGACACGCAGGCTCAGGAGCACTAGGGAGCAGCGACAGCTGCCAGTTAACCTCTTCGTGTACGTCCTGCTCGATGTGGGGCAAAAGGCACGAAAAGTAAGGGGGCAAGGTTAAGGACGATAGCGATCCCCGAGAGAAGTTGTCATTCGCCAACGGACGCTGGCGTGTGACTGCTTTCACAGTTCGTCATAACTCGAGCACAAATTTCTGATTTCGCTCACAGTCTACGGGTTCTTTCCCAGCAGCATCTGGAATACATAGTCCTCAATGTCCTTCAGGATGTGCTTAATTTTATCCCACTCGGGCGTCGTAGGCTGCACTCGCCTGCACAGGTCCACGACGTCCTCTAGCCTGTGCATGTCTCGTTCTCTTGCTTGGGAGGGCCGGATTATGGGGGGGCTACGGGGGCTGCAGCATCGGGCCCCCCCATTCTCTGAGGTCCCGCTCTAGCATATGAAAAAAAAAATCCTTCTTGAGTGTGCTTGCTGCTTACAGCCAAAGTTGAAAGTAGGAGCTGCAACCTCACCTTCACACGGAACCTGACTTACTCGTGAAAGGTGGAAGGAGTTGGAGGGCCCCTCAAGTCATGGTTGAACACCTTTGAGTCCATTTCAATTCGATTTAGTTATTCCTACTCCTCCTTCTTGTTTTCGCGGGGTTTTTCAGAAGACGTCTTAGACCAAACGTCGCGGGTACACAGCTTGACGGGGCCTAAGAAGGCACATAAAAAATTGCCGAGCTCGGCTTCGGTCTTTTTCGGCACACGTCGTTTCGGTAGTCTTTTCGGTAAAGGGACCTCTAAGCACGCGAACCTTTCAGCGCTCGGCCGTTTCGGTATAAGAAAGGATCAGCCATGCGAATAGTGAAATATTGCCTGAAGAATATTGTGAATTGTTTAAACTGATGGAAGTTAAATGTAATTGTTGGCAACTTAAGCAATGCCCTAAGAACTGAGGTGTCTGGGCACAGAGTGTCTGTCAGAAATTTCAATTTATAGCGCTTGATAAAGAAGTTAATTCCGATGATGACATGTTCCCAAAGCTAATGGATAATTTGAATCGCAGAAGGGTGATTGATATCGACTTGATATTTTTAGCTCATGTGATTCAGTTTGTTAGCACTACCTGAAGTGCTGGACTTTCCAAGACACAATCCGGAGTGATCGCCTCAAAATGATAATGCAGAAGATATTGTTTCCACTGCTTTCATGTTTATACCGAACTTTTCCTGTAACAAACTAGCAGACTGAACACTGAGTGAGTGAGTGAGTGAGTGAGTGAGTGAGTGAGTGAGTGAGTGAGTGAGTGAGTGAGTGAGTGAGGAGTGTGAGTGAGTGAGTGAGTGAGTGAGTGAGTGAGTGAGTTACCAAGCGGGCAGACCTAACCTTGCTAGATTGGCCAGTGATTGCTTCGCTGGAGCGACATCATTTAAAACTATTAGTTGCGATTCACCAAGAGTCACAAAGGTTTGTGTCCTTCAAAAAGTTCAGAAGAAGAAGCTGGATGTCTCGCCACTTTTTCGGGCCTGCTGGAAATATTTCATCGAGTACGGAATTATTTGCTTTACCAGAGTGTTCGTAAGGTTGCTCGGCACATGCAGAGCTTTATTTAGTGGCCGTACTCCTAGTTTTAGGCGAGTTAAAGCAATTTGAACTTTCCTCTGGGAGCATCGAACCAAGTTAGGTTTAGCGCACGCAACCCGTCGGCGCAGACAGCAGCTGCAGCGGAGTAGAGGACGGCCTTCGTTGAGCGTCGGGGCCGCTTCACCGGCTTCAAGTTGACGAGACTCGCCAAGGACTTCGAGACGTGCTGTGCTGTGTCTGGTGTGGTACGGTGAAAATCCGACATCGTCGGTCCCAAGTGTGTGAATGGCCTCGTCAAGGCGAGTAGTCGCTCGCACCGGTAGACTCTTCCACGCCACGTATGCGGGTACTCCGCGGCTCCTACGCCCGAGTCTCTACGCTGGCAACGTTTGTGCGACGACATGACCCCTGTGACTGTCGAGGAAGAATCCATATCTCCCGAAGAATACCCGGCTGGCTGGATAGCCATTGCCGAAAGCACAGACGAGCTATCGAAAGAGCTCAAGCTTCTCTGGAAAATTCTACACGCCAGGATGACGGCGCAGCTATGTCTCGCATCCCCGACTCAGATTTTGCTACACAAGCAAGTCAGCAGCGCGGCGAGCAACGCGCCGGCGACAGGGGCTCTGTGCGACGGCCACGAGCGCCGGAGCTACCGAAGGAACATCTCAACGTTATTCTACGGCCGAGAAGCGGCCTGAAATCAGTACCCAAGCCCTGATCAGGGACGCAAATATACAGGCAGCAGGCTTCAGCCATGCGGTAACGACGGAGGACATTGTTCGTCTGAACGTGACCAAGAACCTAATTGTTATCAGCACCCCAAACATGCAGACAGCAGACAGCTATGAGAAGATTATATCCGTGTGTGACGACGAGAAGACATACGGACTCTGCATATACACCACTGCACCAGAAGACTGGGCCTAGGTGGTTATAAATAACATTCTCCCTGCAGACAAAAACGCTGCCATTATGGCGAGCCTTGTATGTAAACAGAACCCAACTATCCTCCAGGCGCGGTGTGTCGGCACTTATAAATCAGCCATCATCGTATTTGATGCAAACAAGGTACCTCACTTTGTCTACTATAGGGGAGCGGAGTACCGATGGTTTCTTCAAAAAAGCGTCATGAAATATGCTCAAGCTGTGGCAAGCTTGGGAATAGGGAAGATGTGTGCTCCACTCCGATGGATCCCGTGCGTCCGCGCACTACTTGTGAAAGTAGCGGTGCCTTAAACTCACTGGAGGGGCATTGGTGTGAGCTGAAATGTGCTCTCTGCGGAAAGAGCCACAAGACTTCGGACAAGAAGTGCCAGAAACGGTACGAAGTTTCATAACTGCTCAAGAAACGCTAATAGGAAAGGCAACGAAAACCCAAGAACGAAAGCCACTCACGCTACCCCAGCTCCAGCCGGGACAAATCGTCACCAAAGAGCATCCTGAAGAACCCAGGGGATCGTTCTGCGTCCTTTCCTCGGTTACCTGCACAAGCCCCTGGCGGATACACAACCCGACGACAGAGTAGTTTGCCATCCAGTTCCAAGTCGTGGTCCCAATCAAAAGGCCGAGGAGACACGCAGGAGCATCCGTCGAGATCGAAGACCCCCCGACGACAACCCAAGTACCCTAGAGCACGAACCAAAGGAGCTCTGGGCCAGAACACCGACGTAACGGTGAGGTGGGAAACCGCGGACTTCTACAACGCAAACACCACCATACCTAAGCCTGATGATACGCAGGCAGAAATAGCGAAACTCTAGAAAATACTAGAAAGGGCCATGTTAGCTAAGGAAACTTTTACAGCTAAAATAGCCGAGACCAGCAGAGCCTTCATGCTACCATCGCCGGGGAATCTCAATAAGAAAGTATGATCCGCCAGTGTCGAAAGCGACTTTGGAACGCCTACAAAGACGGACATACAGTTGATGGTACCCGACGACTCTACATCTCAAGCTAAGCGGACTCCAAACCGCAAACGCATTGCAGCCCATTCAAAGAACGTATTGGCCATTCAATACGGTGGCCAAGTTTAAAAAGAGCATCTGTGACGTACATACTCTGCTCACGTCCTTTATATACTAAATCAACAAACAAGTAGCTGCACTTAATACTCGCATTTTGGCTATAGAAACCACAACCGTGGCCATTACAAAGCACGTAGGGATGTGGATCGGAAACGTGCCTCCGGCATCCACTGAGCAACAACGACATCCAACTCCGAAAGGGCCCGCCCAGCCTGTATTCAGGACGGCGTTATTACAAATTCCTTACGGACCATGCGAAACGCTTCAATAATGGCTCGGACGAGAAGAAAACACGTTGCGAAATTGTTGATACGGCAGTAGAACTGAAGGGGTTATAGACGCAAAAGAGGGCATCTACAGCAGCATTTGTTAAGTGTGGGGCTGGAGGGGGCTCCGGATGTCATAGCCTTTAAGGAAACGAATGGCCAAGCCAACCTGCCTGAATTCAGATAATTCATACCAGTAGACGGCACGCAACGTGGAGATTCCTCTACACTACTCACGACTCTTGTCAAGCGAAACATCCCGGCCATCCAACACTCCACTGGGATCCAAGGTGCCGATCATGTACTTCTAGAGATCATATCAACGTCGGCACTTAATCGATGCAATCTTTTCATACTAAACGTTTAGAGCAGCCCCAGGAAAAACCATCGTTTTTCACAGCTATTCAGGAAAACAGCAAGTTTGGCAGGATCGAGGACACTACTTCTCGTGGTAGGGGAAATCAATGCCCCTCACTTTGCCTTGGGGTACGATCGCTGCACGGCCAAGGGTTCACGGCTTTGGTTGGATGCACAGCAAGAAAACGAAACTCTACTCACTGATCCAGTGCAAGCCACAAGCCAAGGGACGGCCACATCCAACGAAACTACTCCGGATTTGACTTTCGCTAAGGACATAGGAGTAAACATTGTTGATGTTCGTTTCCCCGAAGTCCGGTAGCGATCAGGAACCCAACTGCCCGGGCTCCGGTTGATTTGGTGGGAGGCTTGCAGGGCGCTGGTGTTGAAGTTCACGGTGATGGTGGCAGAATTGATGAACTCGAGGCATTTGTAGTTGATTAAGGGAAACGGAGAGTTTATATACCGCTAGTTACATTAGAGTAACTGGATACATGAGTAACAAAAGGAAAAACTTCAAACTTCAGTTAGACGCTACAGCTCCAAGTGCGTACAAGTCACTCGAGCTTCTCAACTTCGTCTAACTCTCCTATCCTCGGAGCGTACACAATTCGCTCCAGAAACGACGGCCGGGACTCTGTTCCCGCCACATGATCCGTGTAGTTGCCCGGTACGCAGCTGTACCCTAAACTTTCGACGCGATCCTCCAGTCTACCTCTCGCTTAGGGGGCTCACAAATCCCGAACTAGCTTTAGCCGTAGAAACTCCTTCTCTCGCCGGGAACTGCCCAGCTGAGAGCTCAGACAAAAACGCTTTTCCGCGGCCAAGTTCGGCCTTATAACACTGCAGTATTACGCTCTCTCGGGCACGCCCCTCTAGCTTTCGTACACGCGTTAGGGAGGGTCGAAATTCGCGTAGACAGCTGTCACTCCGCCATCTTAGGAATATTCAACAAGGCGCCACCACCTTCGGGTCAAAAGCCGGCACGCGGGCCATCAGGTATGCGGCGGCGAGGGTTGGGGTGAAAAGCGGTGGCTGCCGAAAGCTAGCCGCTCCGACTGCGACGCACAACAATGGTGTCTCGCGGTAAAGCCACCGCGCGGTCAGACGCCCATAATCTCCCCCTCCGTTGTCTGCTACGTCACCGATTCTCGGAACCTGGCGGGGCCGTCTGCATTTTTAAAGGAGATTACTTCCCAGGGCATACCTTCGGCCAGACAATCGGGTTCCCGTACGCGCCGTGTCAAATTGGTGCCGACCGATGCGTAGTGTCGGTAGTGCTGTGCCCCTAGACCGAGGGGCGGGGATCTTCCATTTCACACGCGCAGTCTCGGCGCCTGGCCACTGACCCTATGAGTGGACCTTACAATAGGCCTACCGTCTACTTGGACTAGTAACACCAAAGCAGACTAAGGCAGCGACCATTCCATTCTACCTACAAAAGTAACGACCATGCTACTTAAACCAAAGACAATGTCAAACCTCAAAATTACAGATATGGATGGCTTCAAGAAATCTCGTGCGGAGACGCCACAAGTCTGCGAAGCGATACATGATATTGAAGCTTGGACGAAGTCGCTGGATAAAGCCGTAGCGGGTGCCACCAAGATGGTCCCGGAGGTGGCAAACCTAGAGGAAGTGGATTCCCGTCTGCTGCATCTGTGGGAAACCAAAGCCAGCCTTGAGAGAATACTAGCATGAAACAAACGAAATCGTCCACTGAGACGATGCATCGCCAATCTCCAGGAGGAGATTGAAGAACACGCGAGGCACCTCTCTAATCAACAATGGCATTCCCTATGCTTGGATATGGAGGAATCAATCAGTGTCCCAAGCACGTGGAACTTACTCCGCCATTTACTAGACCCCACGACAAGTAAGACCCATCAATGACGGGACCTTCATCGTCTACTACACGGCTACGATGGAACCCCAGAAGAACTGTTGGTCGAGCTTAAAAATAGATACCTTAACATCGGCCCTTACAAACCAGCCAAAGACTACAAAGGAGCTCCCAACCTAAAAATGGACGAACCTTTCACGGACGCAGAGATGAGGGTGGCAATGTCTCAGCTCAGAACCAAATCGGCTCCGCGCCCCGACGGTGTCACTAATAAGACGTTTAGGAACCTGGACGATGATGCGTTACGGCTTTGACCAAATAGTTTATAATTCCTGGAGTGAATGTACCCTTCCGAAGCAATGGAAAACGGTAGAGATAGTATTCATTCCCAAACCCGGCAACGCTTCGAAGATTGAGAACCTAAGACACATCTCTGTGACGTCTTGCTTAAGCAAAATTTTGGAGCACATGGTCTTGAATATACTAAATAACTACGTGGACGACAAACACCTTCTCCCGGACTGAATGTTTCGTTTCAGACGAGGTTTCTCGACGCAGGACGTGCTCCTACAACTATAGCACCAGGTAATCGAGAGACGACACAACTCCTCCTATGTATCGATGGCTATCCTTGGGCTAGACGTAACTAAAACCTTTCACAAAGTCAAACACTCGGCCATACTAAAGAATCTCGAGCTTTTCGGAGTGGGCAAGTGCACCTACATCTATGTGAGAGACTTTTTAACGGCGAGAACAGCCAGCCGCACGATAGGTGATATTCGGTCTAACCCCATACATTTGGGAGAACAGGGCACTCCCCAAAGATCAGCCTATTCTCTTTTTTTATTCAACGTGGCCCTCATGGGGGTACCTCCAAAACTCGATGAGATGTCCAGACTAAGTCATTGTCTCTATGCAGACGACATTACACTCTCGGTAGCAGGAGGCAGCAATGGGATATTACAAGATACCCTACAACAAGCGATAGAAGTGGCGGAGAGCTATGTCATGCCTAGAGGTCTGTACTGCCCCCCGCAAAAATTGGAACTACTTGTCATCCATCCGAACGGCCGCCAACCTAAAGGTCGCCAAAGCATCTCAATGACAACCAAAGATGGGACCTCCATATCAAACGTAGACATCAATACAATATTAGGCCTTCAGATTCACGCTAATGGATACAACACAGCAACTCTCCGACAACTGGAGAAGGATGCGATGCAAGTTAGCCGCATGATGTCGAGAATCTCCAATAGATATCAAGGGTTGTCTGAAAACAGCATCAGAAGACTCATTCAGACTTCCATCAATAGTCGAATTGCGTCTGCCGCGTCGTTCTTGCAACTCCGAAGACTTGAAAAGAAAAAATAAATACATTATTCCGCAAGATTTACAAACAAGCCCTAGGCATCGCTATTTCCGCCCCGACACACAAGCTTCTCGAACTTGGTATCCACAACACTGTGGAAGAAATCATCGAAGCGCAACGCACGGAACAACTCGTACGTCTCTCATCTACACCGGCAGGACTAAAAGTTCTGAGTGATCTTAGAATAGAGGTGAACGCGGACACCCCCGAGCAAGTTTACCTTCCAAGTGCTCTCAGATTGCATATAAGATTGACTACTCTCCCCAGAAACATGCCTCCCACCCGAGAGACACGACGTAGGTGAGCCAGAGTCCGAGCTTTGTCCAAGAAACTTCGAGCGGAGCCAAGTGTGTGGTACATGGATGCAGCCAAATATCGGGAGGAGAGTGCCATGTGCATAGGTCAACCAACTATCTAGGAAATCAGCATGTGGCTGGCACAATTGTAACTACGCACACGGTGGCAGCGGAGGAAGCGGCCATCGCCGTAGCGATCTCCAGCATCCAAACGTCGGGTGTGGTAGTCTCAGACTCGCAGGCTGCCATTCGAAACTTTTCAAGAGGACGTATATCGCCCAAGACACTTGCCTTTCTCAAACATCTAACCAACATGCAGAACCTCTCCACAGTGACGCTACTGTGGGTCCCTGCTTAGCTATCTTGGAAGGCATCGAGGAGACACATGAGTTGGCTTGCGCTCTCACCAAACCAATTTGCCAGTCGCATTCACGGACACTCCTCGGAACGGTGGCAGATTTCTCACGTATTGGGAAATTCTCAACTAGTATAGGGAGGGCAGACGATCATCTCCCGGCCCCCACCAGTGCCTAGATAGAAAACAGGATGTAGCACTACGACTAATACAGACCAATTCGTTTCCAAACACAGTCCTGTACCACCAGATGTATCCCGACTTTTATGACCAAAAATTTGAAGTTTGTTCAGAGTGGGCTACCCTCTCACACATTATGTAGAAGCGCCCTCACATCTCTACAAACCCACAGAAACAAAGCACACATTTGCTAAACACACACAACGATGTACAGTGGAAGGCCGCGCTGCACAGCTCTACCGCTGAAAATCAAACAGGCCCTGGTCCGAATAGCTAGAGAGACAGATGACTCCCATGGGGTCAGCCGAACCCTTGCAAGAAAGAAGACATAAGACCAATCTTCTTTTTTGGGACCAATAAAGTCTTTCCTCTTTCTCTCTTGCCTAGTGATTGTGTCCTTTTGAGAATAGGATATCGCACCGAAAGAGGAATGCGGGACGGCTTTCTTTCAGAGCTCTTTAAATAATGCTGCCTGGTCCATAGCATGCATTGAAGCATATCTTTTGAAATCTGTTCCTAATAAAGCTTCTTGGGATTCACTATCGTTAAGAAGTTTAAATCTTTATCCATCATGTCGATGGAAGGAGACCTATTCTCACATGACTCCTTTTCTTATGGTATACAGAATGTAACTATTTATTGAAAAGTGACACCAGTGTGATTATAGGTACATGTTATTGGCACTGTAAGACGGCACACAGGAGAAAATGCGTTGGACAAACGCGAGACTTCCAACAAAATTTTCTCAAGCGAAAGCTTTCTTAGCGGGACCGATCGCGTTCTGTCAATAAACTAACGCATTTCGCCATAGACCGATTGGTCGACTGAAAAGCTTTCATAAGATCTCTGGACACGTGGCGCAGCGCGACCGTGGGCTTGCATTGTATCGAAACGGTTTCTTGAAAATCTGGAAAAAGGGACGCTTCTAGATAATACAGTATACAGGCATCGAACATGAATAGAGAGTACGATAGTATACCTTTATTACATAAACCATGCATCGCTTATATTCATATCATTACTAGAAGCGTTCACGCAGTGCGCGAAAATTCGTCACATGGCTTCTCTCTTCGCTCGCGATATGGGTCTTTGGAGGTTCAACGATCGATTGGACGCACAGAAAAAAACCCTGAAGCACAAGAGAGAAAAGGAGAAGCCCCGCTCATTTTACACGCGTGCGAGTTATTCTGCGATTCAAGAAGAACCACACCTCTGTTTTTGACAATGCCACGGAAGAGACGCTGAACCAGCAGTCGCCTTATTCGCCATTGCGAAACTCCTCGAAGATTTCTCGTTGCAATGCGCTGCTGATCTGCGCACGACCTGTGCATTTTTGTATGCTGGAGTGCACTTCCACCTGCGGCAATGGTCAGCGAATGGTTATTTAAATGTTCAAAGGTTTTGTAAGCCACTCGCGTGGTCATTCCGCTTCAACCCGCGTTTCTGTGATGTAGCCTCTGCAGGCTGTCTGAGTGAGAAGCGTTGCAGACGCTACACGTCCCCGTGGCTTCATTCCAAACATAATTCTCGAGGCGCCACTCCGTGTGGAGCTACCCTAGTGGCTTCCTTCGAGCGGGGGAATCAGCAGGCATAGGCGGTGTGAAGGGCTCAGGCGTGGACGCCAGACAAAGTAACAACAACGTCTGTTTCCTTTCGGGACCATGAAAGCTGCGTCCACCTAAAAACGCATCCTGCGTGCGAACCCTTCGAAGCCGCCTTGGAAACAGACCTCCGCCGCGACTCCGGGACGGTAAGCTGTTTGTCCCCGTCGGCGCTTTTCGCTTTGCAATGAGCTGGTGGAGGGCGCGGAACAAAGGCCTGCCGGCAGATCTGGTCCCGCTTGGGCACGGCGGGAGAAGGAGAGGAACCCCTGAAGGAGTGGTGGAAAAACCGTGGACGTGGCAGATGTGTTGAGGTCTCGAAAGCGCGACGTCGACCCAGACTCGCCTCCGCCGTATATCCCGAATCTAGACGAGAACCTTCGGCGTGTTTCCACCGTCAGTGACGACCGAAGGACGACACCACCGACCGATACGAACTACTGGCTGCTGTAACTGCAGTGCGGCACCGACGGGAGCAGCAGCGCGGGGGTGAGCAGATGCATTCTATCCCTATTAAACCATTGTTCGATGCCATCTCTCACAGTCACCTGACGCTCTCCAACCCAAAGACTTAATGTGTAACGCCTCGCCGACTATCTAGACCATCACAGCCACGCAACAGAAGTTCATCGCCGCTGAAGGCTCGGCGGCCATGCGCAAACCCCAGTATGAAAAGGACCACTATCGAACCCAAAAAGCGACATTTTCATGCGTATCGTATTTGTGGTAATCATGCTGCAATAGGAAGGCTACGTTGAGCGGCATGTCTGAGCCCTTCTACCCCAACCCCCGACCTCCTTCGCAGGCAGCGCTTGTTCTAACCACCGCGTGGTCTCTCGTCTGCGCGGGTAACCTGCCGGATTTCGGAGCGTAACCCGGGGCGGCCAACTGTTTGGCAGATGTCTGTGGGTGACAGCTGCCTGCGCGGACTTTGAGCCCTCCAATATATGCAGGTGTAGAACTAGAGGAACATTGTCGGAATGCCGAGGTGTTGCCAGAAAGAACGTTCTTGCCTGCGCATTCGAGCAGATAGTGTCCCTTGAGACTTGGAGTCACGACTATTGGTGCTAGGCAGACTGAGGGTGCCATCGGAAGCTAATAGAGCCACGAAGACAACATGGAAGTTTGTGTTATTTCAAAGAGTTCGTCTTTTATATTGCCCCCAGCGCTTGCCAGACTGCAAATGATGCTTTATTCACTGAGAAATTAATTATTCAAGTTCACATTTTGATTTTCCCGCTAAATCGCAAGTTTTCGTGCTCTGCAATGACATCACAGGAACCGACCGCTCTGCAGCCGATTGGGAAGCCTTGTTTACCGTTAAGGAACCTACATGGCGCCAGCTTACCGTGGCAAGCCGTTTTCCACGTTTGGTTCGTTTTTGACCGTGTTTAAATCTGGCTTGTTTTTGTTCAGGCAGAAAATAATCGTTCAGTGAAGCATAGTCCTCACTCGACAAATATTCATGGTCACGTAAAGCACCGTTGTTTGCGTCAATCGGCCAGTGTCGTCTGAGACAGCCCCAAAGCCCCGCAGTCCTGCGCAATTAAAGCAAGCATAGTACGCGCTGTACCGACAGCAGTACGCATCGCTACTTCTATGTTTACATGCGCTTATGTACCTTCCACTGTTTGACCCACCATTCTTATGGCTTTACAAAGAAAGTGCCCTAAATGTAAGTGCAAATAGCTGATTCGGCAAGCTTAAAAGCTCTGCATAATTGGAGTTTGAGTTTGCCGTCCTCCGCCAATCTCAGAGGTGGCTGGTATGACATCATAGGTTGTGTTGCGGAAAATGAGCTAGTGGGTCACATGGTCATTCCCTTTTTTCCTGATTATGTAGCTGATTTGAGCAAAGGTTTACGCTTAAAGTGGCGTCAGTATGATTCTAACAAGGCAATCTTTTGAATGAACCAAACTAGTGTTTCCTCTTCACGGCTCCTTTAAGCATACAGCGGTGTTATGGGCAATTTGACGGATCTTCCGGTGAGAAAAGAGACCCGGTCGTTGTCGCTCGAGTGGTACATGTCACGGCGTAAGAATAGCTACTTCTTACACCATGGTTTGTGTACACTAGGATCATGCGAGAGAGAAACGTTGGAGTTCGGGGCGCTGAAGGAATGCTCACGCATTTGGAGCTGCAGTCTAGCTGCAGTTTTGATTTTTTTCTTTTAATACTCCTGTACTCAGCCTTTTTAACATATATTTGTATATAAATTCTTTACTTCCCTGCATCATATCCACAACATCTCGAATTCATCACACCGGCCGCCATCTCTGAAACTTTCAGCATCATCTCCATGCTGAGCCCCCTTCCAAATCAGCAGAGTCAGGAGATTGGGTTCCTGATTGACGCCGTACATCCGAAAAAAACTTAAATTTTTACATGTTGCGAGAATACATTTGCCCTGTTGATTTGTATACGTAAAAACTAAAACTTTAACCCCTTAATAAAATGTGCTTTTGTAAGACAATACTGTCCTGTTCTATGGCATGTGCAGGGCGACGAGGCACTTCTATTAACTGTGAATGTTTGATGGATCGCCAATCAAACTATGCTAATTTTTACGCCTGATAACATTTATTATATAATACTGGACATGAAGGCAGAACATTCGTTTCTAGAAACCGTAAAATTATGTATAATTTATCTATAATTACAGAGGATAGCATGGGCTTCGGAAAGTTTATGGAATTCAAGCACAATAAAGCTGAATCTTTATCATCATCATCATCATTAGGGCCCCAAAGACGCAGTAGCCCCGGGCCGCCAAGTTTCCTAATCCGGCACTGTGCTGGGCTCGCGTGCATATGCGTTGTTTGGCGCGAAGCTTCCGCACAGCGAGCCGAGCTAACGCTTTCAGGAATCGTGCTTTAAAATCCGACAAAGTTTAGATTCGGTATCCGACCAAGTTCGGAACCACGCCTGCAGGACTTTGTTTGGATACAAATCGACGTTGTTCAGCTTCATGGTGTCATCCCATTTATCATAAACGCCCAACCTTTCGTAGGAGGACCGCTAGTATGATCCTTGCCAGGGTAGCTGGTTGGTTCGCCTTGTAGCAGAATACCTGAGCACATGACGTGCGCAGGCTGCGACGACACTAGTTCCTGGTAGATTCCTCCGGGTGCTGGCGCAAGCCCTCGCTTCTTGCGTAATTCCACGTTGGGGACCCTGTAAAGTGCAGGACCTCCTCCAAAATGTAGTGGGGCTTATTGGCAGGGCGTTGTAGCAAGCAAGGCCTTACTGTTGTGAAGACCAAACACGTCCAAGCATGCCCTCGGGTCTATGAACCAGTCCCGCGCCGAGCCCTAATGGGGCTGCCTAGCCCAGATCCAAGCACGTACCCACTTGTGGTATAGATATAAATACCACATTATATAAATATATATGTCACAAAACACTTGCAAAAACTCCAAGTAGCAACCAATTGAAACATAAACACCCTTGGAAATGGAAAAAAGTACTTCCGAAAGCTTCAAAAGACTACACATTAGGCAGTCAATAACGTACTAGTGAGGTTTTATTGTGGTTTTATTTAGCTCACCTTTTTGACGGTCAGCTCCTCTGACGGCGGCCCGCTCAGCGCGACCGGAGCCTCATCAGCAGAAACCCGCTTAGCTGAACGATAACCGCATCTTCCTCGACGGAGAATCAGTCAAGTCACTGCCCGTGCACTGTTGGTGTGTAAATGAAAACTTCATTCAAACGAAATATAAGAATGGATATTTCAGGAACTGAAATCAAAAGATCGTGTTCATTGGCTTAATTACCCTTTTTTACATTATTGAGTCGCTGACAGGGTAAAATGGTCATAAATATATTTAAAAGAGAAGTGGGTCAACTTTCCAATAGCCAAGACAAGGCGACCTTTCTCGGAGCTGCATAAAAGTAGTCCCATGCTTCGGTCTACGATTTTCGCTTGAGGTCTAAGCTTGGTTGGGGTGTGTGACGTCTTTGTCTATTCGGACGCGCTTTCACCCTAAAGCTGCTCATGTTTCAACGGAGTGTGCACTTCCGCGCTTGCCTCGCTGGGGACAGCCATTTTAAAATGCGGCGCGGGAGTGTAAGCTGTCGCGAAGGTCCACTCCGCGAGGCCGGCGAGCGAACCAGATCCCCGTGTTGAAGAATCTCAAAGGCGAACGGAAAGCAAAGAAAGCAAACTGTATTTACAGTAAGTACAGGGCAAAACAAGCTTTAACATGGCGACCGAGAATCTTCCTTCTTCTTTCTCGTCTTCGTCTGTCTCCTCCGCGTGCCATCACGCCGAGTTTCCCGCTATTTTTCCACGTGCTGGCCCCGCACGCGGGCGCCAATTTCAAACCAGATCACAGTTCCTGGCAATAAGAAACATCCTCCCGGCCCCAGCACTGAGAGTTGTAATCTCCGTCTACGCTGCAGTAAGCTCTATTGGGTACAGTAGCTGCACCGGTCGTCGCAATGTAGCTCCGCTAGGAATCCTGACAATGCAGGCTCGGACGTTGTGGTCGCGTCCCATGATAACTTGTATAACCCGACCAGTCTTCCACATTTGTCGAGGAGCTTTTTCTTCGTGCACAAGCACCAAATCTCCAACTTTGAGCTCGTGGGTGGGCACATTTTTCGCATGGTGGAAAGAGCGCAACTGCAACAAATATTCCTTACGCCATCTCCTCCAGAACTGTTCCGCAAGCCGTTTACGATGGAGCCACCTTCGCGTGACTTCGCTTCTTGTTGATTCCGCTGTTGGTGGCTGACCCGCAGGTATCGCAACAAGCCTCCTTCCTATTAGGAAGTGCTGGGGCGTGAGTACCTCTGGGTCATTTGGTGCTGCAGAAAGGTACGTGAGCGGACGGGAATTAATTACCAGCCTCTGCCTCTTGAAGTACAGTCGTCAGTTCTTCAGTCGTCAGTGCAGCTTTCCCCAGGACTCGCCGTAAACAGGATTTTACGGTTCGCACCATACGCTCAGACTGTCGAGTGAAGCGTTTCTTCTAGCCCTACGAAGATTCACGTCTCGCCGTGGACTCCCGGCTGTCATCTACACGGACAACGCACGAACTTTCAAAAAGGCATCCAAAGATATTGCATCGTTGGAAAAGGCGTTCCTGGACGTAAAGTTTCAAGATTACTGTGCTCAAGCACGCGTGCAATGAAAGTTTATTGTAGAAAGAGCGGCGTGGTGGGGCGGATTTTGGGAGCGTATGGTGCGAACCGTAAAATCCTGTTTACGGCGAGTCCTGGGGAAAGCTGCACTGACGACTGAAGAACTGACGACTGTACTTCAAGAGGCAGAGGCGGTAATTAATTCCCGTCCGCCTCTGCCTCTTGCATACGCTCCCAAAATCCGCCCCACCCCACGCCGCTCTTTCTACAATAAACTTCCATTGCACGCGTGCTTGAGCACAGTAATCTTGAAACTTTACGTCCAGGAACGCCTTTTCAATATCTGCGGTCAGAGCGATGGGATGCAACCGAAATTTTATCAGCAGTGTTGTCAAGTCTGCCAGAAGCCTTGGGCCTTTTTTCCAGGTGTTCATTGAGGGACGTGTACTCCGGCCCATGTGACGATGCGTCGAAAACCACTCGGACCTTGGTAGTCGTGGACTCGCTGCGAATCACTGCATGATGCGGCATGTAGTACACCGGAAAGGATGACGGTCCGATTTCCTTTACCCGCTCTGCGTGTCCCAAAGTCATGTAGAACCGAATGGTGGAGTCGTATTGCTGCCCGAATTCGGGATGGCGCCGCAATTTCGCCCCGAGAGCCAGAAGTCTCTTCATAGCTTGCGTCTTATTGTCGTCCAAGCGACCACCATTATCTTTTCCATGGGAGTGCAACCTCGTAGCGGCCCTCCTGAAACTTGACGTTACGCTTGAACTCACAGAGAACTCCGAGGCCTCATTTATGGTATTGTCCTGGTCCACAATACCATGCTCTCAAGCTCCCAGAACTTCTGCATGATGCTGTCTGCTGGTTCCGTTGACGCACTCACTCGTAGAACGCAGGTGTTCATCGTTAAGTTAACCGATGACTCAATGAGAGGGTCCTTGAAACATCCACCCCAAGACGGAGTCAAGAGCCACCATGCCTGCGTTACCAGAGTAGCGCTTTATCTCTCCAGTCATCAGCTGCCAGAGGTGATCACACCCACAAGCACCCCAAATCCAGGTATGCCTTTAAAAAGTTTGTCGGCGATGTTGTGACCACTGTCTTCCAGTGTCTTCACGAAGTCATGTTCAGCCGGCACTTGGACAACATTTTGGGCAAATGAATGGGAAAAACAAGGTTTGTATAAGATGCTCCGTACCGTGTACTGACTGCGAAGACGTCCCTCCACGAGGCGCCGACGCTGTGAAGTCGCAGCCGCCTGTCCGAAGTATTCAACTGGAGACTCGTACTTCCAAGCTCTTTCAGGCATAGGGCTTGGAAATGTCCTCCCGAATAAACGTTGTCTGGCTTCCACCGTCTGCTTTTGCACGAATGTACGCGCAACGCTGACTTCCAACAACCCAAGTCCGGAACGTCTGCAGAAGTACCTCGTTAGTCAAGTATGAACACGTGCTTTGTGAAGGCTGTTAGCGTTCACACTCTTTGTGACTTCAGCTTTCTTGGGTTGCCACTTTGGGGTCGCACATAGATGAAACATGCCTCCCTTGACACTTGCTGCACTTTACTTTCCGCGACAATCCTTTGAACGATGCCCACGCATAGTGCACCGAAAGCTCGGTTTCTTTGGCGAGCTTTTCAACTTTTTTTTTTCATGATAGTTACATCACAGTTCTCGGTAGAATGCTTCGGGAGCAGCAAAAGAAGCAGGTCTTTTTTTCCTGTGGAGCGACAGTATGCAGTACGGCTGCAGTTGGTAGGTGTGCCAATTGTTTTCGGTCAAACCCACTTCGAGGACTTCTTTTATCTTGGCGATCAGCCAACCCCTTCCTCTCGACTCTCTACCTCTACCAGCAGATATTCAAGAAGACCTTGCAGCTCACGCTCTGCCGTGCCTGTTTCGCAAGTTGTCGGGGATAGCGACCGCCCGCCTTCGTCCTTGCTGTTCGGTGCGCGACGTGGATGAGGTCTTAGAAGTCGCCACCAGTCGATGATAGCCAACGACGACGTCGCTTGGTAAAGCTTGCAGTATGATGTCCGTCAGCATGGTCGCGTAGGTAGCCGAACTGATGTTCAGGGCTTTAAGTCCCCTCATGTGGCAGTGCACGTAGTCCAAAAGCTTCCGCAAACCCTTCACGTCGTCCGATGCTTGCACCAGGGCAGAGCCTCAAGCGAGCCAATGCTCTTGAACGATGCGTCGAGTGTCACCAAAGCGCCTTTTAAGAATGTCGACGGCATCATCGTACATTCACTCGTCGCTTGAAGGCCCGCGATAGACGCAGCTGCCTTGCCGTTGAGAAGCGTACGTAGGTACTGGAACTTTTCTCCCTTAGTTAGACAGTCGTTGGTATGAACAGACCCTGGTAATGCTCCCAGAAACTAGGCCACTGGCATATCCCCCCCGTCGAAGGACTGCAGTTTGAGTGTCGGAAGCTGACGGAACTGCCTCGCGCTAGTTCCTCGCGTTGATCCCCCTCGTACGTGACGGGTTCCTTGGGGTAGGTGACACGTGGCTTGATTGAAGCATTGCTTCTCTTGACTTTAATTGAGCGAGCATACCTTTAGCGGGGTCTTCGTACTTCAGTACAGCCTCCATTTCCGCTGCGACCTCTTCGTCCTTGAGGTGCTCTTCGAACAAAACATTCAGCCTTTCCAATTCGTCGTTTTTTGGCCTGCAGTCTTTCACGCAACGACGCCAGCTCGCCGATGTCCGCCGTATCCAAAAACAGCTTTTGCTTCTTGATGAGGCGAGTATTCTGTTGCCGCCGAGCAGTACGCTTTCCTTCAGTCGGTTCATCCTTTTCCGAACACCGGTCGCACCGTTCACCTTTTGGTGGACACCCGAAGCTTTTCCGCTGTCTCTTTCACTGTAGGGCGTTCCAATTTCCCCGGGCTTTCGGCACCAGTTTTGAAGAATCTCAAAGGCGAACGGAAAACAAGAAAAGCAAACTGTATTTACAGTAAGTACAGGGCAAAACAAGCTTTAACATGGCGACCGAGATCTTCCTTCTTCTTTCTCGTCTTCGTCTGTCTCCTCCGCGTGCCATCACGCCGAGTTTCCCGCTATTTTTCCACGTGCTGGGCCCCGCAGGCGGGCGCCAATTTCAAACCAGAGCACAGTTCCCCGGCAATAAGAAACACCCCGCTCCGGTAACGCCGCTTGCGCCGCTACCTGTCAGGCGCTCCTGCTCGCTATCCGAGCGGAGCGGACCGTAAAGAAACGGTCAGCTAAAACACTCCGATGTGCGTTTCTTGCTTTAAAAAAACAATTTCGTTTGCAGAGCGAAAGAAAGGGAATGTAGCGCTTTCACTGAAAATAAAAAGTCGAAGTGGACAGTCTGACGTGACGCACGTTCGCCGAAAATGACATGACGCAGCCTCATCCGTTACCTCTGCCGAAACGGGCCTCTGGATGCGTGTCAGTCAAGCGGCCGTGAACGGCCACTTATTGCTAGGACAGTATCTCCAACCGCTTGCTTATCTTTGTTCGCATGTTTCCGGTGATCGAAATTACCATTTTGGAGTGACCATTGGTTGTACAGCAAGACAAGTAATATTTTTCGAATATCACGGGCTTGTCACTGTGAGGCAAGGATATAACAAGGAAACCTGCTGGGCGAATGGTTTATTGAGAAAAGGACGGTATATTTCTTTTACACGCCCATGGTGTGCCTAGTTTGACGTTATTTCCACCGTCGCGGCGGGCGCCGAATATTTTTACTCCAATTTCGAGCACATGAATTATTAGCCGTATTGGTACTATTCTGTGCCCGTGAAAACTACTCCAGGACCATCTAAATATCCACCGTCCGGTATTGTTTAGCAATCAGCAAACACGCCAAGTTGCTTGTCATAGTTGCTTATCAAAATTGACGTGTCTTGCTGCACGAGCTGCAAGACACGTCAATATTTGGTGGCGTAGTTACGCACTCGCCGTATTCTTCGTCCTGAGTGTTCGAGGAACCCCATGTCTACGCCATACCCGTTCTTTCAAGAGTTAAGACTAACAAGATCCAAGCTGCGTGAGAGCAGTAACGGGGTAGCATGCCGCCGGTTCAAAATGTGGGTGTCATTATCCATGGATCACCGGATGGGTGCCTGGTCAGGTTAGCATGGACAGTGACAGATCAGCGATGTCAAAGCAGACGCGTATCCTGTTGGTCTTTTCTGTCCTCTTCCACTCGATGGCCTCCCCGTGCTATCCTCACTTGTGCAAGTGTGATAGACGGCTTCACTTTCCCAGAGAGCATTTGTATTGTACTCTTTGGGCCTCACGAATGGAAACAGGCCTCAACTGCTTCAGCCACCTATGTTTCTAGAGAGGACCTTGGGCGAATGTTTACCTATTGGTTTGCCCCACGCTTCATTGTTATGAATCCAAACGAGAAAAAATACGTTTGAAGCTTCACAACTGCGGTTGGGATAAAATTGATCCTTTTCACTCTTGCAGAATGTGGTCTACGCAGTCTACAATGACCAGGTGAAGAAAAAAAGCTTTCAAAAATACGGCCACACAAAAGGTGAATATCTCTCCTTAACCCTGTCGGCCACTGTGATATTGTCGCAGCCAATACGAGGCAGCCCTAACCTACGCTGAAATATTTCAAATCCAACAATAGCGCATCCTAACGTCAATTTTGCGGGTTCTGGCTGACCGACTGGATCGCCCCGGTGTCAGTAAATGATTTGGCTCGTTCTCCTGACCACTAACGCGATACTGACCGACAGGGCATTGATAGTTCAGTGACGTGTCATTAAAAACAATGAAATTACTGGTGGCCACCCGGTGACCAAATAGTAGCTTACGGATGGATTGACACTGGGTCACATGAACCAAGGGTCGAGAGACGGGAGAAGACTACAACAGAATAGTGGGAGGAAACAGAAATGGTGAATCGAGGGGCAATGAGAGCCAATGAGTTATTAAAATGTTATAGGGTTTGAAGGAGAACATCGTGGCAAGGATAATTAGTAGCGTTACATAAATGGCAAAATTTTATGGATAGGATCACAAAGATCTAGATTGGGACGGAAAGAGGCGGGAACCGAAAATAAAGTGGGGCCTCAAGTGACGAGATGTTGAAGACATGGGAGTGAGGAAATCAACAAATCAACAGATGCAAGTGATAAAGTTGAGGAGAGCTAAGAAAGAAAGGTAGTAGAAGAGGAGAGGCTGATATCAGTCAAAGACAGGGATCAAAGTCCTAACAGCGTGCAGTGTAACAAAGGGAAGAGGAGCGAGGACGACGAGGCGGGTCAGAAATATCAGACGGGGGACACGGAAAGGAGAATATAGTAGAACAGGAAGGGGCAAATGGAAGAGCATCAGGGACGGAGTGGAGGGAAGGAGAAACGTTTGGCTTGAAAAACTTGCAAAAATTGCGAGGGGTATAGATGGCCGGAAAATGAGGAGACAGAGAGGAGAGGAGGCGCTATGTCTTGATACCGAATAAGAGAGACTACTTGAAACTATGGTAGGAACAATGCCCTCAATAGACGTTATTTGGAGTGAAGCAAGCATGTAGACGAACTTTTGTTTACTAATACTTGCTTCAAAAAAAAAATAATTATTTTTGCTCATGCCTTTGACGCCACCACTAGTTCAATTGTATCCTTTAGAAAAATATTTTGGCAATTTCAGCTTCCACTTTTATTATTTTGTGGCAGTGCTCGGGTTAACACTAATCGGAATTCATAGTATGAATGGTGATATAGGCACGTTCCGCTGATGCTTGCCTCGCAAGCAGCAGCGCCGTTTTCTATATCCTGGTGTTTCGGGGGGTGATTTCTTGTAGGAAAGATGCCACGCATATCACGAGCTCGGTTCGTAGTATTAATATATCGTAAGTGTCGGCGCTCTGTTCCAGACCCTAACAGCCGGGATAATGACTAGTCACGCACGGTCGCCCACAGAAGGAAGGCATCTAAGGCAACGTCATGATAAGAAGGCCGAGAAGAACGAACAGCTTAAGTGGCGCAGGCGAAAATACGTCAGTCGCTGCTAGTGTAGCAGACCAGTAATATTGCAGATAATACAAATGGCAGGGAGAAACCTATGCATCCATCACGGCCGCCTTTCTTTACGCCGTGTCTCAATGTCAAAACCATAGATTGTTGGCCCGGCATGCTGCAGGCAGTTGGTGATAACTTGTCGAGAAATCGCCGCTCCCTTTTCGATGCCCAGCGTGCGCTTCAGGTAAGTTTAGTAGGAATAGTGTGGCGCTCACAGCCGCCTCTGTGTGGTGCAACGTGCTTATAATGATCACCTAAACTTGTAAGCATCATCGAAATCTTACTGTTCAGCAGGAGTGCCCTTAGTGCCAATAACGATGATGGTAAAGACAATCTTACCGGTTCTCACTCAATACACACAACAAGCGTACATTTGGTGACTAGTTTGTCTAAGACGTAAAGTTCAGCAATTTTGAAAATACAACCTATTTTTTTGCATTCAGGAAAGCATTCTGAAAATTTACCATCCCTTCCAGAAAACATTTCCGAGAAGACCAAAAACTTCATATCACGAACACTGTGTCAAACTTCTGTCAAAACATTTGTTTAAATGTTGGTCCAAACGATCGTAGAACCTTGAATGACCCTAATCGTTAATGAAGAACGAACCAATGCGGTGATTTTTCGCGCAGTAAGTAAAAGTGCCGTAAAGTTCTGAACAAAATCCCACCCGAACTACTTCGGTATGAAGTGCAAAATACGCGAAGGGCGAACCTTCGGGTCAGCGGTGGAAAACCACAACAAACAGGCCGTACGGCCAAGCAGAACTGCGGAGAAGTAACGTAAAAGCAAAATAAGAGATGGAGTAACTTTTAGTTCAGCGCGCAAAGAAAAAATAAGTGATCGCGTTAACACATGAACAGATGATTCGCTCTTAGTGTGTTCACTCCTCGTCGCTAAAAGCATAGAATAGTGCGTGGCTGCCTTAGTCAAAAACGAGCTTGAGCGCTTCGTTCACCATGCTGCCTTAAGGTTGGGGTCCCCTCGCCGGTTTGGGTGCTCGCATAAGCCAAGCGCTAGTTGAACCCACCGTCTTCAGAACTGTCAAAACTTTTCGAGATGCCGCACCACTTACACGATACCAAGACGGTACCTCTTCTTCTTCTATTCTTCCAATATACTACCCATTCCTTCTCCTCGTGCCAGCCAAGCTGGACAGAGGTGCCTTTTTTGTTAAAAATCGAGATATCAGTGGTGTTCCCAGCCGCCGGACGTGTTCACAAAAAGAACCCCCGGGCTGTCAAACGCGTCCAGGCTAGCGCGATTTTTCGTGGCGGTCAATTTTTTTGTCTTTTAGTAAATTGAATATTTGAACCCTAACTGGGATCAGTGAAGTTTCGAGGGAGGGCGTTCTTTCGGACAATATGGTATATACGAGCTATCTAAATGTATACCGATACGGGGTTTATGAGGTAAAGGTGTACTATTGTGATCCTTCTTCAAGATCGGTGCGCCTATTGTCTTATCTGGAACCACACTTTTTCTAGACGCACGCGCCGTGTGTACAGATATTGTATCAGGGCATCTCGTTCGACCAGCCGGTCTATTGGGAAATGCATCAGTTTTTTGACAGAACGCCGCCGATCCCACTATGAAAGCTATCGCTTCAAAAAAACAATGAACCGGCGATTCAAAGGGTTGAGTCACTCCATTTTCACTGTTTGCTTCATTGTTTAAATAATGAATCCTATTCGGCTCATGACATCACCAAAAAATCTGTCCCAACGGCAAAAGTTTGCAACTATATCTGGTCCTGTGTCTTTGTAAACTATTTAAACTAGCCCTGGAAAAAAATCTATTTTTAAGGACCGTGACCTGCTCCGACTGTTACAGGTCTCTTTATTTTCGACGACGAAACAGGTGTGTGGATAACTCACAGTGTGCCGAACTTTCCCCACATTAACAGCAAAGGAACGTATAAATACCCGAAAACCGGAATACGTTTCGGGCAAATGGTGTTCTGTGCGACGTTTCGTAGGGATAAGCTGCAAACTATAGGTGAGTTATATATCACGTATCCGGGTATTGTTGGTAGTTTCCATTTACCCATGATGTATACTTTTTTTGTAAACACCGTAGTTTTCCTACGTCCTTTGCCGAAGAGTCTATAAATTTGGAATGAGTGACGACGGTTATTGTCGGGTTCCACAGAAATTCGTAAATGACCCCTTATTGACCTTGAAACAATGGCGTTGTTCATATATTTCTAGTTCTCAAGTGGACAGGGTTTCTTCCGCTGTTACGGAAGTGGGAACCGAACAGTCACGTCCCAATAAAGCGAACATGGCATTTCATCTCCCATTAACGAAAAAAGTTATACCTGCTCAGCCAACAGAATGACATGCGTTGGAAATACATGAGAAGCAGCTGCGTGCTTGTGAAGTAGCCAATGTTTTCATTTGTAACCTCCGTAAAACATAAGAATGTGTACACGTCCAGGTGTTGTCGCCTGCGCAGAATCGCTACTCTGCTTGAGTAAGCCTGTTCTTCCAGCCTGACAACACTGCACCAGTCTGTATATGTTTTGATTTCAACATGTAAATTTTTCGTTTTCACTTACTGACACCCACATTAATTTAGTTCAAAATTCTTAAGCCACCTGTGGATTACAAATGTTTTCTTCTAGCTAAACGTATTTCGCTCACAAGGGGTTTACATTACCTACCAGCAATTACACTGCAAGATGTGGTTTTCTGTTGTTTAAATATACGCAATATTCCTTTTTATTGAGGTAAGGGCCTCTATCCAGCGGTGCGCAAAGCTGGTTGCGCCTACGGAATAAATTTTGCAGCCCGTACGCCGAACGCATCGTTTCCCTCTTTAAATGCGTGAAGGCTTACAGAGGTGCTGATCACGACTTTCCCAACTTGAGGTTGTGTGTATCCGGATCGGTGTATATGGCGTAGCGTTTATAATTCTGAAAAACGCAGGATGCAATTTTGCCATCAGTTTCCATAACCAGAGGCAGGAAACGACACAATAATCATTGACCCCCCTTCCAATTCAAACCATCTTATTCAACCTCACTTGCATCTTACCGCAGTAGCTCAGCGGCTGGTTTGTGGCTGAAGAAAAAATGAAAACTCCTCTCTGTCAACATTTTCTCTTACACAAAGATCACTTATTCGTAAAAAATATTCGGAAGCCATTCACTATGGCACTATTGACAGCCGAGGTGTAGCTACGGCTCATGAACCCCCCGTAATTAGACAGAGACATAAGTATAGATACTTTATTTAGGTTTGCAAAGCGAAACATAGGGAGGTGTAAGAAAAATTTGTATTCGTAGCTTCACAATGCTCCCATCCCCCGATTGCCAGGTCAGCAGCTACAATGTTGTCATAACGCATAAATAAACGTATTCAGCACATATAGACAAAAAAAGTATGTTAAAAAAGCAAAGAGATGACGGGTTGTTACCCGACAACTAAACAGTTTAATTACTCACCCTCGCAATGAAAAAAAAGAAAAAAGGCGTACAAAAATGGTCATACATGACAAATGCACGGCTAAGACTATCAGAGCGAGTTACGGAGTGAGTGATTGAGTGAATGAGTGAGTGAGTGAGTGAGTGAGTGAGTGAGTGAGTGAGTGAGTGAGTGAGTGAGTGAGTGAGTGAGTGAGTGAGTGAGTGAGTGAGTGAGTGAGTGAGTGAGTGAGTGAGTGAGTGAGTGAGTGAGTGACACTTTTTTCAGACACGCTTCAGGTGCTGATGGGCGTCCCGCCTGTGGGAAAGGCGGAGGGGGCGTCCTGTAGTCCGGGAAGCCCTGGGCCGCACTGGCTGCCCTGGCCCTCTACAACAGGATAGGCTGGATTCAGACGCCATGCTGGCCAGCTGGCCCGCGCACTGCCCGTAGGTTGCGTGATGATTGTGGGTAAAGGAATCGGGTTTTCTGAGAATTTCATACCATGTGTTACAGGGTGCCAGGTTGGGTTCGAAATGAAAGGTAGCTTAGTAGAGGCTGGGGTACTAGGCATGGAAGAGACTGTCGTGGGGATGGATGCTCGCAGAGCCGATGCGTATCAGAGAAGAAAAAAAGTTTTCATAATTAAAACACCTGCAGAACCCTTACATGGGTAATGTACAAATCAAACCTTGGAAACCAAAATGAGGTTGAGGCAGCTGGAACAGCTAAAAAAATTACTGATCGTATATATCAATTTTTCTCAGCAGTGGGAGCCCACATTTACTTAATGAAAATTTACAATATGATGTCCAAGCTGCAAATTAAGTTCAGCCCTAACTTAATCCTGGGTTTTACCCAATCTATTTCAATGTCAAACATGTCAGATAAGGTTGTGGTGGATATCACCGACCTTACTTAGCTAGCAGATCACAGCCGAAGTGTTGCGAGCTTGAATAGTGGCTGATAAACATGTTGCAAAACTAAGCTATGCCGGCGAATGTATAGGAAACACATCCAACGAAAGTTCATAAGCAACAGCTGGCTTACAACCGAGAAAGCCATAGCTTGACTCCCCATGTATTTGCTTCGTCTTGTAGAACGACCAACCCGGAGTTAAAGAGACGATAACTAAGGTAGACAGAGAATACTCATTAGCGCTTTATTCTTCTACCGACTTCAGCAATGAAAGAAGTAGCCTAACAAGTTTTGTTGTCTTGTTTTATCTGGTTTTGCGCTCTTCTCGCCAAAAATGGCAGTGTTTGACCTTTTGGTCTCACATGTGGAGGGTGAGGTCAAACTGAAGTGGGATTCCAGTTACGAGGTCAAATGCTCATTATATAGCCCGCCAAGTCTATCGCAATTGGATTCGTGCTCAAATGGATCAGCTTAGGTCACCTCCGGTATTGCCGTCACCAACGCCCGGCAGTGGCTCAGTAGCTAAGAAATTGTGCAGATGAGCCCACCGATACGGGTTCAATTGCTGGCCGCGGCGGCCGCTTTTCTGTTAGAGGCGAAAAGCCAGAATGCCCATGTGTCGAGATTTTGGCGCACGTTAAAAATCCCCAGGGGGTCAAAATTCACCTGGAGCCCTCCACTAAGCAGCGCCTCATCGCCTGTTTGGCGTCGGTGCATTAAACCTTGTAATAAAAACAACAGTATTGTCATGACCTATCTAGAATGAATAGCTACTTACATGGGAAGTTTGATATCGGCGTTGCTTAGTGCTGTGCCCCACGTACTAAGCACATTTTCATCGTGAACAAATAGTGGAGGCAAGCTTACTTTCGAAGTATTTTCAATTTATGTTCGCCTTTTGTTCTACTGCAATCTTTCAGCCACCCATTTGAGACATCAGCAGCCGAACATCTACGCAAAATCGTCTCCCAAATCGGGCTTACCGGATTCTGTCAAGGACCTCTTCGCAGAAGAATTCATCGATAAACCATCGGTGCTGGACGAGCCAATCACGGATGTAGTCGGCCATAATTACACGAGCTTCGCAAAACCCGGTGTCTTTATGAACGGTACGTTTGAGGTGTAAACGTCATTTTGTTGCAGCGTGCGCTTGTGATAAGCAATGTAGTAGCTCCCATGGAATGATTGTTAACCGCAATTAGAGTTCCATGCACGTACAGTTATCAAGTATTTATTTATTTATTTATTTATTTATTTATTTATTTATTTATTTATTTTACAATCAAGGCCTAGGGCATTACAGAGGGGAGTGGGGGTTCACGTACAGGAAGCAATACAACAAAGAAATAAAACAAAACGCAGCAGCAACAACAACAAAACATGTACACTTAACATCTGTTACATTGTTAATAATGCAGTGCGGAAGCGTTCGTTATCTTGAATACCAGCAATTGGTCCGGGAAGGTGGTTTCATTCGTTCGATGTACGAGGAATGAAAGACTGAAAACAAGTGTTAGTGAGGCATGTCATATAGCCTACTTTGTGAGGGTGGTCAGTGCGGGACGAAACATATGAAGGTGGGGAAATGAGAGTGGTGCGTAAAATAGAGTTGTGGTTATAAATTTTATGGAACAAGGAAAGTCTTGTGTATTTGCGACGAGTAGCCAGATATGGTAATTGCAAGGAATTTTTCATGGGTGTAACACTAGCTGTTCTGCTGTAATTGTGAAGAATGAAACGAGCGGCGTTGTTCTGGACTAGTTCTAATGCTTTATTGAGAGTTTCAGAGCTCCAAAGGAAAGTCCTTTAAGTAGGCTGTTGGTGATGATGAAAGATCCTGAAATTGTGTCTTTATGGCATCTTTGTATAAATCAGAGAAACTCGTCTCGATGCACCGAGAGAGCGGATAGGAAAACAAAATCGCGAGGCCCCATCGTATGCAAGACCTGCACCCCGAGTGAAGAAGCGACTGGACGCCATGATGAACACGTCACCGATTCCGCGACATCGCATAAAAACTCGAGTATCACAAACATAGATCAAATCTACACAAGGAGAGGTGTTGTGGCAGAATCAAGTTCGTTAGAGAAAACTTATAAAATCGTAAGAGAACACTACACATCCACCCCAGGTTTTACAAAAGTGGGCAGCCGCAGTTGCCGTAGCTTCTTGCCCTGGAAGTTTTTGTAAGTGCGTGACCGCTTTGTTATACAGGAACTAAGAAGCGGAATTACGATCCTCCTGTTTGGCAATCCAACTAGCGTAAATATCGAATATAAACGTAAACATCATGACAGACCCCTTTAGGGCGTCCTACTGAATGCTTAAGGCAAAATACACATGCACTTCGATAAGATGCTTCCATACACCATAAAAAAAATTAGTCACATAGACGCCTAGACATAAATGTCTGCATACAATGCATGGCTGAACAAGAGACATGCGAACTCGGAGACTGTGCTTCTTGCGACCTCGGTTAACCACCACCGCACTCAGCTACCTATCCCACCCCCCCACCCCCCCTTCACCCCCAAAAAAAGAAATAGGAACGCCGCCTCATCTTAAGCCCATGAACACGATGCTTCCCCGCGGCACACAGGGGTTTCAACCGAAGAATAGAGAACCTGTGGCGGATAACCACCATAGCATCTACAAAATTATGCGGCAGAAAACTATTTTGTGGTAGCAATAAACATTGCCTTAAACCTGTGATAAATTCGGTGAAACATCCACTCTCTTCTAGGCAACGTAGCCACCCCCCAAAGGGAGGACTTAAACATAATTTATTACACGTCTGTTAATACATGGGAGGCAGCTTTGGCCAGTTCCTGGCCCCAATATTAGCGTGACTTGCTTGAGAGGGCAAGGAAAGGCGTTTCTGCTTACTAGGCCCTCGATTTCAGGATCCTCTCTTCAGCTCCCTACCATTTTCTCACCTCGTTTTCTCAATCCCAATGATTCATTTCCTCAACAAAGATCTTCTCCTCTCTCTCTCTCTTTCTCTTTTATTTAAAAAACACAAAATATTATCCCGGTCAAGACATTAAAATAAATACTTGGAAACACTGACAGTGTAACCTTCTCGCCAGAACTGACGAATACGCCCGAGTGGACCGCAACCTTTGAGACTCTATCTTAAGCTACAGAAGCACAGAGGGGCTTTCTCTCGCCTGGGCAGCGACCATTAAAACCCGCGCTATGACTTCAGGGCTTGGGAAGCATGGCTAGAAATAACGCCATTTTCCAAAGCGCTCCCACGGAGTTGAAGTAACGTGTCGCACATCTCAAGCTACAAACGTAATGTCCCCCTATACTTTTTTCTACACAGTTGACTAACAACAACAAACATCAATGAGGACCCATTCCGGGAAACCAAAGGTCAGGACTAGGAATAAACCTGCGTAAAAGGCGGCGCCATCAGCACATACAGAAAAACCGCAGATATTCAACCAGTGGACAGGGTATCGAGTGAAAGCATGTACACGCGGCGCATTACTGAGAATCAGAGCGTGGGCTGCCGAAAGCAATAAAACTTTCGCCCATAATAGCAAGCAAGGACGCGCATGTGCGCTGCATCGGTCTCGAGAGCAGGCGCCATAAAGCGCCTTAGCCACAGGCTCGCAATGCGCGGAATCATAGTTTTTTACTGAAAATTTGAGGCTCGAAACAAGCGGGGCCCAAAGAAAAACGTAGACACTGACAACAGAGATACAAAAGACCTTTATCGGGCCCAAATGAGAAGGGTGGTTTCATGTCGTCTTTCTTCCAAGGGTACGGACGACCCATGGGAGGTCAGTGGCTTCCCTTGCTATTAGGAGCAGAGCCTGTTGATCTTCAGCAGTAGAGCTGTGCATCGGGCCCTCCCACTGCACATTGTTGTGTGTGTTTAGTAAATATGTTCTGTGTTCCTTTGGGTTCGCAGCGAAGCGCGGGAACCGTCCACATTATGTGTAAAAGTGCAGCCCACCCTGAACCCAAAAATTTTAAAATTTTGGCTCATATAGGTCGGGGTACTTCTGCAGCTTAAAATACAGCCTTCCAATATATAAAATATAATATATATATATATAATATATATTTTATAATATATATATATTATATATATAAAATAAATATATTATTATATTATAATATATAAACCCTATACATTTCCTTCATTTATTATGACAAAAAAATTGAGTCGGTCGAAACCTCAGCAGTGATTAAGGCATTACAAAACCAGGGTATACGCGAGCATTATGTAAGAATACTAGAAGATATTTACAATCGGTTCACATGTACGATCATCCTAAATCAGGAAAGCAGTAAAATACCTATAAGGAAGGGCGTCAGCAGAGGAGGCGTAATCTATCAAATGTTATTCACAGCATCTTCACAAGAAGTATTCAGAACATTGGATTTTGTAACAGGTAAGAGTAAGGGTTAATGGAGAATACCTAAGTAACCACATATTTGCTGATGAAGTTTCCTTGGTAAGTAACTCGGGCTACGAATTACAAAGCATGTTTACAGCGCTGGACAAACAGAGTAGAACCGTGGGGCTGAAAATGAATACACAGAAAACCAAGGTAATGTTCACTAACCTCGGAGCAGCATAGCGCTTTGACATAGGTGGCGATGCAGTGGCAGTGGTAAGTGAACATATTTACTTAGGCCAAGTTGTGACCCCGGATCCCAACCATGAGACAGTGATAATTAGAAGGATAGAATTGGGTGGATTGCATTCGGCAGGCATTCTCAGATAATGATTAGCAGCCTACCATTGTCGCTGAAGAAGAAAGTCTATGACAGATGCATCTTACCGGCACTGCCCTACGGGGCAGAAACTTAGAGGCTCAATAAGAGGGTTCAACTTAAATTGAGGATGACTCAGGGAGCAATGGAATGGAAGCTGGAAGGTGTAACATTAAGGCAGAAGAATAGAGCGGAGTGGGTCAGGCAACAAACGCGTGTTAAGGACATATCAGTAGAAATTAGAAAGAAGAAATTGACGTGGGCAGGACATGTAATGCGAAGACAAAATAACCGTTGGTGATTAAGGGTAACAGAGTGGATCCCTAGAGAAGGTAAGCGTAGCAGGGGTTGGCAAAAAGTTAGATGGGCAGATGAGATCAAGAAGTTTTCAGGGATAAATTGGTCGTAGCTTGCACAGGACCGGGGTAATTGTAAAATAATGGGAGGGGCCTTTGCCCTGCAGTGGGCGTAAAATAGGCTTGTGATGATTATGACTTCTTATATAAAAGACTGGGTTTGGAAGCGAATTGTCTGCAATACTATTACTGCTACAGCCTGTTTTCATTCGACGAAATGGTGGAGTCTGGATATAATCGTCTGCCCTCTCTATAGCAGTTGAGGATTTCCGGATACATGAAAAGCTTGTCGCCATTCTGGGGAGTGTCCGTGCATGCGACTGGTCAGTTGGTTTTATTGGTGAGAGCGCAAGCCAACTCATGTTCCTCCTCGTTGCCTTTCACGGCAGCGTGAGCAGGGACCCACAGTAGTGTGACTGTGAGGAGGTTCTCCCTGGTGTTTACGGCTCTGAGTATGGCAAGTGTTTTAGACAATAACCGTCGTCTAGTGAAGGTTCGGATGGCAGTCTGCGAATCTAATCTACCAACCCCGACGTTTGGGAGCTGGAGCTCGCTAGGGAGATAGCCGCTTCCTCCGCTTCCACCGTGTGCCCAGCTAGAATTGTGCCAGACACTTGCTGAATTCCTGGATTGTTGGTTCCAGCTATACACATGGCCCTCTTCTCCCGACATTCGGCTGCATCTCTGTGCCAGACATTGGCTCTTCTCGAAATCTCTTTCAGAAAGCGCTGAATCTGCCTAACCCTACGTCCTGTGTCCTGGGTGGGACGCATGTTTCTAAGGACAGGAGTAAATATTATGTGCCATCTGAGAGCAGTTGGAAGGTCGACTTTTCCAGGGGTCTCCGCGTTTCCCTCTACTCGAAGAGCACTCGCAAAGTTTGTTCCTGCTCGTGTAGATGAGAGACGTTGGAGTTGAGCCGTGCGTTGCGCCTCGATGATTTCTTCCACTGTATTGTGAATACCGAGTTCGAGTCGTTTGTGAGTCTTGGCAGAAATAGGGAGACATAGAGCTTGTTTATAGATCTTGCTTATTAGTGCATTTATTTTCTTCTTTTCAAGTCTTCGGTATCGTAGGAACGGCGCGGCATATGCAGTCCGACGTATGATGAAAGCCTGAATTTGTCTTCTGATGCTATTTTCAGACATCTCTTAATATCTGTTGGAGATTCTCGAAACCAGGCAGCTGACATGCAGCGCATGCTTCTCAAATTGTTTGAGAGTAGCTGAGTTGTATTCATTAGCTTGGATCTCCAGGCATAATAATTTTATGATCTCTACGTTTGGCATGGCGGTCCCATCGTTGGTTCTCATTTAGATGCTTGGGCCAGCTTGCGGCTGACAATCGTTGGGAAAGAGGACATGTAGTTTCAATTTTGGCGGTGAGAGGTGAAGATCTCTTGGGGGAAAGTTCGCCTAAGCAAGACATCATAGGAATAGGTCTTACGCTCGCAATTTTTAAAGTCGTACCGGATTTAGGAATGAATACGGTCTTTGCCGTTTTCTATTGCTTGGGAAACTTGCCTTCCCTTCAGCATTTATTAAAGTATTTAGTCAGGGCCGTAACGGAATCATCGTCGAGGTTTCTAAGCGTCTTATTATTGACGCCGTCTGGGCCCGGAGCCAATTTGGTTCTCAGGTGAGACATTGCTGCCCTCATCGGGGCCTGCGAGAAAGGATAATCGAATTTTAAGTTGAGACCTACTTCGTAGTCTTTGGCTGGGTTGTGAGGGCAGATGGTAAGGTACTACTTTGAAGCTCAACCAACAGTTTTTCAGGGGTTCCATCGTAGCCGCGTAGTAGACGATGAAGTTCCTGTTGTTAATGGGTCTTACTTGCGGTTGGGTCTAGTAAATAGCGGAGTATTTTCCACGTGCGTGGGACACCTATGTCGATCTCCAGCATAGGGAATGCGATTGTAGACTGGAGAGGTGCATCGCGTGGACTTCAATCTCCTGTAATTTGGCGATGCGTCGCCTGAGTGGGCGATTTAGTTTGTTTCGTGGTAGTCTACTCTGTAGGCTGACTTTGGCTTCGCATAGATGAAGTAGACTGCAATTCACATCGTCTACATTTGGCTACTCTGGGATAATCTAAATGGCACCGGCTACGGCTTCCTGTAGCAATTTCGTCCAAGCCTCAATGTCAAGATGTCTTCGCAGGCCTGGAGGATCTCCGCAGTAGATATTGGGATGCTACACCATTCAACAATTTGGAGGTTTGACCTTGTCTTTCACCTTGTCTTCTTTGGACCTTTATTTGGGCCTTTGGACCTTTGTCATTATTTCTGTAGATACTATGTAATCCTCGCTGCCTATATCTGCTTTGGCGTTACTCCAGGCAGCGGGTAGGCCTGTGTTCGTAACGAAAGTCAAATCCGGAGTAGTGTCGTTGGAAGCGGCCGTCTCTTGTCTTGTTGCCTTCACGAAATGGGTGAGCAGAGTTAAGTTTTCTTGCTGTGTATCCAACCAAAGCCGTAAACCCTTAGTGGTGCAGCAGTAGTATCCCCATACAAAGTGATGGGCATAGAAGTCTCGTACTAGGAGGAGTGGTGTTCTTCATCCTGCAAGTCTTACTGTTTCGTGTGTAGCAGTGAAAAACGATGGTTTTTCCTGGGGTTGCTAGAAACGTTCAATATGAAGAGATTACTTTGATTAAGTGCACACGTCGATACGATCCCTAAGAAGTACAAATTCCTAGCCTTGCATCCTAGTGGAGTGTTGGATGGCCGGGATGTTTCGCTTGACATGGGTCGTGAGTAGTGTAGAGGAATCTCCACGTTGCGTGCCGTCTACTGGTATGAATCATTGGAATTCTGGCAGGTTGGCTTGGCCATTGGTTTTCTCAAAGGCTATCACATTCAAAGCCCCTTCCAGCCCCACACTTAACAAATGCTGCTGTAGATGGCCTCTTTCGCGTCTATAACCCATTCAGTTCTGCTGCCGTATCAACCATTATGCAACGTGTTTTCTTCTTGTCCGAGCCATTATTGAAGCGGTTCGCATGGTCCGTAAGGAGGTTGTAATAATGCGGTCCTTAATACAGGCGGGGCGGGCCCTTTAGTAGTTCCGTGTCGTGGTGGCTCGGGGGTTGCCGGAGGCACGTTTCCGATCCCCATCCGTACGTGCTTTGTAATGGCCACGGGTTTGGTTTCTATAGCCAACATGCGAGTATTGAGTGCAGCTAGTTGTTTGTGGATTGAGTCCACAAAGGACGCGAGCAGAGTACGTACGTCAGAGATGCTCTTTTCAAACTTGGCCATCATAATGGAGTCAGCGTTTATTCAATCATCGGCAATGCGTTTACGCTTGGGAGTCCGCTTAACTAGGGCTGTAGAGTCGAGAGGTAATTAACTCTTGGTCTGTTTTGTAGGTGTTTTAAAGTCGGTTTCGCCACTAGCTACCGAGCTAATGGAGGTCGATACTTCTTTATCGAGAAGATCCGGCGATGGGGGCATGGAGGCTCCGTAGGAATCGGCTATTTAGGCTTTGAGAGCTTGATTCTCTAACATGACCACTTCTAGAATTTTCTTGAGTTTAGCTATTTGTGCCTGTTTGTCATTTGGCCTAGGTGTCGTGTTGTTTCGTTTGGGAAGACGTCCTTGCCGACCTCACGCTTACCTCTGCGTTCTGGCTCGGAGATCATTTGGTTGATACTCTACGACCCTAGGGTTGTCGTCGGGGCGTCTTCGATCTCGACCGATGCTCCTGCTTGCCTTTTCGCCCTTTTGATCGGGATGTCGACTGCGAACTGGATGGCGACCGGCTCTGTCGTCGGTTCGTGGATCCACGCCAGCTTTGTCGAGGTAACCGATCAAAGGACGCAGAGTGATCTCGTAAGTTGGTGGAGATCTGTGCCTGCTTCAATGGGGTTTCGTGAGAGGTGCTGGTTCTTGAATTTTTGTTCCCATTCCCACTTGCTTTTCTTTAGCATATAATAGACTTCGTGCTGTTTCCGGAACTTTTTGTCGCGTTCCTTGTGGACCTTTCCGCAGACAGCACATTTCAACTAACATGCATGCCCCTCCTGTAGGTTTAAAAGGCACCGCAAGTCTCACAGGTAATAGGCGAACATGCAGGCTCCTTCGGAATGGGGCACACATTTCACCTATCCCCAAGCTTTCCACAGCTAGAGCGTATATCACAGCGGGTTGTATGAAGAAAGGCTCGGTTCGCTGCTGCTTTATAGTAGACAGAGTGAGGTACTTTGTTTCCCTCAAATACGGTCATGCCCGATTTAGAGGTGCCGAACGCCGTGCCTGGGGTATAGTTGCGTTCTTCGTATCGACAAGGCACGCAGTAATGACAAGGCACGCAGTACAACCTCGTATAGACAAGGCACGCAGTACAACCTTATGAACCCTCTGGTATAGAGACTAATCCCATACTCCATGAAATATTTCCACCGGGCGCAAAAAAGAGAGAGTAAACATGGGCCTGTTGGGTGCTCCTCGAAGCGCTGCGAGTGTTCTTCCCCCCCCATACACAGACAATGCGCCACTTCAAACTTAACTACAGAGTTTTTTAGTAAGTATACTAGAGAGGAAACAGGAAGCTGCGCGTGTCGGCAGGGGGGGGGGGTGCGAACATCAGTACTGCTCGCCAGAGCTTAGCATGACATTCGGATTCTGAAGTGTTGTTTGGGGACTTATTCTTCACTGTGCATTTAATGCCAAGACAACCGTTCTGGCAGACTCTGAATAAAAGGAATAGTCTTTAGTTCTTTCTGTAGCAAAAACTACACTAAGCTACCTCGGGCGCTCTACGCAGGTTGACCAGTTTTGACCTTGAGACCTAGAGGTCAAACCACAACCCATTCCACAAACTCCCTGCATGCAGCACTGGCCCGATGGCGGGGATATATAGGCTGCAAGTGAGACACAGGCTTATTGTCGGATGAAACCAGTGCTAACTTAAAGGCAAAGCATGTGGACCGCACGGAGAGACGCTGGTCTAAAACTTAAGTTTCACATCAAGAACTGTGAATATAAACACTTAACGCAACACAACATAAAACACTGCGCATGAGCAAAACTAATTTACAAAAGCCTCGGTGATAAGGCAGTCGAGTGGAGTGGAATACACTTTATTATGTGCCTGCAAAACTCGCGTGCACGCACGCTATTCGGACGGGCCTAGGCCATTGTCGGGGAGAGATCTAGGCCAGTCTACTTCTCGCCCACATGCGGGGTGTCGGAAGCCTCCCTCGTTGTCACCTCTTGAGCTTGGTAAACGACCCAGAGTTGTTCTCCTTTAGCTGATTGGCAGATTCATGGAAGGTTGTGCCCATTTACTACACTAGGGTTGCCAATCCTGCCCTGATGATGAACTGCTTTACTGGCAATCGTCGCCGGCGTCAGGCCGCACCCCAAGCCTCACTTTCCAATTCCCTCAACACGCAGATTTTTTTTTTAAATCCGCTTGAAATTGCCTGGCACCGGGGTTCGAACCACGGTCCTTCTGCACCCAAGGCGGATGCGCTACCTCTATGCCACCGCTGTAACATTAAGGGACAAGAAGTGAGCGGAGTGGATCTGGGAACAAACGCGTGTTAAGACATATTAGGAGAAATTAAGAAAAAGAAATGGACGTGAACAGGGAATGTAATGTGAAGGCAAGATTACCCTTGGTCATTAGGGCTAACAGAGTGTATCACTACAGAAAGCAAGCGTGGCAGGGGGCTGCAGAAAGATAGATGGGTATAGAATATCAAGAAGTTTGCCTGGATAACTTGGTCGCAGTTAGCCCAGGACCGGGGTAATTGGAGATTAAAGGGAGAGGCATTTGCCCTGCAGTGGGCGTAGACAGGCTGGTTATGATGATGGTGATGATGATTATAACGCAGCAAGATAGATACCGGCTGCTGTCAAGGCCCACGCAGATATGCAATCTCTCTGGTATGAAGACACACGCTTGCTTCGCTGACACACTTCTCTACTCTTTCTACTACGTGGAACGCTTTTACAATTTTTTGCGGCGTATGTTCACGGTGCCTAAATAAAATGTCAGTGGCGAAAAATGGGATTTAAATCCGCGGGACTTACTACAATGTGAAGAAAGATGGGATGATTGGGGCCCATTAATGACAATTCATGCTCTCTCAAACGCACTAGTACTTCTATTCCACTTCATTTGACTTTGATGAAGTTCGCACCGGTTTCATCCAAAAATATGTCTTTCAAACTAGCCCTGCTAGCAACCATTTCGGCGAGAGATAGGCGAGGAGGGAACGCACACGTGCACGGGAACCATGTAGCGACTTGACGCGGCGCCCGACGCGGAGCAGTGGCGCCATGGCGGTGACAGATACGCGGCCGGGGAGAGATAGACGAGACGAGAAGATGGACGTGTGCGGACCCCTTGTCGCCACATGGCGGAGGAAGGCGAGGAAGCCACCGCTACCGTGATAAGCACGCGCCACAAAGGAAGGCCAGAACGCCATGTGAGGCGCAGAGCCATGTGCGATGGAGAAAGAGGATAATCCAGCTGTGGTCACTTGTACAGCGTCGAGGCTAAAAAAGCCTGTGAGGCGAAAAAAGATAAAAATTAAGCAGTGTATTCATCCGAATGGTCGCCGTTCTCTTTGTCAGGAATTATTTTACGTAACCGTACGTTCTGCTGCCGCAGCCCGTCTTGCGCAGGTTATCAAGCGCGATGCAGTGGGACACGTTGTCAATTCCCCCTTGAGGTCCAGTGCCAGTATTCCGCGCGGAGCTTCTCTCGGTGCCTTGTTGATTACCAGTTCGTGCAGCTGGACTAGGACGTCTTGCGTGCTGAGGTGCTGACGGAACCCGTAAATGGTCGCCACCATCTGGCCCGTCTTGTCCAGAAATCCTTGGACTTTTCTGAGGACCGTGCGGTTCATGACCTTTTCCACGCAACGTTAGCGAGATCGGTCGCATTTTTTCGATCATCCGAAGCTTGCGAGGCTTGGGTATGAACCTCACCTCGCGTTCTTTCCACTCTGCGGGCAGCTCCAAACGTTACCAGGTTCTGTTGATGTGCCTTAGGAGACCGTGAGCCCCCGCGTCGCTCATGTTGCTAAGTAATGTGTACATAACTGGGTCCATGCCGGGCGCGCTGTTCTTGTTGATTTCGTCAATTGCCCTTAGCAGCTCCGTGGCTCGTCCATCTCCGGATTTTCCGGTCCCCTGTGCTGCTTAGGTATGGGGAACTGTGCCTTTTCTGTCGTCAGATACTTTGGTTTAAGGTCCGCGATAATCTCTGGGCGTGTTCTCCGTAGACGTTTACACCTTGGGACGGTTACGACTGGTTGCAGACCTGCTGCTCAGCGGGTTCATCAGGTATCTGAGCAGTCAAAAAGTCCTTGCCAGGCCGACAGCTTACTCTGCAGTCCGTCACAGGTTCCCTTCCAATTTTTGCGGCACAGCTTGGCGGCGTATTCGGAGATTTGCTTATTGAGCAGCGCTATGCGGTTGACCAGCTTGTTGCTACGTCTCTGGCATTTACACTTGCGCATCAGGAAGTGTCACGCCGCCCCACATGTGTGCGAGCGTGACATTGACAAACGTCGTCTGTGTCGTTGTGTTCACTTCCTACATGAACTTATCGAGCGCAGCTTTTTGGTCTCTCGCCCACTCCGTATACGTGCTTTGGCTGGTATCCTACGTTTCATGCTCGGGAATCTCGCCCGCTTTTTCCGCCTACTTGCACATGCGGTCCCAGTAAGTGATTCTGGCCGTGCCGACGGCTGCCCGGATTCTGGTACCCTTGATTGTTACGCTGGGGATGTTGTGATCCAATCCCACGTCGATCTTCTTATTGGGCCAGGTACCGTCTAAGGATCCCGCCAGCCGTGACATATCCGGTACGGTGTCACGGCTCGCGCTGTTACCCCTTCCAGGCGCAACGCCCCGCTTGTTTAGGAGTGCCATCTCCTGGTCTTCCATCGCCTTCCCTAGGGCCCTTCCGCGTTTGGATGGAAATTTGTAGACCCATGTGGTGAGCGGGGCGTTGAAGTCGCCGAGGATAAGCAGGGCCTGTTCCCCGCCAACTGTTTCGACTGGCTGACCTGATTGTCAAAGTCGTGCTTCCATCGTGATAGTCAGCAGTACGCCCTCATCATTAACAGGTTATAGCTGCTCCCGGTGGTTCTCTTGTGGATCTAGACTAGGGTGTGCTCGCAGCCATCTTGCAGCACCAGAATCGCCGTACCTTCTGGAATCGGGTCTGTGTAGGACACGTATCCTAGTAGTCGGATCTGCCATGCGTCTCCTGTAACCGAATCACATCCGGCTTCTGGTAGAGGCCTTCAATGTGCAGTTGAAGTTCGGCAGCCTTGTAGCGGATGCCCCTGCAGTTACATTGGTAAAGTAACATTGTCTCTCCCCGCAGGATCTCTTCTTACGGTTTGGGCTCATATTTGTCCGAAGTCGCTACGCGTTTGTGCCTGCTCGCCACCGTCTCGTTGATTGTACTGGTGCGACCCATTTTCAAGGCCGCAAATTGGCTCTTTGTGGTCATTGCCGCCATATTGGCGGCTTGCCAACCTTGCTTGATTGGCATGCCCCTCACCTTTTTTTCCTTAGTTTGGAGTTCGGCAAGCACGACGCCGTACTGTTCCGTGATTTGATTTATGGCCGCTAGGATCACTGCCATGTCGCCCCCTTGCGGCGGTTGCTGCTTCTGACCTATCGCCACGGTCTCCAGCGGCAGCCACGGGGGCCGGCCGATGGTGTCCGGCCAGCCACATTTGGGCCATCCCGAGACGGGACCATTGGCGGCTCTGCTGTTTGCCCTTGGGGGCTGCTGTTCTCGCGCGGCTCCGCGAAGAGCTGCTACGTTGGGGTCGCCCTGTAGGACCTCTGTTTCTTTAGTTCGCTTCGTCTTCCACCAGGCGGCGCTTCCAGCGCCGGTGTAACTTCACGGCTGTCGAGGGGACGAAAAGAAGATTTGAATGCTGGTGGACGAAAAGCCGAGACGGGAATATTGCCTAAGACAGTTACCACATGTAACAGAAAAAAAAAGTATTTTGTTCCTATAAGCTTTTTGTGCCTGCCCTAAGCAGCGCTAGTATTAAACCAATAGTGTAAAACATAGGTATATTAGTCTTTTTTGGGAATATGACACGTCATCACCCCGATACAAAGGGGAAATCAATAGAAATCATCATCATCATCATATTACCAAGTACGGTGTCTTGCAGGCTCGGTCGGTGGTGAGGTGCTTGCCGCCGCACAGGCCAGACTTTGGGGTGCAAGTGTGCTCTGCGTCCGGCTTGGCAATGCCGCACCCACGGCAGATGCAGTTTTGGGGACTGGGGCACACTTTCATGCGAGGACCGACGCGTCTGCACTGGTAGCGGACGTCTATCTGCTTGTGGTGTAACCAGCACTCCATCGGCAGGTTCCCGTAGCGAACGTTGTTCGGCACTTTGGGCCCCGTGAAGGCGATGACGACGCACTTGGTCTAGCTAATCCGGCTCGCGTGAAGGTTCGTTGGGTTGTGCTCCTGGGCCAGCAGCTTTTGTATTTCTTTGGCGGTGTCCGTAAGAGGGATGCCCCGTATGACTCCCTTGACTGCACCGTGGGGCGCCGATTTACGCGCTCACTTCGTGGACCGCCCCGTTGATGACTATTCGCTGCACCTGGGCGTACTTGTCGGCATTCTCCATCTTCGGTGTGCTTACGACAACAATTTTCTGCGGACGATTTGTCCAAACGACGTCATTCTTGGCCTCGTCCCTGTCGACTTGCGCCGACCTCGGCCACACCTCGGGTGATCTCCACTTGGGAAGCTTGTCCTACTGGGAGGCCGCGCCGGGGTCTTCTTTGATGTCTTCTTTCGATGTCTTCTTTGATGTCTTCTTTCGGGGGGTCCGCAATGCCGACGGCCCGTACCAGCTTTCCCTTGTTTACGCTCCCCGTCTTCGGGTGACGTGGCTTTCGCCGGTGGCGCCCCCGAGGGCTCCGCCACGTATAGTGTCGCCGTTGGGGGCTTCGGCGCCACCTTCGCATGCCTGCGCACTTGGCGTTATGCTCAGCTTTCCTTCGCCCTTTTTGCTGATTTTCTCACAAGAGGTTTTCCACCTCAGCGCTTTGCATATTTGCTCTGGAGACATTTCTTCGCCGTCGACTTCGATTCTCATAAGGGTCAACATTTTAGTTCGGTGTCCACTCTTCCGATTAGGGACAGGGTCGTTAATAGCTATAATTTGGCGAGCGAAACGCTGCGGAGCAAACGTAGGCCTATCACCCACCCCGACCGAGGCCGGGTCTTCGTTAGGCTTAGCGACCGGTGGTCCTCGCGGGCCACATATTGGCCTCTATCTCTCGAAAAAATAATCCCCTACCTCGGAATTGGGTATCCCGATCGTCCACGCCAGTTGATACACCCGGTCGATGCATTCTGGTTAGAATCAATGTTAAATAACCGGAGCAATTACAAAAAGGGACAGAGCGCTCGGGGAACACGTCCGCACTGCTCGGCTGCCCAGTGGCACCCCGACAGCGCCGACAGACCTCCCATCGTCTGCACGGCCGTACATTGCTGCAGCCGCCACAAGCTAGGCGTACCTCCAGAACACGGCGCCCTTCTTGACACTGCACCAAAGCGCCAGGTTTCTGAACCAGAGATAATTGCTCAATTGTCAGTGCAGCCTCAGCTGACGCTTCAGCAGTCCCGCACTCCCAGCAGCTTTCACACAACCGATTCCGAGGACGTAGATGACTGGCTGGACTGATTCAAACGTGTGACCACTTTCAACCAGTGCACACCTGCCCACAAGCTTGAGAATGTCTACTTCTCGTTAGGTGACGGGGTGCGCACATGGTTTCAAAGCCACGAATGAATGTTAGAGACTTGGGGCGACTTCTGTGAGGAAATGCGGGACACTTTCTCCACCAGCGACCGCCGAGGCCGTGCACAAAACCTTCTGTAAATACGCATACAAAAGCCAAATGAAAGCGTAGCGATGTTTGTCGAGAACATGGCGGGTATGTTCCGGCGCGGATCCCGAAATGCCGGAGCCCTAAAATCTTTGGTATCTGATGCACGGCATCAAAGAACAGCTGTTCGCAGGCCTTGGGCGCAACCCGCCGCGTACTGTGCACGAGTTTATTAAGAAGGCAACTGCCATCAAGCGACCTGTGCAGGAGCCGTGCCTTCAGTATGCATCCCGAACGGCGATCCAAACTCCGAGCCTGTCCGCGGCATCACTGTTCACCTCCATGGGCGAGAACAACCTGCGCGAACATGCCCGCTCGTTTGTTCGTGAGGGGTTTGAAAAGTTCGGAATAGGAATAGCGCCGTCGAGCCAGCTGTCATCTCGGTTGTGGATGTTGGGCGGCAAGAAATTGGTCATGCAATCTCTGCTCCTGAGCATACACACCAGTTATGCCCCAAATGTACAACGCGACTGGTATCCCCTGTCAAATGCTTACAGCGCGGAGCGGAGCGACTCTGCCACCTCCGACGTACATCCGGCCGCAACTTCCTGGCTTTTGGCAACAAAGAGAAGTCCTGCCTCGTACACAAATCAGCAAGACCAACGTGTGGCGCTCCGAGGACCCCGAGCACTTGTGCTATCCCTGGGACGAGCCAGGGCATGTTCATCGACGATGCCCCTACCACGAGATCGGGCTACCAGGATTCCCACCGACCGCCCGTCGTCCTCGTTTTGATGAACGGCCCGTCGGCATTGCTGAGTGCCTCAACAAGCGTAAGTCTTCCGACGGGAGTCGTCCGTCACGTTCGCCGTCTTCAGCCCGATATGTTTCACCCAGCGGTTGTGATCACAGAGGCTCCCCGACGAGGCGGTCTTCAAGTCCGCGGCGGGGTCTTTAAAAGGAGCAACCTATGGACGCAAGGTTGCTCGCGGCGGAAGCTCTGAAGGCATCCCAGTACCATTGACGGGTGACGATGTCACGGCGGCAAACAAGAACGTCGCAGCTGTAACGAGTGCCGATCTTTCAGGCGCCATCGATGGACACGAGGTAACGTCACTTGTGGACACTGGAGATAATTACTCAATGGGGAGCCAGTAGCCCGTAAACCGGCTAACAAAAGTGAAGACACCATGGGACGGGCCCAAATTCGAACGGCTGGCGGCCACTTGATGACATCCGTGGGTACATGCACCACCCGAGTTCAAATCGGGGATTGTGATTGCGTCGCGACCTTCGCAATCCTTCCGCAGTGCTGTAAGGACGTGATCCTGGGCATGGACGTCCTTCAGAATCACGATGCTTGGATCCGCGCACAGTTTGTCAGTTTTTTGAGAAAGAAGACCACCCCGGAAAGTAATGAGCAACGCGTACCTCTGTACACCATCGGCGGCACTAGCGTGCCCCCACGGTCATGCGAGCTCGTCCGCATTAGGCGTGACGACCTCTCCAGTGGTGACGCAATCGCGAAATCTGTCGGCCCGCTTCTACTTCAGCATATAATCGCTATTGCGTGGGCATTGTTAACAATTACGCGAGGTGTTACAGAGGTTCTGCTCAGGAATTTCTGGAACCAGCGTCGGGAAAACGCCGAAAGAACTACGGCGGCAGTCTGTCATAGCGAATCGACTCATAAGGCGATGAGGAAGCTTCCACTTGACGTTTACAGAGCGAGAAATATATATATATATATATATATATATATATATATATATATATATATATATATATATTACGCCATATTATATATAGCCTAATCATATATCATTATGTAGCTATTTGAACATGCATTTGTTGGAGAATAAAATCAACCCGAAAATAAGTCGAGCATTACCCAGTTTGTATCCGCTCGGAGCCCTTTTATTGAATATTCACCTGCTGCACTTTCTTCAATAACACCGCCAAGTAATTCCACTGAATTTGGAATTCGAAAACAATTTCCCATTTGAGCTTTTTTTATGCTAAGCCTACACGAGCCAGCTACGGCAGGAACTTTTAGTTGTGCTTTGGGTTGAACTACTTGCTCGCGGGAGACCCTTTAATGTACCTGACTTGGCAAATTGACTATTCAGTGGTGTGTGTGTGTGCTAAAATGGTAATGTTTCCGCTTGCGACGCATGAATATCATATTTGTACACCGGTACAAGCAGTATGCACCGTCCATTAAAGTGATTTGTTTCTCTCTAAGGTGCAGGTAAATGCTACGTGTGTTTAGGTTACAGAGGAAGTAAGGCACGACACGATGATAAAACGATGAACATGCCTCGTTTTACGAGCGTCAAACTGCTCACTATCATCATGCTACCAGGTTCAGTTTTAAAACATAATTTCAACTACTCCAATAGCGGCCGTTTGGAGTCACGAACAATAAAGGGCCTTACCATGGTTTTTATGTGTTAAGGTTACTGAATTCTGTTTGAATTTAAGAGTACGCGATGGAAGCAATTCGGCTGAAGTAAAGCATATCTGTTTTCCCCTGTTTTCTGCACTCTTTAGATGTCTACTCACACGCTGTAGCCACCAAACTGGATTCCAAACTACTAGTTTCCACGTGGCGCAGAGGTAGCTGCAAGAAGGTGCCATCTCAATGCGAAGGTGACTTTACCATTGAAAATGTTCTGAATCTAACCTTTCAATTAAACACATTTTCCGTGAAAGTGGCCAACACTATAGACCATAGCAAGTGGGCAATTTCTAAAGACAACGACACGAGCCATGTGTGCGTCGGAACACTGAACCGCGTGGTAAGTCGAAGGTTTTTCTTATCCTAAAATGCTTCATTGCTTGGCATATTCATAAAGCTTTCAACCTGACTGATTGGGAATTGCTGGGAAATCGATTTTCAGTTAACTCTCTAGCGTCCTCACAAACATACCGCCAAAAAAAATGCTGCCGTCTTTGCAAATGTTAACGTAAATGCGATTCGGTGCTAACGCGAGTTTGCCATGCTTGGTCCTTACCTGCTTGTGGAATCAGATCCGTAAGAGACAGTTAGTCATTATGTAACGAAAAAACTACCAATGTGGCTTGTCGCTTAACGAAGCGGCAATAGGGCTTCGGTATGGGATGCAGCAGGTATCGACTTCCAAAGGGCGCTCATTGTCCACAAAAAGGGGGTTAGGACAAAATGCGGACCGGAGAACCAGTTCCCCTACCATGCATGGTACACGATCAGCAGTCTCCCACTGCTCTTGAGAATTGGGATACGGGGAAGGAGGAGGGTGCTTTTTTTTACAGTCTAGGATAATATGTCTTATTGTACCAGAGTAACGTAGAAAACCGAGCTAGTTGCTACAGATTCATCTTTGCAGCGCACAGATCACGGGACAAAGGGAACGATAACGCAAGAAAAGCACTGGTCCTGTGTTATCCTCCCCTTTGTCTCGTGATCTGTGCGCTGCGAAGATGGATTATTGTACCAGGGTAATGAAAGTATTCGTATTCTGCTGCATATTGGGTGGGGAATATCCGTTGTAGCCCAATTGGATGCGGGGAGGTGTTGGTTTGTAGGAGTGTAAGTGTACTTTCTTGAGATTTTACGACGTTTGGGTAAGGTAGCGGGAATGTTCATTGATTATGCTTGTAATTTGTTAATTTGTGGTAGGTTACAAGAGGTACAGGCTTCTTCGCATCCTCCGAGCTATGATCGGCAACTTCTCGGGCTTTCGGTGGGCGAATTCAATGCCCTTTATGGAAGCATGTGTAGGCATCCACAGAATTCTCACTTTTCTGCTGGGTAATTTAGTTGAGAGCATGCGGTGCGTAGCTAGTGCCAACCAACTCGACCTGAAGTTTCTGAACGCTTCCTGGTAGTTTGTTACGACCACCATGGCTTCCGTCTGTGTGAGGGCCAGCGCCACAGCCAGCTCTTCCGCTTCTTCGGTCGATGCGGTTATTACGGTGGCACTGACAAGGAGCTCTGTCTTTGTGGTGACTACGACTGTGTTGGCTCTTCTACCACTGATTGCGGCTGCATCTGTGTAGGCTGTTTCCGGGAGGGTGCCGTATTTCTTGTCTGAGGCTTTCGCTCTAGCTTCTTGTCGACTGGAGTGGTGAACCGGGTGCATGTTCTTTGGCAGTGGGTTGGATGAATTTTTTTGCCACCACCGCTCAGGAACTTGTTGTTCGGCTTTTGTTGTAGCTCCATTTGAATCGGTTCAACAGATTTTAACCGGTTTTTAACTGCAGGCCGTGCTCTTTGGCTGTAGAGGTGGCCCTCTATGAGCTTGTCCATCGTGTTGTGTGACCCATGCGAAGAAGCCAGTCGGTTTACGCACTCATGCTGGTCCCAAGGGCTTGTTTCATGGCTTTACGTATGGGGGTGGTACGTTTTGCCGCATCTGTCTTAGCTAGAGTCATGTAGGGCACTGCGTATATCAGCCTTCATAGAACAAACGCCTGTATAAGACGGATGGTATCGTCATCTTTCATGCCCCGGTGTCTATTTGTGACTCTACGAATCATATGTACAATTAGTTCCGTTGTTCTGGTGAGGCGGTGTAGCATTAGGTTCCATTTTACATCGGCCTACACAAAAGCTCAAGTACCCTGAGGGAGCTGCAGGGCTTAATTGTGTGCCCCTTTAAATTGATTTTAATGCTGTCCTTGTCATTTAAAAAAAAAATAGCTGCAAATGTGATACAAAAGTAGCATTTCGGGTGTCCGTTAGAAACCATATTGCTCATATCGCCGTTGACCAAGCAAAGAAAAGTTAAATATTGTTAAATATCCAATGCATATGTGCTATAATTTCAGGAAGTGAAAATCTAGAGTTTAGGGCTCAAAGCGGTAGAACAAAAAATCATCGCTTTTCAGGAAAACATAATCACTGTGCAGAAGTTTCGATCTTGACAGCCGCTAAGCAGTTTCGAAAACTCTCAATACCGCATCCCAAACACCGAAATATAAAAAGTTATCGCTTGATAAATTCGCCTCCAATACCTATGATGTTATTTTACAAAAAAAGAGTAGGAGCCGAGTAAATAAGTTTAACGTTACACTGTAGTGATGTGTAAGTATTCTTAAAAACCAATTCATTTTAACTTTTAAGCAGCAGAGTTGTTTTGAAGTACTTCATTCACAAATTCAGATTGAGTAAGCCTTACAACTAAAAATAATTGGAAGCAAAATTGAGGAATTTAAATATTCTCCTTATAACATGTTTTCTCTTACGATATTTAACACTTGACCATGACATTTCCAGGAATCACAGTTCAAAAGAGGAGGGGAGACGCTCTGCTTCGAAAACAAGAAGCTTCGCGATCTGCTAAGAGATACAGTCACTAATTACGAACCCTGCCCAGAGGAGGAGAAAGATGAAACGAGGAAGAAGATAAGAACCGAAGTAAAAATAACTGAGAAGGGACAGCCCAATGGGATTGAGGAGGAGGTGGAAGAATATTATGAAGGTATTGATAATTGTTATTCGGATTGGAAGGGGAAGGAAGGAGAGCAGAAACAAATTATAACAAGGGTACGCAGACAGCGGGAAGGGAGAAGTGGAAGTGAGAAGAGAATGACGAAGAACACAAGAACAGAAGGAAGAATTGTTGAGCAGGAGCAGGAAAGGAACAAGATTAAGGAGGTCATCGAGAAGGACATGTACTGAGATTTTGAGATTGGGATGGCGCTTAGTCTGCAGGACACTCGGTGGGAGGAAAGCAACGTATGTGTTACTGGGGCCGCCTCAATAAATAAGCGGCATAATGACAACTAAGTGTCTTGTTTGTTGTTGGGGCTTTCTATTCGTCTAAGGCTGCCACACCACATGAAAGGTGTCTAGGTCGTATTTTCTAGGGCCGTCACAAACACACATATCTAAACAGGGTGGCGTAGCTTGGGAGATGACAATCAATTCGCCAAATGTGTGCATGCAGCTGCGTTTGCGGGTTACGCTGAAATTTTAAAATTAGGTGCAGAGGTGTTTAAAAGCGCCTTTTGGCTATACCGTCAAGCGGGAGTGTCTGGGTGGCTCTGGAGGTAAAGAGTTATCAGGGGGCGGGACTTGTTTGGTAGTGCTGGAGATCGTTAGTTATCCCGAATCCAGAGCTCCTGGCGAGTCGGGGAACAAGGCCACCTCCTTCTGCGCGCAGTAAAAGTTAGAGAAATAATAAATAAAGAGTGACGTAATTGAAAATTGAGCTTTGGGAGTGGTTCGGTTACGAGTAATGGGAACAGACAAAAATAAAAGTTGTTGAACCAAAACGAAGCGTTCAGTGCTCCTTTCTTTGTTCTTCCCTTCGTTTTGCAGCAAAGCGGTTGAGCAAATCATGTGTGTATGGTGTCCCGCGTTTTAATAATACCAACGGGCAGGAAGCCCTGAGGGGTAATGTCGCTGCAATCCCCCTCAGACGGCAAAAACAAATCTTTATTATCAAGGCCTACGCAAACGCGGCATATACCCCCCACGTTGCCCTAAAATGGTTTAACGGCGCTACTTCCCTCACATCGGCACCCACGTGTACCATTTGTGGGCAGGCTACAACGCCTAACCTGTATCATTTATTCTGGCACTGTACGACATTCGACAAGGGCAAAGCCGCCCTGCTTGATAAGTGGCCACTGCCATCTGACGCTCACGTGCACTTGCAGCTACTCCTGAATAGCGCATCCTTACTAGGAGCACTACGCGGATACGCACTAGAGAGTGGTCTCTACAAAGCAGTATAGAGCGGGCCTGACCGTGTGTTTTTTTTTTGGCGGCACCCAAGAACGAAGACGCCCTCGAAAGGACCTATGATCGCACAATGAACTTTAGTGGTATCCCACGTCATCCCCTCCCCACTTATTTCCTTTCCCGGAAAGGGCTTCGTGCCTCCTTTAAATAAAGCACTTTAAATTAATAATTATTAAAAATACCAAAATAATTGCGAGCGCTTGTTCACGCATGCCTCGAGCACACGCTCGTCGAGGTGAGCATGCTTACCCACGAAGATTGGCCAATACTAGCCCCAGAAACTTTAGTGTTTCCCGCGTTCCTTGAGCACATGTTTGTCAGCCCAGCATACCTACTCATGGAGATTGGCCAATATTGGCCACAAAATAAACGCCAGCGTTCACCGTATCGTTGCAACACTTGCTGGGAACAAGGAAGACCCGCCATAGCATACGCCCCTCATTCGCTCGTCCTCGTGTCGTCGAGCGCATGCACTCTGTAATGTAAAAGAGCCACGATTAGAATGTCGAAGCTGCTGTAGGTGATCATTGACTCCACGTGGCCTAGCCGTGAGTAGTTCGCACGACTGAGGAATAGACTGCTCTTTGAGGGGTTCTGCGTACAAAGCATAAGGTAAAGGAGATGCGTTCCGCCTTCAGAGAGGTGTACGGAAAGGTCGACCAAAATGACAAACTTACTCTGGCCCTGCTAAGATGAGGTAGTGGAAATGCCAAGCCGCCGACGTCTACCTGGACATCGCCACGGTATAACTCAACTTTGTATCCGTCATTTAACACCTACAACACATTCACCATTCAAGTCCTGCACGTGGGTGCAAGCGTCATTCATAATTTTGTAGCTCTGCACAGGGCACCTTGAGCAATATTGGTGACGGTATTGGCGATACCGCGGACCGCGATCCCCAAACACAAGTTGCAACCAACCGTGGCGATGGATTGTATGAAAAACGGTAGAAACCACAAACGGCGGCCATCGAAGACCAGGTCAAGCTCCGCGGATGGGCTTCCTGCCTGTTTAGCATGCAGCCAGCTCCGGGACCTCTCTCGGTATCAAGGTATCCCGGGCCGAGAAATTAAATCCGTCCCCTGTTTCTATACTATAGCATGTGGTATTTTCTAAACCCCCACCAAACATGATCGGTTCTTGAAAAGGGCCGCACCGAAGTCTCCTTTCCTCCTATGTCTGCGACCTCTCTTCCGAAGCCCGATACGTTTTCGAGCCTTTCGGTAACAGAATCCATAGCTAAGTAAAAAACCATCACCTCCCAGTCTGTCTTTCTCATTTACAAGTTTCTCGAAAGCCTTATAGGCAAATCGTACAAGGCTAAGAAGCTCGCAACACAAGAACTCCTAATTGAAGTAGAAAACAAATAACAATCCTCTAACCTCCTCAAGGAAACATACATGGTCTGTATTGACATCAAGATCACGCCCCATAGCAGCCTGTATAGCTGCCAGGGCGTGATCCCTGCTAGAGATGTAATAAATGAGACTGAAGCAGATCTGCTCGAGGGCCTTCGTGATTAGGGCGTGAGAGCAGTGAGGCGAATCACGATACGCCAAAACGACAAAATAATAGCTACTAAACACGTAATCTTGACGTTTGACCGCTCAACACTTCCTGAGTCGGTAAAAGCAGGCTTCATGAGATACCCCGTCCAACCCTATGTAACAAACTCACCCCGCTGATTTGTGTCAGAGGTTTGGGCACGGCCAACCTGTTGCCGTGGTAAACTGACGTTCGCAAAATGTGCAACACATGATCACCTAACCGACAACTGCGATTTCGAGAGCTTCACCTATGCGAACTGCCAGGGACCTTCACGCTGCCTGTTCTAGGACCCGCGAAAAATTGAAGCAGAAAAAACAAATCATTGCCTTAAGAGTCAACGAGAACATCACCTTCCAACTGGCACGAAAGAGGTTCGCCTCTTTACCCGTGGGCAGGTACGCCGATGCGGCTCGACGGGGGCGGTGCGGCGCCTTGTTCCGGCGGGGACCCAGTACCGCCAGTCGGACTTGGTCCCACCCCCGCAACCCCAGGGTTGGCCCGGGCCGCCCAACCGTCCTCTGCACCGCTCGCTCAGCCATCTGTGGCTGTGGTGGCAACCACTTCTGTTGGGGCAGCCGTTGCATCCACTGCTTCCTCTCCACCGGCCCAAAGCACACGCGAGGGCACTGAGGAGATGAAGACTGAGGCTCCCGCTGCCGTTGCCACCCCAACCGAACACCCACCGCACCACCCGGGCCGCTCCTGACGTCCTCGGAAGGTCGCGGCTCCAGCGCAGGGCACGGGGAGGGATGCCAAGTCCAAGGGGACCGGTCCGCTGGGTACTTCCCACAAATATGATGACGAGATGGATGTGGAACTTTTCCTGTCTCCTTTACAGCGGAAGGAGCGGGTACCTTCATGCAAACCTCCAGACAAGCTAAAAATCCGGTTCCAGCGCTAGCGCACTTCTTGGTCAAAATAACGTGTTGTAAGTTCAAAAACTATTCCAATATAACATTATTACTTTGTTGTTCAAACTGCAGACTAATCAACTTCATTTTCACTTTATTGATTTAAGTTGCCTCACTAAGACCGACCAAAGCAGATTCGCTGCAAACTACAATTACTAGCTTCATTCAGTTTCCATTAATTATGGAAAAATGACCGCATTTTTCCGCTATTTGAAACTGGGATATCCGGACGGATGAAATGAAGTCACCCTCATATTTATCGCCCTTTAAAAAGCATCATAAAGAGTTCCTTTTGCAGTTTTGATTCGTACATAGTAGTTCAATGAACCCGTAACTTAGCGTGTTTATTTTTATTTTGTTGCATGCTTGTTTGTGCTCGATTTTATTGAGAATGTGTGTTTGTAGGTGTGTACGGCTAGTGGGAAACAAAAAAATTTTCAGCGTCAGCTACATTCCCAATCACATTGCTTCTCGTTTTTTTTACTTCTTTCAAGGAGTGCAATTCTTGCTCGTTCAACTGCGTTAGTTTTTGTCCTCTCTTCCCATAAATTGTTTAGACATTTGGCTTAAATGCGCTGCTTCATCTATTCGTTTTTCCTGCACATTATAAATGGTTGTTTTGCTTTCAATTGTGAGTTGACTTCCAATACAATATAGTGTATTGTGTCCAGTTTTTCTTTTTCATTTTTCTTCAATCCTTCCCTTCTTTTCTTTGTTTCTTTTATTCTCACTCTTTTCTTTTAATGAAGTCTGCCTAGTAATGTTACGTCATGAGTTCTTGGTTTATATTGCTCTGATGTTACTTATCTCTGTAAGTGTAACTCTGAGACTTGTGACTATTTAAATTATCTTTGGCTGCTTTCACAGCATTTTTTCTATGTAAATATATATCGAGGGTCCCGGTGGAGAATCAACTATGGGACCATCATCTGTATACATATTCACATGTAACCTTCCTCTTTTACAATAGTTAATGAAGAGTCCAAGCCCCAAAAGATCTTACATAAATAGTCACACTCCAGTAGCTCTGAACACTTAATAATGGGAAGAGAAAATATCGTTCGATGGAACTACAGAGGCCTTCTGAATACTCTTAACGACGTGTACAACATTCTGCATGGTAATAAGCCAAGTGTGATGTGTGTCCAAAAAACACATTTAAATTCCAATCCTACCGATTCCTTAAATAGCTATATGGTATTCAGAAACGATGCGGTTGGCTGCATACACTCTTCTGGCGGTGTGGCCATAATCGCCCGGAAATCCTTAGCATGCCACCCTGTCACTCTGAACACTGTCCTTGAGGCAGTGGCGTTTCGCACAATAATATTTATTAGGTTGATAACGGTATGCTTCATATACATTCCTCCTGATCTTGCACTTTTGAGCTCTGACTTAAAGGCACTGGTTGACCAGCTGCCCTAACCACATATGCTCACAGGCGACCTTGATGAAAATAATTCTCATTAACTGTGTTTGCCGACCTCGGAAAGGCCTATGACACCACTTGTCGTTATGGGATCCTTAGTGACCTCAAGTCATTCGGTGTTTCTGGTCATATGTTTAACACCCTTGCTAGTTACTTGTCAGAGAGAACCTTTCGCATCAGATTTAGTTTTGCACTGCCAAAGGTTGATGTGCACTAAAATGGCGTGCCACAAGGTGGAGTGGTGAGCTGCATTCTTTTCATAGTTAAGATGAACTCTCTTGGAAAGGCATTGCCACCAACAATCGGTTATTCTATGTACGTAGATGACGTACAGATATCCTTTAAATTGTGCAATATGTCAATCTGCGAAATCAAGTCCAGCTTGACGTCAAGTAACTTGCCGGCTGGGACGACAAGAATGGTTATGCTCGACCCAGTGCTCTATGTTCGCATTCGCCTTTTATGCGGCGCTTTCCGCACTAGCCCTGCCGAGAGTCTGTATGTCGAGTGTGAAAAATGGTGCCTAGTGCATCAACGGAACTATGTTGACCTGCTGTATGCGCCTAAGATCATGTCTCTAACCACCCATTATTTGATTCCTATCATGAACTATACAACAAATTTGCAAGTCTTTTTAAACACGCAATGTATTTCCTTACATTTCTATCTCAGGGTGAGGGAGAGGCTTCTGCACTCAATGTCCCCCTTTCAGACAAGCACAAGACACCCATTCATAATCCCATCCCACTATGGCAACTTCGTCCTATATCATGCGACCTGTCATTCACGCAATTAAAAAATAGGGCACCCAGGAGGGCAATTCTGCAGCACTTCCTGTTCCTGCAGGACAAGTACAGGTACGCAGAATTCTTTAGCGACGCATCGAAAACTGCTTTTACTCTCTCTTGTGCAGCACAGGGACCAAATTTTAGCGTTACTAAAACAGTGAATTCTCATAGCAGTATTTACATGGCAGAAGCGTAGAAGCGTATGGCCTCTTACTCGTTTAAAATCCGACCATTGAACATAAAATTCCCAAGTCCATTGCGTACACAGATTTTCTATGCGTTGCAGGCACTGCCATCAGGAAGGTCGCCTAAAACCTGTGTGATCAATGTACTTTTAAAGCCTATAATGGCTGCACATGCTTCAAATTTAAAAATAAATATATGCTGGGTACCAGGTCACAGTGAGATCCCTGGCAATGAGACCGCTGATCAAATGGGTGGTGCTGCTGCTCTCATGGCCCCAGTTGACAAAACAGCAGTACCTTACACCGACCTAAAGACACACATCAGACGACACCTTCGTAACACATGGCAACTACACTAGAGTCAACAGGCAGACAACAAACTACACGTAATAAAACCACAACTGTGACGCTACATAGCTGACTAACCAACAGATACACTGAAGTCACCATGGATAGGCTGCAGATAGGCAACACACATGTAACACAGTCCCACCTGCTCACTGGATCTTCGCGACCCATGTGTAGCAGGTGTGCAAGGGACCTATCCGTTGTCCACATACTAATCAAATGCAAGGCACTTGACACAACACGACCCAAACGTTTCCCTGAATTATACAGATGACACATTCCACTGCACCCATCGTACTTTTTTAACCGACGAACCAATGTTTTCTAGTCAACGTGTTCTCAGCGTTTTAGCTGAGGTAGTTTCTGCAGCTCTTGTCATAGCACGTGTAATCATGTGGCCCTATACACCAGCCATCTCTATTGCATTTTTTTTGCGTCACTTTTACTCTGGTGGTTTAGTATGTATGGCCTCATAAAAAATTCAGTAACTTCTTCTCTTACGCTGTTTGCCCTTGTTGGACTTGCGCCATTCGGCGTATTCATCATCATCATCAACATTTTCTAGCGCAAGGTACACTGGCCGAGGTTTAACCTTGAAGGGCCGTGCTGTGCTAGCGGGAGCATCATTGAATTGGACACGATTGGATGTGGATTGGATTGTTTTGAATTGGATTGTATTAGATTGGATTCAAAATCCAGTCCAATTTGAGTACGGGTGTGTAGAGAATGGGGTCTGCGCATTTGCCGGTCTGCGTATTCAAGAGGAGTGACGTCATGGGGGCGGCAAATGCGCTGGCGCGTACACAGCTGTGCGCCTCCTTTGCGCAGTAGCCAAGTCTGACGGTGCGCCGCAGCCGCTCGATCGCGGGTTCGCGCGGCTCCTGGAGAGCCGTGCTGTGCATGTGCGAGAAGCAGACTGGACCGGAACGGACTAGACTGAACTGGACTGAACTGGACTGGATTAGATTGGATTGAATTGAATTGAATTGAATTGAATTGAATGGGATAGGATAGGATAGGATGGGAAATCGTTTTGGCAGCACTAACCATTATAATCAGCTAATCCTAGACAACCAGCAAACCTAAGCATAACCAGCTGAACTTTAGCTCACGCTACCTATATCCTGGCATAGCCGAGCTAAGCCACTGCTTATTTTTTTAGCCTTACTTTTTAAGGAATACAAGCTATGGAAGGCGCACATTGCACTGCCTTGAACATGGCACCGACAACAGCGGATTCCTTACACAGTGAAAATTGGAAAAGGTCTATTATAGTGAATGGTTTTAGATCCTGCCATGGCGATGCTGACGTACATTTCTGAAGAAGTGTGTCATGTCGTTTGGTGAAAAAAGAGGATCTGAAGATGAGGCAACACAACTTCGAAATGATGTATCTGTCACGAAACTCGCTTCACAAAGCCGATCGAGTAACAATACCAAAATAGTATTTTTATAAATATCTGTAGATTACGGGTTGTAGGTCATGTGTTTGTAGGCCTGCGATAATATCAACCGATCTTCAAAGAGAGGATGTGAAATCAAGTGGTAATGCGTCGTGGAATCACCCACGGCTCTGGGTAAGAGGTTGCAATTCTGTTGGGTCCAGGTGTTTGAAGGCTGCTTTCGGTGCCAGTCTGCGTTAGTGGGAGAAGACTGAAGGCTCTCCAGGGCAGCGTTGTGGGCCACTTGAGTCCAAACGGTCGTGGTAGATTTTCCAGCTACGCAAGCCGTTGAAATTTCTATTTTTTGAGGTATTGGATTGGCAACATTCTGGGTGAGCGAATGGTTCCACATTTAAAGGGCCACGCGGCATTGGTTAGAATTCGAGAGTGCGTGGCCCAGTGGGGAGTTATTTCAGGCTTCTTCCCTGGACGTTTTCAGGGCACCCAAGATACCAAGCACCTAGTCGTTTTCTATTAATGGAAAGGGATTATTTAGGCTATTTGATCCAGGCAGATGTGGGAGATTCGCGCTGCTCCATGCTTTTCCTGCCTCACTATACAATGCGGCAACTCCCGTGAATATATCGAGTTCATCTTAAAGCGGCCTGCACTCAGTTTACTTTTAAGCCATTCATAGGTATCGTGTCGCACGCGGGGAATCAGAAGCTTTACTTAGTTGCAACCGCTGGCCTTTGTAAGGGGAGAACAATGTGTGGGCTAATATGACTTGTTATCAAGTTGGTACGGCGTTTGTAGCTGGTAGACCTGATGAATGGTCTCAGGTCTATGGCGGGACCACCCTTAGGTTTCTCTAAGAGGCACAGTCTGTGTAAGGCGGTTATTCGGGTTTGCAAGGAAACATGTGGAACTGAGATCGAGCTGTCTGTACAGGGACTCAAGGTCCTTTACGTGATGAGCGCGGAATTTCTAACGGGGGAACCCGAACATCAATTTACCGATGCCCGTTCACTGAGGATGAAGAGACCAGTTGGATCACTCCTCCATACTGGTTACAAAGACGAGTAAAGCGTTGAAGTGTGGAGCGCCTTGTGACACAGAGTTGTGCTATTCTTGCGTTGTGCGAATACAGCGGTTGACTTGTATTACAACTAAATGTATTACTGCCAGAATTCGCATATGCGGGAAACGATGCCACCGAAAATGAGCCCTGATGTGGTGAGAAGCTTCGGGCGGCACCATGCGTTTAAACTTAAAGTGAACGGTTGATTGGTCACCCCACATCTCTTGTTGCTGCAAGCATAGGTAGGAGTTCACCGGCCCATCGTGTTTTTTTTTTCAAATAGAAATTACCCTCCGAATAAACGAACACCTTAAAGTACAACAGTGCACATGTTACGCGAAAAAAAGGAAGAGTCCGGTGCTGGGGCTTCGATATCCACAACTGCAGATAGAGGGAGCCCAAGTATCGAGGCCTGTGCTTCGCAGCTGTTACGTACGTGCGTTTGTAAGTGCTTGAAGGTCTACAACGTGTGATGAGCATCAGCTGCTGACACACGGAGCTTTGAAACGGGACAGGTATCCTAAAACGACACGTGTTAACGCGGAGGCCGGCCGTAGGTCACTGCCGGCGAAAAGGCCACGCAACTCGAAGTCTTTGCATCAGGGCCTCCTCCTAGCGAGCGAGAACACTGGGAAGGTCAATCTCACACGGTGGATGAAGAGCACGCGTGTTGTGGAGAAGGTTCTCCTTGAAGAATTGGTAGCCGCCATCTGTACGGTGGCAGGCGCTATCCCCCGTGGTGGGGGCAGGACGCATGCCTTGGTAATCCACAAAATACAAAAACGAGAGGCATGTGTGTCGATATTATCGCGAATACATGCCCGCAGGCTGCTTTTGCATGCGTACGCCTCCAGCGCTGCCCATAGGGGTGGCACTAAATTGTCTTAGCGGCCCGTTTCTAAAGCATCCGCAGCAGTCTCCGTCCCGCTCCCCTCCCTCGGGCCTGATTGTCGGCCCGTCCACGACTGAGATTTACCGTTTGTGGGGGCTGTAAAACCATGTTTATGTGGAGCAGTCACTCTGTTCGCAAATGCGGTGCATTTGCGAGAGTGTAAATGTTTCTGACGCGATACTAGTGCGGCACATTCGGCCTAGCTGCATAAGCGCCAGGGGTGTTTCACAGGCCAGCGTCACCGAACCGGCATATGCATGAAGCTGATGGTAGTTACACTGTCCTGAAATTGACTACCACTGTCTCTGTAACCACCTTTTCCTCAGATGTTCATGCTACGGCTATACACTACGATTTAAATCGGTTTTGTGCGCTTACATATTCTAGCGCAGCACTCATACCTGAGCGCACGCCGTATACGCTTGCCATTATCATTGCTCCTATACTGATTGCCACAATTTACAAGCCAGTGTGTCATAATTTAGCGAACATTCAACGAAAGTGCGATAGATAAAGTACAATAATAGTCGGGGATCAGCCCACGACAAAGGGTCGTCTTGTCTTGAGGTGAGCGCAGGTACACATTCATCTGCTACACATATCCTCTGCGAGCAGCGCGGAGACGGGCTTAGAATATAATCTGCGTCCACGCCTAAACGCTTCTTCGAAGCATCGTCATACGGCACAGGCAGCCAGCAGAATATAGCACAAACTGAAATCAGAGGGCCTTGTCAGATGCCGCCCTCTTCCAGCCTTTCATAGCTTGTGGACTACGTACCCTGTGTACTACCAAAATTGCGTCCGCCGAATGATCAGCAGTACGTTGAAGTCGAAAAACAAAATGAAAGTGAAGGCGAGATTTGTGTGTGATTAATAAAACGTTGATGGCATGATTTTGTCCCGCATTTATACACAGCATCCCCTTCCCCTCCCGCACCCATGTCTCGCGATATATCAGTGCATTTGGCGTCTAGTTGGTCTAGTGAGCCCTACCTGGAGTAAGTTTCAACGAAGGTCCGTAGCATATCAGAAGCTGCGCTGGGTGTTTCCATTCCCGTTAGAGCCATTCTGTTGCTCCCGGTATTGTGCAGCATTTGTTTTTCGTCGGTTTCATTAACTTTCCTTGGTTCTTTCTATAGGGCGTGAGTATGCACATATTTAACGAAGCACACCCTTGTAATATACTTAACAATTTTGCATTGCTTATATCCTTATAGGTGGCCGAATTTATTGTCGGGTATCGGGTAATCCGATCCCCGAAACATATTTTTTTGCAAAGCATATATTCGACACGAAGCCGCATTTCTTGTCCGCGCTGCAAAACGTAACCAACCTCCTACTGTGCCAGTATCAGGTATTAACGAAGGGACAGTAGAATTCACTTGTGCCTGACGTATTCGGAGGTGACAGTGGTGATATACTGCTGCCGTCGCCGACGCCCGGAAGCGCGGTGACAAAGCGCGCATAACCGAGTCCCCATGTAACTCTTGTTATAGTTATAATACTTTACGAAGGCGCAGCGGCTTTTTAGGTGACCTAAACGTACATTGTGCTTACAGATGTCACCATACCCAGTTTTATAGGGCGGGGAATTGCGAAAAAAGCGAAACAGAACCAAAACACTGCACGAGCCCCTATCAGCCACGCAGCGCAAATCCTGTTAACGCCGCAGAGAAACGGTGGCCGGCGGCGCAGCGATCGTGAAACTAGAGGTGTATAGGGCTAGCTTCAACGTATAATGCCATAAACTAGCAAAGTGGCGCTGATGTGGACCTCTGCGCACACTCGAAGTGGCGGCAACGAGGTGGCAAACACAACCGCGCGAAAACGCACTTCCTGGGCGTGTCTAATCTTTGAAGCCTCTTCAAAAGAGAAATTAACTCAATATAGCCCATTGAGATACAGCGATAATACTACGCAGTATCGCCACTCTTTAAATACACGCCGGCACAACCCTCACTGAATCACGCGGAAAAGCGCGTATGATTAGTACATCCACCGAATCATTATACCAAGCGGGTTAGAGGGAAAGGGAGGGCTCTTTATTGAAAAAATCAGAGAGTTTTGCCGGCGTTTGATATCGTATACATGCTTCTTTGCTAGGGGTCGTGGATGTAGTCACAACAGGCCCTAGAGACAGGTAGGTAGAAACAACCAACAAACAAGCAAAAAAACACTGCCGTGGCTTGTTGGGCTCGACGGACTATTTTTAGATTGTGTCAGAGAATTCACAATTTTGAAAAGTGACAAATTTCCTCCAAATAAGAATACAAGCTTTTTAGAGCTAGACGCTAATTTGAGGGACAAGTTCATGGTCCTAAGATAGTCTTCAAAGTTACCGGTCCTTGATCTAGGCATTCAATATCTTCAAAAACAACGGGATCTTGGTGTCAAGGAGGCCACACATTCTAATAAAATATGTTCAACGGTTTCTGCAGAAGAACAGTTGTCGATCTACGGGTTGGTCGTCAGTCCGAGGCGAATAAGATAACGGTTGGTGCAAGCCGAGTACAGGCGTAGGCGATGATATATTGTCTCCAGCCTACGACTTCCAAGACAGCCCCGAACGGGTTAGGACATCCACTAAGCTACGTGATATTTGGCCAAAGCATTGAACGCGTCAATAGATCAAATGAGTCAGGACATACATGACGTCATTGCACCCAACGGTTCGGAACATCCAATGAGCTCTCGCTGAGGAGCAATGCGTGCTCACTTATGTCTGGGGTTGTGAGCGGGCTTCAGTAAAAAAAATTCTTCAATCGGGGCAAAGCGCAATCAAAGCGATAATAGGAGCCATTCAACCCTTTGAAGGCGGATAGCCAACGATGTTGTATATTAGAAATTCACCGTAAACTAAACCTTATGACGAAGGAGATCATAATCGGCTTGATAATACAGTTCTCTTAGCGGATAGTTGTCGCGTGCTTCCTTTCTTAATAATGATGATAGAGGAAGGGTTAGAACGGTTTCCTGTCACCATGCACCTACCGTACACGCCTATATTTTTTCTCTGCAGGCAAGAATACTCAGACGTTTTCAATGTCAAGTTATGTTTTATGACAAAAATATTAAACTCCAATTATTGATAGTCACCTCAGCGACCAAGTGCCATAATTTTTGTTAGGGAAGTTACGATGAAATAATCCTTAGAGCCGATTGCTGGTGAGCATATGCGATAAAATCGCAGTTGCTGCAAGGCGTTTCTGCACACGCGCATAAGGAACGCACGTAACCCGAGCCTATACCTCATCGCATTAAAGGGACAGTGAAGTGAATTTTTCAAGCTCCCGTTTTTGCTTGTAGTGCGTACACTGGCTCAAATAACGCACTTTCCACCGTTTACCCGGTCGATAAGTTAGTAATTATTTTATAAAGCCCGAAAGAAGAAAACCACCATGCGCGGTTTACGGCGGCCGCCGTCACAGCTGACCCATGGCTGTGACGGCGGGAGGAGGTGCACCGTGATTGGACGGTGTCCAAGATTAGCATTCAAACAAGTTTCGGTTTCGGTTCTGTAAGACAACATGCTTCCCATCCGAAGTTATCGTAGGATGGGCATTCTCGATATCCCAATTCGTTCCGCGCGTTCCGCGCTTCTGTCATGTTGTCGGCTGTAAAATTCCCAAGATGAGCCTCCCAGGCCGGCTTCAAATCAGTAAAATCATTAGCCGAAGCGCACGCAGTGGATGAACAGTGTCCGCGTCACCGCAGACGCTCAAATGCCATGCGCTTTGCCCCCATCGTTGAAGCTTCCCTCTCTCATGCCTGTATTGTGAAAAATGTTTTCGGTCTGCTGATTCGGGCCTTTTCCCACTGCCCGCAAGCAGTCGGGTTCTTATGGCAACAGCACGCAAACGAGAACTCGCCTGCACGGTAGTGTCAGTTTGCGTGCGTTCTGCGATCTCGCTCGTTGAACAATGAACGCTACGGCCCAAAAACGGTGAACTCAGTACACAAACATCGGCCAAAAACGAAAAAGTCAACTTGCAAAAAAGGAGGTACCCTGGGGATTCGAACTTGCGACTTGCAAAGCAATATACCTAGTGCTCCAGACCACTCAGTAACGGGCCAGCGCTGCCAGCTTCGGAAATATAAGGTATATGTATAAGCAGTTTACACTTTCGCTTATTTTTAGCATTTAAAGCAGCATAGATGACTATATGTGGTATAGCGGTTGTGCAGTAAGCGGCCCCAAATTTCCACAATATCTCACCTGTAGCAATTGCATTTGCTAGACGGAAAAGCGGTCGCAGATGTGTGGTCGTGCTGCCGATTGCTGTGTTTGTTCACCCAGCACAAAAAAGTGCTCTTTGCAACCTAGTTTTACGCTGTACGGTAAACGTTTCACTTGATGTCATTTCCTTAGTACCTATAGTGACTTCGCTGACTCTTCTACCGCCTTCGATTGGTCCTGGATTTCCCTACTAGCGTACCAGTCAGCGATGCGTCGCATGTGCACTTGTCCAGAGCTTGTGTTGTGGGACCTGGACATGGAGCTTGAAATAGTGCAGAAACTAACAAACTAAAGAAAGGCACATGCTTCCGTGCACAAACATGTCGTGACTTAGTTTCAATTGAGCGAACGAATTGCGACGAGCCGTCGGCGGCCGGCGGACTAAACGCTGGGCCTTCTGACTCTGTCAGTATGTCGGCAAGCCATGCAGTAGTGCAATCAAGCCAAGTCATCTCCTCCTGACGTAACACGAGAACGCCACAAAAAATGGGCGAGAATGCGGAGAGAAGGACAACATTTTCGATTTGGTATTTCTACTAATTAACTTCGCGTAAACGCACTCAGAGTGGTCGAAACCTCGCCTATGGACTGTGGACTACCATTTGCGCTGGTAAACCCGCACTGTTTAAAAATAACTTCAGCGTCCCTTAACAGAAAAACGGAGGCACACGAACGCCGCGCGCTATGGAATGCCTTGCGGTCCACAGAAACGTGCAGCCTCGAGAAATTTTGTTCGGGCCCACTTTGTGCGTGAATAAAAACTACAGTTCCCGCGTATAATGGGCGACATTCACTACCGTTTTGTGATATCTTTAATAATTGTTTTTTAGCCATGATACTCCAAGCCGTTAGATTTGCTAAATGCGCTAACTCGAACAATTTGTTCCTTTTCTTGGTTTTTAACCAAGTTTGCGTGAAGGCAGTGAACAAGAATGACATTTTTTGGTTTCTTGATCTCGGTATGTAGAAGGGAAAGGTTGGAGCGTGTTAGTTCATAGCCACACAGAAAACAAGCGCAGTACAAACAAAGAACCAGGGGTGGACAGGACAATCGCTAACTTTCAAGAATTGGTTTATTGCAGAACCAGCGCATACAAACACATCTGCCTACCATGAAGAGAGGAGGAAGGAAAGGAAAACATCAAAACGGTGGGCGACAGAAGAAAAACAGTGACCTCATGACTATTACAGGAAATCGAGCTGAAGTTCTGATATGGCTACATACAGACTGCTGGTGCATTATTCACCAGACCTTGCATGTCCGCCTTAATATCTACCTTAGTCATCCTAAAGTGTTGAAAATTTTCTGATACGTTTACGAATTTTTAACTGTTTTAGACACTACCTGTTTTCTTGACCCTTCAGCCGGCACTAGCACAAACGGTTCTATATCTTTGACTAACCCTGCTGTTTCGCGTATTTAAGCCGCTTTTAAAGCCTGTTTTAGGCTACTCACTTTCACGTTTGAATTTCCCGAGCAGGACAGCATCAGGGTTTTAGATTTGCGGCTGCGTTTTAAAGATGATCACGTGTGTTGGTTGTATGAGCCAAGAGCCGACAAGCCATCCCTGCCGTACAGCTCGGCATACTCTAAGTTGGTCAACAGGAATATTGTGATGTCCTTCTTGTCTAGTGCTCTGTGCAAGTCATGCCAACGCGGCGTAGAATAAAGCCTTGACGTGCAGGTGGCACGCTTGCCAGCTGCGAGTTTTCCAGGCAGATTATTGTTCCGTCGCTGAAGGCCTGAATCAAAAAAGTAAAATTGATTCTCGTTTGAGATTTGACTAGAGGAAAGACAATGAAATAATTGAGCAAAAAAGCTAGCTGTGATCCCATACATACATCAAATATTGCACAACCTCAAGAAAGTTGGGCAACGTTCAGGGGTCAAAGTCTTGTTAACGGCGCCTGACAACCTTGTCAGCTGAGATTCTTTAGAGGTTGAGCTTCCACACGCGTGCACGGAAACCGATCTGCGGTATCGAGCTCAGAGGCACATTCGTTCAATTCCTACGCAGCGTTATCTACAAAATTTCTCGGTCATGTGGCACACACCATATGGGCCATACCGGCATATGCCTAAAGTTTCGCTTAGACGAGCACAAGGACAAGGTCAGGAGCATTGCCACCGATGGCCAGCTGGGTGCCCATTGTAACAAATGTGTCTCGGGATACCCACACCATCCTCTTTACGGCCAAACGACTGTTCTGTATATTCCCCGCTCGGGCGCCTGACAAGAAAAATTGTGGAAGCGGCAGAGATTACAAGATCTGGAAAACAATGCTTCAGCAGGCTGCTTGTCGCCTTACCGAAAATTGACCTGGAATTCTTGTCGTAGGCGTAACGTCTGTTTTTCTTGTTTCGCCCATTGTTTTGTTGTTTCCCTTTTCTTCTTCCTCTCTCCATGCTAGCCAGGCGTGTTTATATGCTCTGTTTCTCCAATAAACCAATTGTTGAAAGGTAGTGCTTGTCCTCTCCACCCCTCCTCCTCTGTTTCTTAAAGGGCTTGTTTTCGGTGTGGCCCTTTATGTAGTTCTGGTAGTTTGTATTTTTCATAACAAATGGAAATAATATTCCGCATTTATTCACAATAACAATCACAAAAACTAAATGATGTAGCTTTTCCACATAAACAATGTGCGTATCACGGTTAGCCAAATCGGGGCACACAGCAAAGGATTATGAAGCATAACATGACAATAGAGCAGACAGAGTTGCCAATGCTCATGCTGCGGTGACATTGCCTTCTATTTTGACTCCATAACTATACTTTCCTATTTGTATAGTGGCCGTATTCCTCAGAAGCCTTGTCAGCTACTAGACGAGTTCAGGAATAACTTAAAGCACCTCAAAAGAATGAAAGAAAAAAATTACACCATCTTCCTTAGGGGAACCCTGAGTAGTATATGAAGCAGCCATGGGGTCGATTCAAGTGCCCATTAGTTTTCAGTTCGTCGTTTCCGTGAGGTTGAGGTACGTAGCTACCGTTATATTTATCGTTTGGTTTTTATGATAACGATCACACTTTTCACTTACCGGAACTACGAATTGGGAAATTGCGTTGACCCCATGGCTGTTTCGCATACTCGGCGGGAGTAACTATGACTGTGTTGTTCCTGTTCAGATCTTACAGGTAACTTGAACTCTTGTCGCATGTCCTAAAGGCAGGGGGTTGGTCGCGCACCCCTGTTACCAAGCGTGAATGGAGCCAGGACTTGCCATAAGAGGTCCCAATGGCAGGGGCCTGTAACGGGGCCCTGTAATCAAGCGTGGGAGGAGGCCGGGGTGTCAATGTGCTGCATATATGACACTCTTTTGGGTTACCTGTTAATCCATTCACTGGGGAAGCTGGCGTGTCCCTGTAATCAAGCTACTGTGAGGTGTGGGTGTCAATATGCGGGTGTCTGGACCTCGACGTGGTCCCGCCGCGGAAACGCTGACGCATCAACCAGGTCTGTTTTAGATTGCGCCAGTAGGCTAACTCGGACACCTACGGCTACGGGACAAGACCTTTACATGCCCGTATGCTCGAGTTAAAGGCAAACGGGGAGGCACTGTGTTGGGTTTGCTACGCAGAGCCCCACTTTGACCCGGCACGTTCTGAACAAAGTGAAAGTTCTGCCGGCCGCCGAGCGGGGGTTGGTCCGGGTGGCAATGTCGAGTCGCTGCTGGCTCGTTAATCTGGGGTGGTAGACAACCGCACTGCCCGTCCGGCCGCCAATAGAAGGCGCTGACCGAACGGACAGTGCACTGGAGGGTCACAGGACTGACGTTGGCCGGCCTCCGTACGGTGCAGCGGGCAGTCTACTTGCCGTAAGCTGCTGAGGTGTTCAGGCCATGCCCTTCCCGGCTGACCCAACCCGGCTGACCCAACCCGGTTTCGCATCAGGGTTCCCCTACGGGAAGATGGTGTAATTTTATTGAAGGGTGGTGGGGGTGTTAGAGTGGAGAGGCATTAAAGAGAGTGAGAGACGTTGTACATTGTATAAGTTTGTCTTTATTTAATCATTATCTTCATCATGTTCAACGTAGGCGACGTCGAGCTGTGGTTGGCGTTCCGCTTTGATAATGACCGCCTTATGGTCTGTGAAAGTAAAGTCAAGGGCTGTTGTAGTGGATGCACCCTAACGTTGCTCAAGATGAGGTCGACGCACGTCCCCCGGATGGTTTTAGGCTGCTTGTAATCACGGACCGCCGAGACTCGCCGACGCACGCCGCTGCCGACGAAAATGAAACGTCGAAAGCGCGTGAAGCGTGCTCGTCTCGTGCCGGCCCAGGAAGACACCAGCAACACTGTCACTCCAGAAGCCCTTAAAGGGGAAGTGTGCTCGTCTCGTCCCGGCCCAGGAGGACACCGTCAAAACACTTTCGCTCCAGCAGCATAGCAGGGACCGGGCGTTCAGCAAGCTGAGCATGCGCAGTGTGGGTGTGGACGGCGCAACAACGACAACGACAAGGAAGGGACATAGCCCCGACCATAACATGCTTCGCATCTAAAAACCTGAATTCGGGGTATATTTTTGCGGAGTTCCAGCTGTGCCACAATAGGCACCACTAGAATGACGCGGATATGTTCTTGAAGATTTCTTTAACCGCTCACCGTATAACCAAGGTCACAAGTAAATCGTGTCATAACGCAATGTTTATTTGGAAAAAATGCCCACTATCTCACTTTGCCTCGAGGCGCACAAGTTTTCCAAACGCATTTGCCCGTTTGAACAAAAGAAGGTTACCGGCGTGGGGTAAGGTAGAAGGATACCCTACGCATTGTTCTGGGCCTCTCACGCCCGCCGACCGTCCTCATTATACCACGGCCTCCTCTGGTTGCGCGGGGCACCAGAGGCGTGTGGAATGGACTATTCGGCGGCGTCGAGGATGTGCGCCGTGAGTAGTTGGGAAGCTTCTTCAACGTGTAGGTGTCTTATGGCTGTGTATTGTAGTTTATATGTCTCTACAAATGTATTCCAGCTAGCTCTTGCTTCATTGAACATTTTCTGGGACGATGGACTGCGTGGGCCTTTTCCGGTATGTGTTCGTGAGGTCGGGAAATGGTCACTTCCATATGGGTCCATTCCCTCACCTCACTGAAGACATGGAAAGAGAACTGCGGAGACAATAGCCAAGTCAAGAAATGACTGTGTGTTGGGTCCTGTGTTATGGTATGTAGGCTCTTTCTTGTTGAAAAGGCATTCTCCAGAGGATGTTAAAAACTTCTCTATCGGGCGATCTCGGGCATCCGTTCGGGAGGAACCCCACAGCGAATTGTGCGCATAAGGATTGCCAATGAGGATGTATGGTTCGGGCAGCTGGTCAACCTGTGCTTCGAAGTCAGAGCTCGAAAGTGCAAGATGAGGAGGAATGTAAACTGAGCACACCGTTATCAACCTAAAAATTCCCCGCATTTCCCCGAGGGGAAGAATGTGAAAGTGCGAATGCACGAGTTGAATTTGCGCGGTTCGGTAATGTTCGCGAAAGAGAGATCACACACACACACACACAAACTACAAAGAAAAAAAAGATGCATTTATTCACAGACACCTATTTGTGTTGTCGTTGTACTTGATTGCTAGAGCGGATCTCAGCTTTGAAATTTCGTGTCAGTACTTTTTAAGCAGGTGCATTAGCCCTTCTCACGCCCGATTCTTGGCCAATCCCCCACGTGGGTATGTGCCATGTCAGCGGCCAGGCAGCGCGCGCCCATCTCCCCCGTTGCCAAGGAAGACGAGGAGATTCCTGGCCAATCCCCCACGTGGGTATGTGCTATGTCAGCGGCCAGGCTGCGCGCACCCATCTCCACGTGCGCGGACATCGCCGGTGGACGCAGGTTCAGGGTCGCTTAAGAAGTGCATTGCATTTAATATATATTATGGTGCGCATGGCTACAGCATCAAGGACAGCGTTCAAAGTGGCAAGGTGGCATGCCAAGGATTTCCTGGTGACAATGGCCACACCTCCCAAAGAGTGTGTGCAGCCAACCCTGCCCTTTCTGAATACCATGCACCTATTTAAGAAAATTATTTGTTTAAAATTGAGGTGTGTTTCTTGGGGACACATGGCACTTGGCTGATTGGCATGCAGCAGTTCATACACATCATCAAAATTTTGAAGGAGGCTTCTTCAGTTGCCCTGAGTGATGTTCTCTGTTCCCATTATTTACATTTAGGAATGACTGGAGTATGTGTGTGTGTGTGTTTGTGTGTGTGTGTGTGTGTGTTCATTTGTTGTCTTTCGGGGCTTGTACTCTCCGAAGGCGCTTTTTGGGCCTTTCTGTTGGCGTGGATGTCGGACGCCGCTCCTTGCGCGGCGTTCGAGGCAGGAACGGCCCGACACCCATCTCGTCCTCAGATGGCAGAAAGGTGCCCGACAGGCCGGGCTCCCTGGATTTGGTTACTTCTCCGGGGCACTTCGTTTGACCCACCACCACCAAAGGCGTGGGGGGCGCCAGAGGTGGAACGGATGGTTCCGTGGCGGTGGGAGCCGATGCGGGGCCCCCGGTGTCCATCCGCTGGGCACCCTCCAACGAACTCGAGGACAGGGAGGCAAAGGGGGAAGCGGCAACGATCCCAACGGGCGCGGTTGGCAACTCAACCGCTGCTGTCATAGCAGGCGGTGTGGTGACGGGTTGGGCTGCTTGAGGCAATCCAAGGGGGGGGGGGCGCAGGCGGGACCAGTTCAGACTCACTGAACTGGGTCCCTGTGGAAATTACACGCCGCTCCACCCCCCAGCGAGCTGCGTCGGCGTTTTTCCCCAGAGCGAAACAGGCGAACCTCTTTCACGTCTCTGGGAAGGAGATTTTGTAAGTTAGTTTGATGTTTATGATCTTTTTCTCTAGTTAAAATTTTTCACATTTGCGGGAGTACGCCGCATGCGACCCACGGCAGTTCAAACAAGTGAGGGTGTCGGATGGAGAGTTGTCGCTCAGATGATCTTGTGCCGCGCATTTTGCACAGACTGTTCTGCACGGCAAGAGTTTGCACTACGCCCTAACCACTGGCACTTAAAACAGCGCCATGGGTTCGGGATATAGGGATGAATGCTGAACAAGATAAAGCCTCCATTGATATGTTGTGGAAAAACTGCACGGTCAAAAGTCAAGATGGTGCGCTTGGTGGGAACTTCCTTGTCGTCTCTGCGGATGGTGATGCGTCTTACGGCAGTGACGCCCTGATCCTTCAAGCCCCCAAGGAGATCCGCATCCGTTTTGTTCAGCAGATCTCGCTCGGATATCACACCCTGTGAGCTGTTGAGGCTACGATGGGGTTTTGCTCTGACGTCGATATCAGCTTGTTTATTTTGAGCTAGAAGCTGTCTGGGCTGCTGCTTGTCGTTTACCTCGATTTAAGGGGCCCTTCCACCAGCGGTTTGTTTTTTGGCCTTGTATAATTTTCCTATTATGGAGTCAAGATATTTTGCGATCAAGAAGACTGACTGCGATGCAGTGAGGGTGGGCTACACTGAGGAATTCCACGACGAGAAATCGAGGGGAGTTATCCGGTTCGGGAAAAGGGTTTAAGATGGAAAGGGGGGAAAAATATACGTAGGTTCGGCCCTTTTCATGGCCGGCACGTTGGGGGGGGGGGGGGTTAGAAAATACAGTACAGCATAGTATAGAAGCAGGGGACGGTGGTAGTTTTTTTTGCTCGGGTTACCCTGATCCCGCGAGAGGTCCCGCAGCTCCCTGCTTGGTAAACAGACAGGCAGCCCATCCGCCGGAGCTTGACCTGGGCTCCGACGGCCACCGTTTGAGGTTTTCGAGCCTTAACCTTAAAACTCATTACCACGGTCGGTAACAGCATGACTATGGGGGCTCGGCGTCCGCGGTATCGCCAATACTGTCACCAAGATTAATCAAGGTGCCCCGTGCGGGGTACATAGCACACTTCAACATGGCAGTACCAGTTAAATAAAATTGGTGAAGGAGATACACAAGGATTAATGAATGCCAGATGGTGAGCCCAGTCTTACTATCTGTTATTGCGCTAAAGAGTCACTGTCTGAGTTGCCGATCTGGGTGAGACTTCATAAGCGTACTTCGAATAAAAGACGACTACGGAAGCAAATAAAAATGGGACCATCTTCGCTTCACGGCACTTCACTTTAGTTCCTTAAAAACCAAACAAGGGGTTACCTTAGGGGTGGGTTGTACAAATATGGTTGAAAAAAACCACTAGTTAACTCGCAGGGGCGTACACCTACTTCAAATAAAACGCGATGGAGAGTTGATTGCAGCCATGTTCTGGGGAATGCCGTTCCATTCTGAGGTCTTGAGAGAAAAATTAGATAGAAAATAGCAGTTGTAAAAACAGCTTGCGCAATTAGAAACACCCAGCCCTTATTGACGCCTTAATAATACTAGAAAATGTGGCGCCGGATCGAGGTGGGGAGATTTGAAGTGGTTGGCCTGTGCGGGGGAAATGGCTGCGGCGGGAGCGATGTAAGGTGGTTGGCAGAGTAACTGTGATCAAACTTGTGATAGAGTGACAGGGTGGCGATTCGGCAGCGAGAGGAAGGACTCGACAGACAGGATTCCTTTTTAAGGATGGACACACAGATATTGAAAGAATACGAAGTACGACAGAAGCGAGCAGCACAATTTTTAACTGCTTCAATAGCGTTGATCAAAAAGCTTGGCTGAGTCAACAGATTGAGGATGTGTGTTAAAGTTTGAACAGAATAAGCTTCGATATGCCAAAAGTGTCACACGGTACGGTAAGTGTCGTAGGGGGCGCCTTAGGGATCCTAATAATCGGCTTGGTAATGAAATGATATTAGTGATTTTCGGGCGTCATAGATGATGAGGTGTTAAAGGCCAACTGCAACGAAATTTTCGGCTGCCTAAATGCACTATTTTTCGGTATTATTACCTTAAAAGTTACTACGTGCTAAATTTGGAGGGCCAAATGTGCGTCGCTGCGTCGTAAACGAAGATCAAAAACTATCTTTTCAAACCAAAACTGGAAAAAAGGGCAGCCACTACGGACGGCCGGAAGTGAAGTTACACTCGGGAATCGAGTGGGTGCAGCCGGCGTAATCTCCCACGGCTGCCTGTGAGGAGAGGGCGCATATTCTATGTGTTTCGGGTGGTCTATTTCTTCAAAAGTTTAAAACATGCGCGAAGGTGGTCGGGAAGCTTGTGCAGCCATTATTGCTTCGCTGTGAGCTGCTGAGACGCGCCTATAGTCGTCCGGTAAAACGAAAACACCGGCACCGCTAGACGTTGTGGCGAAGCTGGGAGCTAGGAAATAGGTACACAAAATACAGTGTTGAGCGCTAGATGGGCGCCGGCACAGCTGAAATGACCTGTGCCGATCGAACCATCCTGTGTTTGTGAGAGAAAAGAAGAAAAAAAACTTTCCCGATCTCCCCGAAGGGGATCGTGCGGAAATGCGAATGCATTGGGTGCACCGATGAGTGCGCTGCGGCAAGCAGTCACGGAGAGAGGCGCGCGCTCCACTGCATTTATATATATTTTTCCGAGCGCAGCGAGTGGAGAGAGGGTACGCGGAGAGGAGAGAGAGACCCGCGCAACACGCCCGCCCCGCGCGCGAGCTCTCTCCGCCGAGCTCCGCGATGCGAGCGCCCTCACACTCCCGAGCGCGCTCCTCCTCTCCACTCACTCTCCGCTACTCCGCCCGAGCTCCGCGATGCGAGCGCCCTCACACGCCGAGCGCGCTCCTCCTCTCCCCTTGCCCTCCGCTACTCCCGCCCGAGCTACGACGTCCTCCGGTTGCTAGGCGCGCCATAGCTGTTGCTAGGCGCATGCCGGCCAACGCACGACAACCCCCGACTAAGAAATGCATTCGCATTTAAGAAAAACTACCGTGGGAGGAAAGCGTCGAAACATGCCCACAGCGTGTAATAATTCGGTTTCAGCGCATATTATGAAAGTTCAAATACAGAATTTTATTATTTTTGTTTACACCGGCAGTTTTGTTCCTGTTCGCAGGGTGCCCGCGCCGAATCTTTAGATAATTATGCCTTGCAGCGTTGAAAGTACTGCAGTGTCTCCAATCGTCGTGAAGCAGTGACTTTTCCCGACACTCAATGCTGCGAAATGTGGCCCCCATTTTTGTCCGTTCTTTTTTTGTAACTGGCGACAAGAATGTTTCCAACAGCGGCTAGTAATTATTTGTTTTTTTTACGAAACTTTTTGAGCTGAATCGATTCCGTGTAGTGCGCCGTCAGCTGTACTTGTTCGGGCCCCGACCGGCGCGATACCAGTGACAACTGCATATCACCTCGCGTCTGCGTACTCGCGCTCTCGAAGAGTCGACCAGCCGATGGTGCAGTAGGCTGCACAGCTATCTTCCGTACTCGTTCACGCCCCGACCGTCCGCGACAACAGCGTATCGCTTCGCGTAGGTTGTACACGGGAGTGGTGCACGTTTCAACCTAATCCCAACTCACCCGTTCCAATCCAACCCTGCCAATCCAGTCGTGCTCTTGTCCCATTTTTTAACCGCCCCGCTTTCGAAACAACTGTGCACGATGCCCCCTTCCCTCTTCTCCCGTGAACGGCGGCAGTGTCGAATCGACCGAGAGCCTACTGCCGCTGTCGTGACCACGAAATCGGCCGTTATGCTACTGCCGTACTAGCTCACCGACGGCGTATTTCCTCGCGTAGACGGGCCCCGGCACTTTTCGAATAGCCTCTTTATGTATCGGCTACCTAGACCTTCTTCAGCTTCTCGCATTATGGAAACGCTTGAAAGCAGTTATTCATGCAAGTGGCACGAATTGCACTCCTCACTCGTGCGAAATTGCACGTAACAGGGCTCCTGAGGAGAGCCGAGCGCCGCATGAGAGTCCTTACTCGCACGTCACATCCGGAAGTTCGCCGCAGTGGCGACAAGTTACCGGGTACACTCCGCTAGGTGCTGCGTCGGCTGAAGTGGCGTGTTTTTGAACGGTTTTATTAAAAAAACTGTGCGTTTGTGGAGTTTAGAAATTGGGACACAAGAGACTTTAGTGCTGCATACCACACGTTGAAGCAGAATTTAGGGCATTTAAATTTTCGTTGTAGTTGACCTTTATTGTTACACTAGGTGCAATTAAGATTCTGTTGTTTTCTTCCGATAACATCGGGCGTTTTTACGATAACATAGGAAAATGCAAGAGGGTTTTTGCGGGGTTTAAAAGGACTACTTAGCAGTTGCCAGGGTAAAAGGTCAATAGTCAATGGTAACAAGTTTTATGCTGTAATAAGGTTTTTCTGCAGGGCTACATTAAGTATTATGTCAGTTATTTTGCGGTAGATCACCAACTAATCATCACACATACAAATGTTGCATGCTGAATTATTAGGTAAATCGTTGATGAATTTTAGAAGCCAAAGCAGGCCACGGACGGATCCTTGTTGACGAACTTAAAAGAACCCTGAAACAGCTACCATCGACTGCTAGGAATATATTTTGGGGTAAAGTATATTGTCCCAGCAATCTCCTCCCCGCAAGAATTATAAAAATCCGTTCACTATCGCAAAACGCGCGATGAGAAATCGCGCATAATCGTTCCCTCTCGACTCGACCGCGGACAACGCGATGAAAGTGACGCGACGACCGCGACGACCGCGGACAACGCGACGACGATGAAAATCCGTTCACTATCGCCAAAACGCGCGATGAGAAATCGCGCATAATCGCTCCCTCTCAACTCGACCGCGGACAACACGACGAAAGCTGCGCGCTCTCTCCCGGAAAGGGGGGCGGCTCGCGGCGTTCTCTTCGGCGGCCTTCGATATACCACAGGCCAGGGAGTTTTCTCCATTTCTCTGCAACGCGGAGGGGCCTATTTCCGGTCTGGTGCCACAAAAAAGCAGGCATGGGTGCCTGCTCACAAGCGCGCGCTCGGGATGGTAGGGCGTTTTTGATGCAATAAACGTTTGTAGTCGAGTGGTACCTAAATAAACCTGGTGCATAAATATATGATCAAAGGCGCTAAAACTATTACATTTTTGGGTTGAGCAATGTTTTGGGCTTTTTAAAAAAGTACATTGAATATTTTCCGCAGAAAAGGGGGTTCGCGATGTTTCGGGGGAGGGCGTTCACTCAGAGGTTTACGGTACGGCAAAGTTTTCATGCCGCATTTTGAGTTTAAATACACGTGTCGGTCTCACTGCAGGCACCGTTTTAGTAACATGTATTTATAAACATGTACATAAACGGGGGAACTATTGTTCTCATTGCTAAACGGACTGCAGGGAAGATGTTGTGCATTTTCTAGGTGACTGTGACCGCGGGTGCTTCCTCCTCGACACCTATATATAGTTACGAAAACCTTGGATTTGGAAAAATCCCGCACTGGCGGCAAATCACAGAAAAGGTTCAAATAGCACTACAGCATCGTTCGCCCGAAAAAAAAGAAGCCTATCAATCAGAAGCGGCCAAAACAGAGATCGCAGAAAAAAAACGTCTGGGAAATCCGTTTCGTTTGAAACTGCATGTTCACGAAAGTGGAAATTGTTACTGGACTTCTAGGAATCATTATTCACATGTCGTCGTCGTAGAACATGTAACCTAGAGAAGAGAAAAACGTTTGATGAAAAAGCTCATAATTTCCGACACAACGTATTGCGTGCTCTGAGTGTAGCGACATTGCTTAGCTGTTATGCTGATAATGAATCGATAACGAGTGATCTTTCCAACCGAAGCGTCAATCTATTCCTACATATGCCAGTTTTACAACATAAATCGTTGAGGCGGTACGCCATCTCTGTGGTACTTCACTCCTGCGCCGAGAAGTTCTGTACGTGGAAAGTGAAGGAAACACACTCACTTATTTGCCAACATGGCGGTAAATTCATAGGCAGTCATTGCATCCTTTTTTTCATGTTCATAGTCTCCTGGCTGGCTTTATGTATCGACAAATTAGTAAATTCGGATGGGAGTGTGATGAGTGCCATGAAATAGGCGTTCCTTTATTCCTGTTGGAGTCATTCTTCCCTACATCGCTTCCTATAATAGCAAATTTCGCAGGCACTAAGTTTGGCTGGGGTGCGAAATTCCAAGGTACTATAATGCTCGACTGGGTGCTCGGAGTGTTTCTGCTACCATTTCGCCTCTGCTGTGAAGGAACTACTCGCCTTACGACCGCACCTCCACAAAACCCCAATGACACTATGCAAGACCATGAGTGTACTGGAAACAAGACCATTAACACCAAGTATGATGAAACATAAAGTCTGTGAGTTCTTTTTTGCGCTTAAAATAAACTGAATGAATGAATACGTTCCTGTCCAGCCAAAGACCACCGTGTCTGTATCAAATACTCATGGGTTGATCGCACGGGACGTGCTTTTACCAGAAGGTATGCTATGTCTCTCGAGCCACTCAGACTGATGTTTTGTTTTACCGCAATGGCTAAACATCTTACAGGGGTCAATGCCTACGGTAATAACCTGAAAGAATCTTTGACACTGGATGGGACATTTTTACTTTCTAAATAAATATTTACTGTGACTGTCAATATGTGAAAGGAGATATGAATGTTGAAGAAATAAATCAGGAGGGCGGGAAGAAAACCTCGCAAGTGCTCAAGCTCTGCAAGTTCATCGCAAACTTTTCTGCGGCACTCGCTTTAGCAAGCATTGTTTTCTCTCTCGAAGCGCCATATGATCTAAGCAGTAATCGAAAAGCGCGATGTTCGAACCAACGCCGCCTGTATAAACATTGCCTAACGTGTCACGCATTTTTCAATACGAGGGGTAGGGACGCTTAGTTCAGGCACTCATCCACTATGGGGCACGCACCGGCGGGCATCCCGCCTTACTTCACTGCTCGCATCGAGCACGAAACAGAGACGCCACCAACAAGTTACGACCCAAGGGAACCCATCGTTCAAGCTAAGAAGTATCGCCAGGAATAATTAACGAGCGCCCACAACCCTTTGGCCATCCCTCCTCGTCCTGGCCATGTCTTCAGTCGTCCTCAGCAAGTCACTATCCGACAAGTTCATTATGGCACACTCTTAGCCCCATTTCTGCTGCAGCGTTTCCGTAGACCCCAAAACGCACGTTCATCCCGTCACAGCTTGCGCTCGTGTGATACGTCCCTAGTTCGAGCGGACCTGGAGCATCTGCTTTGGGCCTGTCCGCTCTACTCGCTGCCCTGGACTCGAGCCCTGGCTAGTCTGCGGCCCGAGGTACGCCCGACCTCCCTGCGAGCTTGGCCCTGCCCGAACTCTTCTACCCCAATTGCGACGGCCATCGAACTCTGGCGGGCATTGGACGAGTTTCGTCTGGATCCAGCTGCTCCGCCCACTGGCGCCAGGCTCCTCGCCCTCGGTCATACCACCTGAGGGGCACACCAGAAGGCCTCCGCAATGAACAATAGCGCCGTGGGCCCCCGATCTCCCACTGCCATGACCTCATTTCTTCCTTTCTGAACCCCTGAAGGGTTTTTCTTTTTTTTCATTTCACAGCAGCCCCCCAGGGGCAATTTAGGTTAAATAAAGACGTCAAACAACGTGATTGCAGCAGCAGCAGTCACGGCGGAAGGTGCACGGTTTGAATCGTCTCACTCTGTATTTCCAGGTGCCCAAAGTTCCTTGCTTGGCAGGCACTGCTGCTGAGTATCGCCCTTCTTAGAAAGCCCTCGAAACATCGCTCTTTCACGTCCTAGTGTCGCCAGCTACAGTGTTCAAGGGATAAGGAAGCAGCGGTTGCGCATCCTGCTCTGCACATCCAACAAGGGCTATAAGGACCACTCTGGGCTGCCTGGAATTCATTGCAGCAGCAGCAGTCACGGCGGAAGGTACACGCTCTGAATCGTCTCACTCTGTTTTTCCAGGTCAGTGTGCGAGTTTTAAGTAACTATTGTGTGCTGTAAAAATTACTGTGACTGCTGGTCAACGCTGCTTGTTATCTGTATACAATGCCTACCTGTGCTAAACTTCCTAAAAGATATAAAGCGCTTGAATCTGCGTTTAAAGAGCAATAAGAAACTGCAGTTAAAGAAGTCAAGGCGGAGGCTAGGAAAACACTGGATGAAAAAGGCCTTGAAGAGTGCAAAACTATGCGAGAGCGTTACGTGCCTCAGTGCTCAGTACAGTATCATGCGTGTGAAGCAGGATGCGCTCATTGCCGGAAATACGGCGCGAAAGGCCCATAACGAGTCTCTTGAAACCCGTTTGGCTGAACTTGAGCAATATTCTTGACAAAACAATATAGAAATTAAAGGTATGCCAACGACTAAAGGCGGGGAATGTACTGCCATTTTAAAGTGCATGGGTGATGCAATCGGATGTAGTGTGACACCTGGTGACATAGACACAGTGCATCGTGTTCCCACGAAATCAGCAGAGAACAACATCATTTCGCGGCTTTGCAGTCGTGACAAAAAGAGTGACTTCATCCGCAAAGCTCGCAAGGCTCGGCTTCGCACTGGCAACATTGGCTTTTCGGAATCTTCTGACCAGGCTGTTTATACGGATGACCACCTGGCTGCTGAGAATAAGAAGCTATTTTCTAGGGCACTGGCTCTCAAGAAAGAGCACCAGTGGAAATTTCTCTTGAAAGAGAACTGTCGCATCCTGGCACGCAAGTCTGAAGATAGCAGGGTCTTTCGAATAAATACCGTTTCTGACCTTTCGATTTTAATTTAAATGACGCCTTACATCCACTGTATCGGCCACTCAGTTTTCGTTTTCTTTTCTTTTTTTATGTTTTCGATCACCGTTGGCAACCTCAAACATTCGCTTACGTTACAGAAATATTCGCTAATTCATTTTAATGCTCGCAGCATCCGTTAGAACTATGACGCGATTACCACTTTTCTTTCTCTACTGCACCCCCATTTTTCGTTTATCTGCCTTTCGGAAACTTGGCTGTGCGACGCAGACCGTAACATGTACTCTTTTCCACAGTATCAGGCAGGGTATTGTCACCGATCTTCTGACGCGCACGGTGGGGCTGCAATTTTTGTTTCCAGTGGGGTTTCGCACACGCGCAGGTTTGATCGGTCTTTCACCGCACCACTGTGTGAATCTGTGTGGATCGAATGTGGCAAGCCTAGACAACAAAAAAAATTAATCATTGGCAGTGTGTATCGCTCTCCTTCATCTCCTGTTCTGGAATTTCTGTCAAATCTCGATAAATTACTTCACAAGTTATCTTTTGAGAATAAGCAAGTTGTGCTAGTAGGGGACCTAAACACAAACTTATTAGATATGGAATCCAGTGTCTACTCGGCTTACACGAACTGCTTTAGTGGCTTCGGCTACGAATCGGTTATCACTGCTCCAACACGATGTGGCCACCAGGGTTGACAATCTCTTTTAGATCATCTCTTATGCAATTTTTCCCCCGCCCCCGAGGCTGCCGTAGTTGACACATGCCTAAGTGCCCCCACATTTGTTGCTGCTGTTTGGTGGCCTCTACCCGTCACAAGGGCACGGAACCAGGATCAGCAAAATTCTGCAATCAGAGTGGAATAGGCAGGCGAGGTTCTACAGGGAGTGCGTGTTTCTGCGCCTTCATGAACTAACCGCGCAGGCCCGACCCGGCAGGAGGTGGAGGGAGTTCAGCAGCCGTGCGGACAGGACGGCAGAGTTCTTATGGCTGAGGACTCTCTCGGAACTTCGGTCATCTGCACCTAGGCGTCCTAAGGCTACGAGTAACAGCATCAGTACCGTAGGCGACTTGACACTACCAGACCGCATACATCGTGTTCTGGCTAGAGGACCAAAATTCGCCGTTGAACCAGAGAAGACGGCGCCAGAGTTGCTCAGCTTGTGAGACAAGTGTCTGGACTGGCTCCCGAAGCTGAGGTCGACAGGTGCGTGTCCGAAGGAGTGGACGTTCTGGTGAAGTGTACACAGAGGAAACCAGATGTACCTGTCAGGCAGATGGTGGCTTTCCTGAGAACCCACTCGCTGTCCTTGCTATCTTTGGGTAAAGAAGGAGGTTTCGTAGTTTTAAAAGAAGGCCTGTTCAGTCAAAGCTGAGCAAGCTATTTCAATCGGCCTTCACTCTCCGGGGGAAAACGTCCCTACAAAAAGCAAAAACCCAGGCCAAGAAAGTAAAACTTGAGCCTCGACGGTTTAGTTAAATCAATTGAAGAAAAGCAAACGCACCAGCCTAGAAATGTTTTTTAGTGCGAAAACGCACAAAGTAGACATACCCCTAGGATAATTGCTTCGGAAAACGGTACGTGGCAAAAATGTGTAGCGTTGTTTTACAAAAGCACTTAAATCTATTAAAATAAATGACCCATTTCTCGTGCGCAAATCCGACGAAGGTATAGAGTTTCTCGATAAGTGCAATGACAAAAGCTATATGGCTTGTTCCTTTGATATTAAGGACCTGCATTACTCTCTGCCACATCGGAAACTTTTGATCTGTGTTGAAAATTGTATAGACAATTACGGTCCCGTAGCCTTTAAAAATAACACAGGCTTGTCAGTTCAAGGTTTTTAGAACT